>OZ007599.1:204088164-204490434 GCA_963931845.1 Maratus michaelseni | reverse complement strand
CCAAAAACAGAGGAAACACTTGTTGAAAATATTTGCCTTTCTATTCGCACGAATGTCCCTACCCTAACTTCGAGTGTGATTGTCGAAATCTATGTATAATCATCATTCCCGCGCAATTCAAAAATTTGCCGTATCGGAATTAACGCCCACTGTTTAGAAAAGAAGGATATTAATATCTCATTAGGGTTCTTCTGTTCTAGCTGAAGACATTTTTAGCTTCTCTTATCCAAACATATGATTTGCGATCGAATGAAAGATCATGAGCATACTTCTTGCGGTATTTGCCTATACGGCAGGGGAAAGGCACATTATTAACCTCACGACCTCTTATCTGCCATCTTTACTTCTCCTTTTCGGAGAATCCCACGCTGGGGATAACAAACAGATGGTTTTCAGGGGAGGAGAGAGATGTTTTATCGGCACGGACCCATTTGAAGCTAGAAAAAGATGAGGAAGAAAAATGTCCTATTGCTATATAGGAGATTCGGTTAATAGAGGCACAAATTGTCTGTCACGTTACTGCGTTTCACAAAAATATATTACCATAGACTCGTCCTAGATTAGAACGGAATTTTTTTTTCTCCTTAATTGTAGTAAAAAAAAATATTTGTGACTTCTGTTTTTAGACGTTTGTGTTATTTCCTGTTAGCGTTCGGCAGTCTTGAAATTTATCATATATAACAAAAAATGTTATTGAAGACTTCCAAGATTTTGCGGTACCACGAAAATTAGTTCATATTTATTGAGGGAGTCATATTCATATCTAAGGGTTTTTTTGTTTTGAAACGTAAAACAAATTGTCACCAATTCTGTAATCAAATGAGAAATTTTAGAATAAGAAAATAATAAGTATAAAGAATAAAACTGATGCTGTTAAACCTTATAATAATAATAATAAATATTATTACTTTGTTTTGTTTTCTTTAACACAATAAAATAAAAATGAGCAAAACACCACTTTTTCCGAATAAAAACATTCCCCTTATTTAACCTTTTGATTACGGGGTTGGGATACCGTAAGTCCCGGCGACTACTTTTTACTTTATTTTATACATACCAGTTTTTAAAAAATAATCGCCATACACTTAAACTAGGATATTTTCAAGAGAAATCTAGCACAAAGAAATTTTTTTTCTAAATTGCGGTACGATTGTATATAAAAATAGTCGCCAGTCCTAGTCCGTAATGAAAAGATTAATTAGAAGATTTCTCTCATTAAATAAGGAAAAGATTACAATTAAAAATTGGTGGTATCCAAAAGCTTTGACTAACGGAGCAAGCAAACTCTTCTTGTACGTACGGTGCACGGGAAAAACTGTTAGGCCGTTCTGAATTCCAAACTGGCTACTTTCTGACGCATTTTTAAATTCATTTTTGTTCGCAAACGTATCAAATTGGCTGTCGCTTAATCGAACTGTTTTCTTTTTTATTTCGTTTTTCAGTAAAGGCAGAAGATTTTACGAAAAATTCTGTCATAGTTGGCATTTTGAACCTAATTTACGGACGCGACAGCGCAGGAAAAGGAAAAAAACTGCCATCCTGAGACAACACTCGCTTATAACTAAGGAATAATTCATTTATCGGGTAATGGGGGAAAAAAACAACTGTTTTGATTACCCATGACTTCAATAATCATGCCTGAAGTTTTCATGCTTTTATGTCTTAAAATGAGTCAGAAAATTTCGCGGTGTCGAGCGGAAAAAATGTTTTTTTGAAAATCGCCTTAAGGTGTTAAAGATGATTTTGTTCTCTAAACATTCTAAGAGATGTATTTATAAGTATCTTCATGTACATATACATAATGTGCGTGTTATTATTATGTTTTAAATATAAAATAACATGTTTATTGGAGATGAGTAAGAGTACATTATTCGTGTTTTTGGATTACAATTTATTACTTGCTTATATATTTTAATATGTAAATTCTGTTTCATTATATATGTGATAAATGGTGCAAAAAAATCTTTTTTTTTTTATTTTTGAAATTCTACTAAAACTTAATGTGATGATAAAGTTTCTAGAGCTGTTAACAATCTTAACTAAAACATAATTTCTTCAGAGCTATGATGTCTTTAGACTTTTGAAATTCTGTGTCCCTGGTACTAACACTTTCATTTATTTATTTGTTTTAACAAAAACGGTTTTTTTTTTCGTGTATAATGGCAATGTATATAATTTAACAATTTCATATTTAAAGATGATGCGTGAAAGTGTCAAAAAGTTTCGCGTTGTTGAGCGGGAAAGCGAAAGCAATATATATATATATTTTTAGAACAATCTTATAATTCTTCGCTGTTGAAACTTATCTTTCTGCTTCAGCAGAAGCAACGGTAATGGAGAATTCAGGGAGTAGCCCGGGGCGGATACCCTCCCGTTATACAGAAATGTCATCTTAGTAAAGGTGGCTAGATATCCCCTTCCTCAACCGCTCTAAGGTCTTAATTTAATATTTGGCAATGAACAGATCTGCTACTAACTGTGCTAACTCAACAAATTTAGCAATTCCTTGTTATACGGTTGGATTAATTAATTTCCATATGAAAATCTTCATATTTTATGCTTTGTTATTTTATGTGCGAAATTGAAACTCTTTCCGTTGGAAATTAGTCTCATATCAAGAAACTATTTTTTTCTTTTCTGAAATATGTGTCCCTAAGGAATATTCACCGAATTTTGATTCTTTTCAAGAGGACAATTGCGTTTCCCAAAGGGCACGTTAAGGGGACGCTTAACTGAAACTCCCAGTTCGCAAAATCCCACGTTAACCCATAAAAGTAGCTTTAACCTATGGGAAAATTTAAAAGCGCGATTACTAATTACCTAATATAATTATTGAAATATGGCTTTCATTATCAGAAAGTAGACGTTAGATGCCAACGATGTGCGTTTTAAAATTGTTTCCATAAATTTTAAGTATTTTTAAGAAGCTGGTAAAATTTCATCAAGTGGAAATTTCAAACGTTATAGAGATTTTTTAAATACTTAAAATTTAAGGATACAATTTTTAGGTGGTTCTCAAATGACCTGCTCAACAACGCGAAACTTTCTGACACATTTTCATACTCATTTTTAAACGCAAATGCATACAATTGGCAGGCCTGACTGTGGAAGCCACTTGGAATCGAAATGAGTCTTCCTTTTTTTTTTTTTTTTTTTTTTTTTTTTTTTGAGAAATAGATTACTTATCGAGTTTCGTGTCACGTGACGACACGTTTTTCTTATTTTTATTTCACTGCGACGCCGTAAATCTCGTTCAAAACGCCGATTTTAACAGTATTTCCTCTGAAAGATCTTCTGCCTTTACCAAAAAATGGAAAACATGTTTCGATTACATTAGTTGCTGAATAAGAACACATGCCAATTTTATGCATTTCCGAACATAAATGAATTAAAAAAATTGTCATAGAGTAGCCAGTTTGGATTTGAGAACAGATTTAAGATAATTATAAGGTTGAGAAGAAAATTATATGCTTGAGAGAAATTAATCAGATGTCACAAAGAGAATCAGTGAGAATGAGAATAATCAAATCAGTATAAAGACTTATTTTTATCTACTCACTTGAGCACCCCCAAAATTTTATTTTCAAAGGGTCTAATTTTTTTTAACGGTCTAAAATGATGTTAATTAGCCTCTACACATTTATTAACATTGTATTTACCAAAAAATTAAAATATGATTTTTTTTTTATTATTATTGCTTTACTGAAAAGCAAATAGTAAGTAAGTACTATTTGATTTTCCACAAATAGAAAGTTCAAAGGAAAGTGAGAATTTTCAGTGCTTTAGGCCAAGTACTTAAGGCTGTTCTCAAATCCAAACTGTCTACTTTATAACACATTTTTAAATTCATTTTTGTTCGCAAATGTATCAAATTAGCAGGTGTTCTTGTTGAGAATCTTTGTAATCGAACACGTTTTCCATTTTTTTGGTAAAGGCAGAAGATATTTCAAAAAATACTCTTAAATTCGGCATTTTGAACCGAATCCCCAATGTGGCAATCAGAAAAAAAGTGTCGTCACGTGACCAGAATCACTTATAACTCGATAAGTAATTTATTTATCGAAATATGGAAAACTCGTTTCGATTCCAAATCGCTTAACCCCATTAATTAAGACAAAAAATTCTCTGAAAAAGTGGTTCCATGCGAGACACAGTTAAACCACACTGCTTAAAACAAGCAGGAAGTTGATAGGAAATATATATGTTTGAAAGAATTCAATCAGAAATGTGAACACTTAAGTACTGCGATTCAAATCAGACAAAATTGTGATTAAACTGTCTGCTCTGGTCCTGTAAACCCCCGGAACATTTAGAAACATTGGGTTTACTAACAAACATACAAAAATCTGATATCGATTTTTAATTTTTTATCATAATAGCAAATACTTAAAGCAATTATGTTGGCGAGAGAGTTATATGTTTGAGAGAATTTAATCAAAAGTGTGAACGCTTACGTAAGTACCGCATTACGAATTAGACAAGTTTGATTAGATTGTCTGCTTTGGTCCTGTAAACCCCCGGAACATTTAGAAACATTGGGTTTACTAACAAACATACAAAAATCTTTCGATTTTTTAAAATTTTTTATCATAATAGCAAATACTTAAAGCAATTAAGTTGGCGAGAGAGTTATATGTTTGAGAGAATTTAATCAGAAGTGTGAACGCTTACGTAAGTACTGCATTACGAATTAGACAAGTTTGATTGGATTGTCTGCTTTGGTCCTATAAACCTCCGGGACAATCAGAAATATTGATTTACCAACAAACATACAAAAATATATCTTTTTTTTATTATTTCATCGAAAGAGCAAATACTTAAAACAATTAGAAAGTTGACGAGAAAGTTAGATGTTTGGGGGAATGTAAATCCGAAGTGTGAACGTAATGTGCTACATCACACATTAGACAAGGTTGATTAGACTGTTTATTTCACCAGATATGGGTATCTATGAAAGGTTTCGTATTACAAAATGTACCCCAATTCGCTGGAGGGTATAATTTACTCTCCTGATCTCATTAAGTGTGTTATGTGATTCCAAACGGGCATTTTGCGGATCTCCTCTCAACCGAAAATGTTAATTTGAAGCCGCCAAATTTCGATAATGATCTCTTCCAAAGGAACTTCCTAGACCCCGCATGGGGGCTAAAGAACCCTCCTAATCTTCAATACTCCCGTGCTAAGTAGACTCAAAACAGATATTTCCGCCGAACGAACACTCTATCACTGGCACACCCAAAGGCATAAATTAACCCTGCAGATGTCGTGTATCATCAGTAAGAAACACTGGAAATGCCTTCGCAACGTACAGTTTGTATTTGTGAAATATTTGGGCGGAAACTCTTAAATATTTGGGAGGTTATTGATAATAAATTGCTCCCTTGAATATCAGAAATTTAACCTAGTTATGTAGATTAAAAAAATATATTTACAATTGAATGTCCAACATATATAATTAATATTTTCGGTGTCACAGAGTAATTTTTCTTTATTAAAAATTCGATTCATTAACTGTAGTTTTTAAGAAAATATTGCATATATATATATATATATATATATATATATATATATATATATATATATATATATATATATATATATATTACTGATTAAAAAAAAATTAAATTGCAATAAACTCTCGTTATATCGTGCATGCCGAGAGACGTAAAAAAAAGGCGCGATATATTCGAAACCACGATATAACCAACAACCAGAGTAATAAAAATTAAGAAATTTAGTAACCTACAAGTAAATGTTTTTAAGAATTATTTCCGAAACGCATATTACAATATTCTGAATAAAATCGTAGAGAATTACACCTATTTTAAATGACACATATATAAACTTACTTAAAAAATACGATTAAAGTAGAACTTATGTTTTGGGGGAAACACGAAAAAAGAGCTATCCGAAACGGATTATTCATCTATATGAAAATACATTAATAATTAGTTCCATAGCATGCGTTTGTAAATATTATTTTATTTCCCTAAATAATTTGATTGGTTTGTGAATAAATTACTTTTCAGATCCCAATAAATATATAATTTTTCAACAATTTATATTTAAAAAATATATTCAGAAAACAATAATACAGCCTCAGCGGCAATATGGGAAAGTTTTCATTAAAGCTTTTTTCATTCCCGTCGTTTACGGAAATATACGTTCAAGGTTTGTAAGTTTTTTTTCTCCTTCCACCTGCCTGTTCCCTTGTTTGTCAGTCTGTGTCAAACCGATTCGGAAGTAATTGAGCAGACAGTTTTGGCATCTAGTTTGGGGGATGCCCTTACTCACGTGATTTTTATTTTTTACGACTGATGTCTTTTGCGTTTCTGTATTCAAAATGAAAACAATAAATATTTTAGTAAATACAAACTTCGTTCGCTGTTTTAAACTTGTTTTAAACTGTTTTAAACATATAGTGCTAACAATAGAGTGCTCTTATTCGGATTTGAGCAAACGGCAAAACGAAAATATATAAAATATATAAATAAAGGAAATGCGTGAACTTACGCGTCAAATATTCATATATATATATACCCGCAGAAAATAAACTTGTTCATTTTTTTTTGTTTTATTAAATCATTTAGAAGTACAAGGATGTACATTTGATATTTTTGTGGGTGTGGGAGCAAAAAAATTAAACTAAGACTTTCAAACATCGTTGTTTAGGACTAAATAATAGCAGCTATTTATTGGTTTCTTGAAAAAAAAAAAGCAACCCCAGTTAACAGTTATGACATTTACATTATATGCAAATAATTTATTAACAAAATATTGCTATTTACACCCCCCTCCCCCCTAAGCGCTTGCACATGAACTAAGAGAGGATCAGGGGCAAGTGCCCCACTAAACTCAACTTTAGTTCTGCTCGTAGAACACGACTGTTTTACTTATTAAGAAAAATGGTCTTCTTAAAAGTCCATAAAGATATTAATAACACGACTACAGTTCCGGCAGCAATTAATTAATGGTTTACTTCATCAGGCAGAGCAGAACTTACTATATACAGTTACAAGAAGATTCGGTATAGCACGCTCTGCTCTACATAATGAAGATAGCCTTAAATTAATTGCTTCCGAAACCATAATTACGTTGTTCATATCTTTATGAATTCATAAAAAACTATTTTTATTAATACAATGCTTTATTTCTCTAGACTTTTTTTTCACATTTATATTACAGTATCCCCTTGTTATATCGCTCATAGAAGGAGGGGGCGGGGGGAGAGAAGAGTGATAGCGGAAAGCGCAATATAACAACACGTCCCCAAAATGTTTGATTATAAACATATTGCAATTTTTTTAGTAAAATAAAATAATAGACAAAAATTACACTTTTTGTAATAGATTTATAAAGTTTCATAAAACGTGAAGTTAATCTATACATTATTAATTTTCGGGAGACATGTCAGAAAGAGAAATACATTCGAATGAGATATATAAGGTGTTACTGTATTTATATAACTATACATACACATATGTATATATAATATATAAATGCCAAAAGTACCCCAATTTCCTTGGTTAAAGAAAAATACTTTAGATATTGTAAGGAGGTCTGGGATAAAATATTTTACTAATTTTATTTACAAAATGTTTTTATTTATTTATTTATTTATTTATTTATTTATTTATTTTATTTATTTATTTATTTTTAACTAGAAATGTATATTTGTCTACATATTTCTTTTCAAATGTAAATTCTTAAAAAAAAAAAATCATTTCTAATTTTTAAAAAGTAAAAATTTCAAAATTTAGTCATATGTAAAATTTAATATATTTTCTGAAAGAAAAACTGTTTTTGCATTCTTTTTTCATTTTTTGATATAGAAAAGTTTAAATATTAATTTATACTCGGGATTTAGAAAAATATTTATTTAAAAAAAAAAACAATTTTTTTAAAAATTATTATTAGTTTTAAAGTACTCATACAAAAGAAAAAAAGAGAAAGCTTTTTTCATATGAGTACGTATGATACTCATATGATATACGTATGAGTACGTATGTTATATGTTATACAAGAATCATATGTTGATATGTTGTTATACAAGAATCATATAAAAATTTCAAAATTTAGTCATGTGAAATTTAATATATTTTCTGAAAGAAAAGCTGTTTTTGCATTTTTTTTTTCATTTTTCGATACAGAAAAGTTTAAATATTAATTTGTATTCGGGATTTAGAAAAATATTTATTCAAAAAACAATAATAAATATTATTTTTTTTAAGTATTATTAGTTTTAAAGTACTCATACAGAAGAAAAAAGAGAAAGCTTTTTTCATATGAGTACATTTTATGTTATACAATAATCATATTTTCAAAACTAAAATACCGAAGACAATTTAAAGAATAACTGAAACACATTGTATAAAATGTCATAACTAAATATATCATTTTAAATATAAAAAATCTTGAAAATAAATAAATAAGGCACAAAAACAACAGGTAGTACAACATAAAAAGACACATCTTATGTTCTAATTATGGCATTTTCGCATGCGGTTTGCGTCATTTTAGTCTAAACGCTTTAGAGAATTTTTTAAGCTAAACACGAACGAAAAATTATCCATTAGGCATAGATTATGAAATACTTTCCAGCAGTAACAGAATATTATTAAGAAATTTCTTTTTTTTTTCATATCATGAAATGAAATATTTAAATAAACAATTTAAGTAACACATAACTCAGTAAAAATCCATTTTCAGCAATTACTGTTCATATGTGGTAATGTGTGCGAATTCTGTTGTGCAGCCCTGTATATGATCGATAGAATTTATACGCACCACGTAATAAACAAAAAATTAGATGTGTTTAAAAATGCATACCACAACTAAAACAGAATATTTTGGGTGTCTCTGTAAGGAATTAATGCTATGCATTCCACAATCTATAGAAAATATGTTTTAGCGTCCTAAGTGATAATTTTTAATTTCGTTATGTTTGAAGTATCATAACACATAACATCATTAAAATGCACTGCAACCGACTTTTCTCTATAGATCATAATGTAATGGAAATATTTTGTGCGTTTCTGTAAACGAACTCTAAATACTGCTTATTCTCTCTTGAGAAAGCACATCAGTGATACATATCAATCTCATTATGTTTGACTTATCGTAACAAGAATAAAATTCACCGTAAATGAATTTTTGTCTTAGAGCAGGGGTTCTCAAACTTTTAAACCGACGTACCTCTAAATCGAAGTCCATACTTCCGCGTACCACCAGGTATCGAATGTAATTCTAATATAGGAAAAACTGGAAAAGTGGAACTTCCCATATTTTGTTCGATTTCAAAAAAATCATCATTTTAAATTACTTAAGTATTAAAAATTGATTTCCAAAGAAACTTACACATTTGGTACAGAATAAGAGAAAAATTTCAATTGACAGACGTAAATAAATAAATAATGAATTATGTTTAAAACAAAACGTCAACACTGAAATAATCTGTACAAATATATATAATATATATAAATTACACTTTGAAAAAAAAAAAAAATGTTTTAACTCCTCCTATTCCAACAAGCTCCTCCTACTTTTACGGATTCAGACTTTACCTTAAGATAATACTACAATTTAAAAAAACATGTTTAAAACAGTTTTTCTGTTAATTAAAATTGTTTCATAGATTAATTCTTAAATTTTGTTGCTATTTACAAATCTTATTTTTCTCCATATAAATGTATTACATGTGTTTAATTCTGGAAAACTGGTTGTATCATAAGCAGCCGGATTTCATAGAGTTTGCTATAACAAACATCCATGAACAACAAATAAAGCATTTACAGACTCTGATTTTCATTCGAATATTTCCAGAGTGATAAATTCATGCCATTTTTTTAATAATATTATGCTGGTATTTCATTTCACGTACCAGCATCGCAATTTCGCGTACCAGTAACCAGAGATTTGCGTACCAGTACTGGTACGCGTACCATAGTTTGAGAACCCCTGTCTTAGAGTATAATGTAACGGAATTATTTTGTGCGTTTCTGTAAACGAAGTATTAATGCTACTTATTCTATACTCTTGAGAAAGCACATCAGTTATGCATATCAATCTCATTATGTTTGATTTATCGTAACAAGAATAAAATTCACCGTAAATGAATTTTCGCCTTAGAGTATAATGTAACGGAATTATTTTGTGTGCCTGTGTAAACGAACTATAAATGCTACACACTTCATTTTCTATACCGAACATTCTATACTAAACCTCAACAACTTATAAAAAATTACATGGCAATCCGAGTATATTCATGGAGCTAGAGCGCGCATGGACAGACGGAGAAACAAACAATCCGAATTCACTTTTCAACTATCTTGAAAAGTGTTAAAAGAGTGTAAATGTGACTTTTTTTTTTTTTTCGAGATTTTTATGTCCCGAGTCACCTTTAGAGTTAGACATTTTTACAATGTAATGTATTAAAATCCTCAAGGAAAATAATCAATGTAAGAATCGGTTAAAAATACTTCAAAGTTACGAAAATTGAAGAATCTTATAACAAAATCAATATTTTATTTAATTATTAACTTTATGTTTTGCATCTGAAAAAATTATACACAGTCTGGAAGAGATGGAAAATAAAAATCGTTTAATACCGCGCGTACAGAAATTTAAAAAATATAATTATATATTTTATAACTTTTATTTTGTGAAAAGAGTTTAATATTTCTCTGAAGTAGCTTGGAAAGCTGATTTTGTAAGAATTTTTTTATGATGAAAATCATTGGAGTGAAATGCAATTTTTAATCATAGTAACAAAGGATAATGTAATCTGAATATCAAAACATAATACACAATATTTAGAACATCGATTCAATAATGAAGAATTTTCAAGAAAATTATGTAGCGATTGATTGTAAAAACTGTAGATTAAATTACGGGTATGATTTCTAAATCATATGACAATGGTAGATGTTATATTGATAACAAGGTTACAATTCTACTGCATATTAAAATTTTTAGTAAAATTTAATAAATCATCGGTATTTCAAAGAATGGTGATAGATGAAATTTTAGAACGAAAGAAAAAATAATTTTAGTACGTAGCAATGTATTAGTTATAAAATTATGACTTAATGAAATATACGCAATTTCTTCAAAATTCGTGCATTAAACAATATTAAACTATTTAATATTAATTATTGATTATTTTCCCTTAAATTAACTCTATTGTAACAAATGAGACAATAGTATCTCTAAACAGGATAAAGAAAAAGAAAAAAAAGATATAAAATCTCAAACAGAAGTAGTTTTAGTACATTACAATTTTTTTAGTGTTTATATTGTAGGTAATGTTTATAGATACTTAATAAAGCTTTGTATTAAGTAATTAAAAAATAATAATAAATAAATTATCAATTTTATAACGAAAATTTAAAAAGTATTAGTTTTTTATAAACCGAAGAATAAAATACAAGAATTAGCAGAATATTTTTCGCAACTTATTAATTTTACTTTTGAATTGACTTAAATTAACTCTTTATTGTAACAAAGAAATCTAATGTAATAAAGAAAATTAATATGAAGAACTGATAAAAGATATAAATCAATAATATGATTTTTGTGTACGTGTGTATAAAAAATTTTAAAACTGATAAGTAAATTTTAGTTTGAAAATTATTGTTAAAAAATCATTTAAAATATAAAATACATTAATTAAAAGATATTGTTCGGCAAAAACAAATGCCGATGACTAAAATTAATTAAAAAAATTAAAGTAATATTGATAAATAAATAATATTCAAATTTAGAGATTTTTGTCTAAGTTTGGTAGTAAGTAGTTTAAAAAACTGATAAGTTAACAGTCTAACAAACATTGTTAAAAACATATCAACCTTCTCACTGACAAGCCCGTGTTAATACGTTCACTAAGCTCCAGGTTTCACAGCAATACAAGCATTGTTTAAATTAATATATTTCTACTGACATAATGCAGTTTTAATACATTGCGTAATTATGAATAGTCTTAAGGATTACATTCATATATATAATTAAGTTTTTTATAAAATGTTAGAATAATCATCTTTTTTTTACCATTTAAAATAAAATTCAGAGAAAACAACATTACAATTTTGCCCGACAGTCAGAAGGTTAATTTTCTCTCATAATCAACAATATAAATACATTCAGAAAGATTTATTGCAAACACTAATGTCACACACTTAAGATTAATTTTTTTATACAATTAAACAGTGTTTCTCAAGTGATGTGCCGCGGTGCGTAGATGCGTCGTGAAAATTTTCAGAAAAGTTCTATCATGATTTTATGAATTAACAAAATGATTTAAAATGCATCACACAAATGTTTTCAAACTTTAGATTTATGGTACTGAAATTTTGAAGAACACATCCACCTACAAACACTTCACAGAACACTCTCTAGTTTAGAAGAGAAATTCCATGTTTTAAGTGCCATGTGCATGTGCTTCAGAAAATTTAAATATTACAAAAAAGGGAAATTTCTCAGAAATAATAATAATAATAATAATAATAATAATAATAATAATAATAAGCAGAAAATTGCAATGAAAAGAATTAAAAACTGATATTACAATCTGTTGGTATTCTCTCAATTGAAAATTTACAAATATAACAAAGAACATATTCTGCTCTTAACATTATTTTTCTGAGGGAAAAACTTTCCTGTGATGAATAGTGTTACAAACAAAAATAAATCTCGGTTTGATTCTTGGAAAAAAGATTTACTCATATAGACCTATCTGAAAATTTTATCTATATTATATAAAAATATTTTTCATAGCAAATTGTAACAAAAATTTTACTCTTTTAACTGTGGTAGAGCATTTAGATTATGTAATTAAGTAAATTTATATATGCTTCTACTATTTTCATATGCTTTTATCATTATGACTTTAATGTACCGCGGAAATTGAACCATGGATTTAAGTGCGCTGTGAAATAAAATAGGTTGAGAAACACTGTAATAAATCCGATAACGAAAATTAATAAGACTTGATTAGAAAAATACTCCAATAATATAATTAAAAAATAAATCTTTCTTGAAGAGCAATTTAGAAAAATGACAGATGATGAAGATTCTATTCCTACCTGATCTAGGCAGGCGGCACGGCATTGGGTAACGGCTAACACAATGTCCAAATGTTCATCCTCAGTTACGTTACTCCAAACAGGTCCCGCGAAGAGAGCAAGAAGCACAAACACAATCATTTTTCAGAGCACTAGTTCTAAGAGATCAGATACCAATAACGTTTAGATTTGTTTTGAAGCTCCAGCTTGGAAGTCCCGCTTCTTAAATCTCCCTCCCTTCTCCGTACCTGTTTCCTGCTCTTGGCAAAGGATCGCTCTTAGTTGGCGACAAAACTTTTACTCAAAGAAAATATCAACAGGTGGATCAATAAATCTGTTCTTTTGGGTAACG
The DNA here is from genome assembly GCA_963931845.1 of Maratus michaelseni. Lineage (NCBI taxonomy): Eukaryota > Metazoa > Arthropoda > Arachnida > Araneae > Salticidae > Maratus > Maratus michaelseni. The sequence goes on along the minus strand of OZ007599.1, from coordinate 204,477,024 downwards.
GGCTGTCAGATTCTTCCACTTTCATTATCACATAACAGTGGCGAAGCAGACTATGAAGGGAGGGAGGGGGGCGTTGACTACGGACGCTATATATTTAGGACATCAAAAAAGTGTTGCATATAAAACTATAAAAATCTATAATAACCAATAAGTAGGGGGCGAGCTATTTTACGTTGCTCCGGACGTTCAAAATCCAACGTATCTGAATGAAAACTATAGCGAGAACGAAAAGAACAGAGCTTGTAATCACGTAAAAATTCTGCTATAAAAAAAAAAAAAAAAAAAAAAAAAATGGTAAAAAGTTGATTTTTTTTTTTTTTTTTTTTTTTTTTTTCCGAAACTGAAGGATTGATGAATTAGCAATAATTTTATGTTCTTAAGACTATCATAAAAATAAATTGATAAACAATAAATAAATAAATAAAAATCTCCATTCCAACTACGTAAATTTTTCTGACATCATTTTCTTCCGTGACATTACTTTCAGGCATTACTTCTCGTGTACTTTTTAATAGAGTAGCATTTTTCATTTTCCCCCTAGATATAATAAATCTTGCGTTATAATCGATTACTGCCCAATAATGGTCTTTCTCTGATTGTTGTGGCACTAAAAAGACATACATCTTTCTGTTTTTAGTGCCGGAAAATGATCAAAATTTATAAAATTCAAAGTATCATAACTCGGTCTGTTTGTACAAAAATATTTTTTTGATTCTTGATTTACGCAAGATTAAGTGTTTTAATACAAAAAAATAATTTATCTCAGTCTGTTTTGGGTTTTCAGAGGGATCACTAATAGTGTTTTCATAATTCATATCGTATTTCACAATTGTCTCATCAATTTTCAATATATAGCCTACATTTTTAAGGATTCACATTTATGTACAGTTTTGGGGATTTTCAAATTTATTTGGCTGTAATGTCGCCATCTTCTGAAATACTAAAAGGTATTGCTTTTCAATTGAGTATTAAATGTAATTTTCATTTATTTTTGTACTCATATATTACCAATATTGGAGTTTTCTTGGAAATATTTAAAAATGTAGAGCCAACATTTTACAAAATTGGCATTTCATTGGGAATGTTTCCAGTGTAAAGCCAATATTTCTGTAATATTGGCATTGCATGGAAAATCTTTCCTGTGAGACTCAATATTTCCCCAATATTGGTCTTATTGAATTTACATTAGTTAAATAATTCTTGCCAATGTTAGCGCAATATTGGAAATATTTAAATACCCAATAATGGGGAAATACATCATACCAAAGAATGCAATATTGATCCAATATCGGTCCAATATTGGCTTGTTGCTAGAAATGTCCTAAAGAAGCTCATGTTCTAAGGAATCGAACAGTATTTTTTATTTCCCTCTAAATGTGATGCATTTTTAATTCTACCGAGTTGTTAAGTTATTACCGGGTAACCCACTTTTTAATAATTTTCGTGTCCCAAAAATTGTCAAACACAAATTTGATGATATTTTCGGAAAGTATAGAAAAATGAAAAAGAAAAAAAAATCTTCCGATTCTTTGGTATCTGAATATTTATGTTGAAATTTTTTTTTTTTTTTTTTTTTTTGACATGAGAACAACTCGTAAAGTCAAATTATGGGAAAATAATAATAAATAGAATATCCAGGTGAAAAACTTCATAAATTAACTTGTACATATTTTATGAGTACTTTTGTAGACAACAACACTAATCCGAAAATTTACGATTGCTTTCATTTTATTTCACTTTTTAGAAATTACTCCTATACCCTTGTGATGAATGGTTGCTAAATAGAATTTTAATTGCATTTGGGAGGATGAAATTCATGTCATTTATTCATTATTACTACAGATTAGAAAATCGGCATTTTTACCGTTACGCAATAAATTATACTAATCCAGACATAATCTTTAACTTACCGATTTCCTGCCAGGTGTTTTAACTATTAAGCTACATACTCTATAAGAACTTTATCTTTCTTATATTCACGAGAAAAATGGAATACATAGATGCGATACCAGGGGTCGATGCAGGTTTTTTTTTTTTTTTTTTTTTTTTTTCTTAGGGCCCATTTTGTGAAAAATAAGTTATTTTTGTGAAATTTATCATATTTTTGTGAAATTTATTATATTTTTGTGAAAAATATTTTGTAACAAAGGATGAAACATAGCTACTCAAATTCAAACGAAGCATTTAATAATAATTTCTTCTTTCTAATTTCCTTCTTCTAAAATTTTCCTTTTCCGTGAACTCGATATGTTTGCAAATTACACATTTTAAAACATAACAAAATAAAAATAATTAATAAAAAGTATGTTTTTATGGAATGAAATTTTGTGAAGGGAATTTTATTAAGAGGAATTTTGTGAAGGGCCTTGTTTTATTAAAACGAATTTTGTGAAGGGTCCCTAAATAGGCCCCAAACTTTTCATGGATCGACCCCTGGATACTATATTTATTAGGATATCCCAAATAAAAATTTTAACAAGAACAAAAAATCATGCATCAAGCATTGATTCTGAAACACTTTCCAACAATATCAGAATATTGTTAAGAAATTTAATTTTTCCATACAATGAAATGAGATGTATAAATAAACAATATAAAAACACATAATGCAATAAAAATCCAATTTCTGCAATTGCTGTCCATATCCGGTAATGAATGCGAATTCTTTCGTGCAGCTTTGCATATGATGTAATAAAATTTGTACACACCCCGTAAAATAGAACACTTGCCGATTTCATATGTTTCCGAACAAAAATGAATTACAAAGCGGGTCAGAAAGTATCTCTTTTAGATTAGAGACCAGTCTTAATCAATCTAATTATTCTTATAAATATTTTACAAAAAGAGCGATAGCCACCGATTTATTAAATCAGTTTTAATGAAAAAAACTTATCTAAATTTCGTTCAAATTATTTAATATATCTTCAGACATTAAGGAAGATAATTTTTAGGGTTCCGTACTTAAAAAGTAAAAACGGAACCATTATAAGATCACTCCTGTGTGTCTGTCCGTCTGTCTGTCACAACCTTTTTTCTCGTAAAGTATGGGATGTGGAAAGTTCAAACTAGGGAAAGTTATAAAGCCTTTTTACCCACATATTTTCAGAATATTAGCCATTTACAAATATGTTTAGGAAAAATTTAGGGGGCTAATTAAGTTACTTGAAAAAAAAAGTTTTCCTTTTGTATATCGTGTGGGGTATCGTGAGAAATATCTCGTAATATACCGAACTCAAAAATATATTTGTTTCAATTTTAGGTATTATGTTTGCAGAGATAGCGTCGAAAATGCACTGCAAAAATATGTCCCAACCCCTCTATTTCCAAATCTACTGAAACTAAAATTATGTAAAAATTACAAGTAGTAGGGGTTTATTTAAACCATGCAGGAAAACTATACCGATTTGCGATTTTCCTAGGTAACATAGTTTTTGAGAAAAGCGCATTTTTCCGTTACACACAAACTTTTTTTTTCGGGCGGTCAGAGGAAGAGTTGATGAAATATGTGTCGACACAGAATCAAGGATATTTGATAATGATTTTCGAAAAAAATTGTCGGTAATTAGCTGAGATATTAATTAAGTTATTTGATTTTTTTTTTTAATATAGTGTAGGGTATTGTTCGAAAGAATTCGTAACATCAAATTAAGAAATATATTTGTTTCAATTTTAGGTATTATATTTTCAGAGATAATATCGTCAAAAGTATACTGGAAATATTATGTCCCCTCTTATTTCCGAATCTATTGAAACTAAAATTATGAAAAAATTAGGGGTAGTAGGAGTTTATCAATTAATAAATTTAATGTAAAAAACCCTCTGATCGCGAGTTATACTCGCACTTGACCGATTTATTGAGATTCCAATTTCTTGATTCATTATTTGCAACATAAAGGGTCTCTCTCTCTCCCCCCCCCCCTCTCTCTCTTGTTTTTGTTAAATTTCGCTCGTCTTCAGGGAGAGGAATATCTTTTTTTTTCTTCTTCTTTTCGAGTAATATGGACAAGATATCTCATTTTTATCTGAAGAATATTTCAAAAGAGACAGCAAGATATTTATTCTTCTCATCTTTGTATGAAAACAAGAGAAATATCTTGTCCACGGTACTAAAGGGGTTAAAGACATTTTATTTTTTATTTTTACAAACAAATAAATCATACCTAAACTCTGGAAGTGTGTGACAGTTTGACTTAGATACCGCATTAATGTCCAAACGCTAGTGGTTAAATGTATATCCTTAATATAATGGATGTACTATGAGACCGACAAAATAGGAAATTTATGGTGTCGCGATACCCTTGGACGTATTTAGTATTTTATTATACATTTTTGACACATTAAATAATTTTATAAAGGAAAATAATTTAATTTAAAAAAGTGCAATTATTATGATAAAATTTGAAAAAAATAATTTAAAAAATCAGAAATATTTTAAATTGCGCTTCTTGTACAATTTTGTACTTTTTCGAATTTTTTTTTTCTTCTTCATGCTTTCATTACACATGTGCTCTTTAACTGTGAGGACCAGGTTTCTAAAAGGGTAACTAGCTAAAAAAAATAAATAAAATGTCACGACATATAATGTAAAAATGCAATAAAAGAAAAAACGCAAAACTTTCTGACACATTTTCTGTCTCATTTGAGTTTTCTGTTCAAATTCACATTTTCTGTTTCATTCTGTTAAAGGCATAAAATTGGCAGGCAATTGAAGCGATTTGGAGTCAAAATGAGTTTTCCATTTTTGATAAATAAATTACTTATCGAGTTAAAAGCGACTCGTGTCACGTGAAAATGCATTTTTTTACTTGACCGTTGCTTTTCGTTGCGGTGGCGCGACGGAAATCCGGTTAAAACACCAATTTTGACAGTATTTTCTAAAAAATCTTCTACTTTTGCTTTTACCAGAAAATGGAAAACGTCTTTAGATTACAAAGTTTCGGAGTAAGAATACATTTCACGTGTTTTCGAGCAAAAATGAATTAATGTATGTGTCATAAAGTAGCCAATTTATATTTGAGAACAGCTTTAAGGGTCTTTAGCAGCCAGACCGCAAGCTTCCCTTTGTAATGCTAAACCTATGGGCTTGGAATAAGGACGTATTTTTCCAATTTCACCTCTGAAAATTATATTTTTACCTTCTTTTTTCAGTATGCTATTCTTCAAAGATGTTTCTTTCTTTTTTATATGACAAAATATTTCTAAAATATATACTTAATTTTATATTTTAAGTATTAAAATCTAAGTGAAGCAGACGAGTTATGAATAAGATTTTAACGCTTGAAATAAAACTATCTATTTTAGAAACATTTTGTCCAAAAAAGAAAAAAAAAAACTTCTTCAAGAAGAGCATACAGAGAAAAGAAAGTAAAAATTTTAATTTTTCGAGGAGAAATTTGGAAAATTACGGATGCATTCCAAGCCCATATGTTTAAAATTAGAAAGGGGGATTTGCGATTTGACCGATAAAAATCCTTAACATTTTTATTTAAAAAAGTGAAATATTTATATTATTGCACGTGTGATTGGTTCTTAACATAAAGGGACACCCATAAAAAATATCAAGTGAGTTCAGAAATAGGGGGCTAATTAAGTTACTTGAAAAAAAAAGTTTTTTTTTTGTATATCGTGTAAAGATCTCGTAATATCGGATTCAAAAATATATTTGTTTTAATTTTAGGTATTATATTTTCAGAGATATCGTCGAAAATGCAATGCAAAAATATGTCCCCCCCCCCCTTTATTTTCGAATCTACTAAAACTAAAATTATGAAAAAATTAGGGGTAGTAAGAGTTTATTTAAACCTTGCAGGAAAACTATAGCGATTTTCCTGGGTAACATGTTTTTGAAAAAAATCGCATTTTTTCTTTACACAAACTTTACTTTTCAAGCGGTCAGCGGGGATGTTGACGGTCTTTCGAGGTATGTATCGACGCAGAATCAGTCATGGACATTTGATAATGATTTTCAAAATAAATGTCGGTAATTAAGCCAAGATATTAATTAAGTAACTTGAAAAAGAAAATTCTTTTTATATATCGTGTAGGGTATTGTTCGAAAGATCTCGTAACATCAAACTAAAAATATATTTGTTTTAATTTTAGGTATTATATTTTCAGCTATATCGTCAAAAGTATACTGAAAAAAAAAAAGACGTCCCCCCCTACCTCCTATTTCCCAATCAATTGAAACTAAAATTATGAAAAAATTAGGGGGTGGTAGGAGTTTATTAATTAATAAATTTAATGTACGGAACTTTTAGAGCGCGAGTTATACTCGCACTGGACCGATTTTTTTTTTATAAAGGAATGCAATTGCTAAAACTAGATTTTTAAATGTGTTAGATGTTTTCTAAATTGTTTACTTGCATAACTTTTTTCACCTTATTTAACGGTAAAGTTTCGTTACAGTTTTCTGGATGTGTTGGAAAGCTTTTCATAATCTATGCTTGACACACGATTTTCAGTTCTTGTTCTATAAATGAATTACATATTAAGTTATACGCGATTATACTATTTCACAAAGACCTTTCTTGAGCTGTCGCGTCCATAAAAGGTCAGTGTCCATAAGCCGTGTTTTTGGCCCAAGAAATTAAAACTAAAATTCAATTTTGTTATACTGACTTAATTATTTCACTTTTTAATATTAGAAGGTTTTGCTGTATGATTTCAACAATATTTTTTGCATTTTGTACGGATTTTTATAACTTACACAAGCTCAAATTTCGTATTATTCGTAGTTTTTGATGAAAAATACGCAAATTCTCCTAATTTTACCTCAATTTTTAATATATATTTTTATATTTTACTATAAGCGCAGCTTTGTAACCCTTTTATTTTTACATATATTGTACATTTTGATGTATTTTATAATATATGTAAAGAAAAAAATGTTGCACGATTGCGCTCATATAAATAATTGAGGTAAAATTAGGAGAAATTGCGTATTTTTCATCAAAAACTACGAATAATACGAAATTTGAGCTTGTCTATAAGTGATATAAATCCGAACAAAATGCAAAAACTATTGTTGAAATTGTACAGAATAAACCTTCTAATATTAAAAAGTGACATAATTAAGTCAGTATAACAAAATCGAGTTTTAGTCTTATTTCATGGGCCAAAAACACGGCTTATGAACCCTGATCCTTTGGTTCAAAACACCAACTTTGAAAGTATTTTCTAAAAGATCCTCTTCCTTTATCGAAAAAAAAAAGAAAAAAAAAACTATTCGATTTTGTTATACGAAACGGTTTAGCTATTCAATTTATTTATCGATTTAGTCGATAATACTTTCTGAATAAGAGTACCTGCCAGTGTCATGCATTTACGAGGAAACATATATTCAGAATTGTGTCAAAAAGTAGACAGTTGGATTTGAGAACAGTATTACAAAAAAAAAAAAAAAAAAAAAAAAAAGAGAGAGAGAATTTTAAAGGTGTGAAAACTTATTTAGAGGAAAATGCATTTGAAATATATTATATGTTATTTTCATTACTTGCCTTTAAGCGGAATGAAAACACATTTTCTGCCAAGCATATGGCAATATATATATTTTTAATTTTAACTATTTAATAACACGAAAACAAAATTTCATATTTTTGCGTATTTCAAAGTCTACTTTCCCCATCAATTTGATGGAGGAAAAAAATATTATGAAATTTCAGAGCAATACATACAAATATATTTACTTTCACGCGTAAAATTTTATCAATTATTTCTCTTTTTCTCTTTTTTTTTTACATCAAATAAGTAATCGGGGACGAATCTTATCGCGAGCTCATCATTTTCCAAAATCTCATCAAAAGAAAATTGAAAATATACTTTTGGCTCAAACTTGGCGATGTTCTAGCGGTTTAGTTACAGCAACCCTACCGGTGATTTAGTTTTGCTTTTTTTGTGGGATCGAAAGTCGAACGGAGGTGGTGGTGGGGGAGAGTTTTCTTACCTGGGGCTATACGTACCGCTATACAAGGCCACAAGTGAGCTCTAATCACTGAATCTTTGCACCAAAAAATATTTATAGAGAACTAATATTATTAGTACCAAAACTTCCATGTTGCAACATTGCAGTAAAAATTTCAAATATGCCTGCATGTTTATAAAATATTCGTCTATTTCCAAGATTTAAAACAAAACTTGCGATAGGAGTTTTATTTCTTAAATATTCATTTGTTGTTGTTTTTATTTTTTTCCTGCGGTGTTTCTATCCCCCCCCCCCCCCCAAAGAAAAAAAAAGAAGAAGAAGAATGCGTTTGCGGATATATAAGTATACACCCAATAACATAGATACACCATTTTGGGGGTGATGTAAACATCTCTTTACACTCTAAAATAGTTTCACGTTGTTGAGTAGGGAATTTGAGATTTGCCAATATTTTTTCGTGAAATTATTACACGGTCTGTAAAACTGTTTTATTTATGACCAATACAGATTTAAAAGAGTTTAGACAAAAATAACTTCTTATTTTAAAACTATGAAACAACCCTACGTGAAAAAACAAGAAAATGAGCGCTTTTATCACTAAACATTAATATTTTTTCGCGAAATTTTCATTTAAAAATACAATTTCATACAAAATCGGGTTAAAGATATAAAATAATAAAAACTTGATGTTTTTTTTTAAATTTATTATCAGGGCCCGGGCAACGCCGGGCGGACCAGCTAGTAAGGGATGAAAATAAACAGGTAAATCTGACAGAAGGATTCATATTGTACAGTGAAGGGGGGGAAAAAGAGAAAATATAAACGGATCATTTTGAGTTCGTATTTATTTATTTATTTTTGAATACTAAAATTTCTTTGAGCCTCTTAGGTCTTTGTTACATTTGCGTAAAAACGCTCATAAAACTCAGGTTAATTTCAAATTTCATTCTCGGTTTGGTGTTGAAACACATAGTTTCATATTGGATATTTATTTAAACACAGTTCTGTTTTTTTTTTTGTTTTTTTTTTTAAATCTTTACAGACATTTTAAGTTGTTTTCGGAGAGCAGAAAAATACGGGCAAGTTGCTTAGAGAGTAACGTTTTACTAGACAGTATTCGGATAATAAAACTTAATTATTTACCATTAAATTAAGCTGAGTATGTTGTATGCACACTTGTTATAGTTACTCATTCCTAAAATTAAAAAAAAAAAGTTTCTAAAATGTTTTTTTTTTTTTTTTTTTTATGATAAAAAAGATACACATTTTATTACAAAACAGTTAAGGTGGTTCTCAGATGACCTGCTCAACAACGTGAAACTTTCTGACACTGACTCATTTTTAAACGCAAAGGCATAAAAGTTTAAGGCCTGACGACGGAAGAGATTTGGAATCGAAATGAGTTTTCCCATTTTTGATAAATAGATTACTTATCGAGTTATAAGCGATTCTGGCACGTGACGACACGTTTTTTCCGCTTTTCGGGCTGCCGCGTTGGAAATTCGGTTCAAAAAGCCGACTTTGGGAGTATTTTCTAAACGATCTTCTGCTTTACCAAAAAATGGAAAACGTGTTTCGATTACAAAGTTTCTGAATATGAACACCTTCTAATTTGATACATTTAGGCGATATTTTTTTTTATTGAAAATTGTACCATAATGTAGCCAGTTTTGACTTGAGAACATGCCTTAAATGGGATGAAACTGCAACTTACTTTAGGAGCAGAAAGGAGAAAACAACGGTAAAATTGAATATGTGTATTCACTTACATATACACAACCGTATGTCTTCACGTGTTATGGCAGGTTTCAGTAAATCATTTTGAGTACAATATTTAAGTAACTAATTCTTTGCATACACAATTACAAATCATTCAATAAAAATCATTTTTAACAATTTAAGTGTAAAATATTATATTACAGAGGAAGAAAAACTATTAAAAAAAAAAAAATACATGACGATTCCGTATGAAAAAAGCCTTTACTTCTACTTAAGTTAACCTTTACCAAAATGTTTAAATGTATTTTTTTTTTTTTTCAATATATAAAATAAATTTAAATACACAACTTCTCGTGATATAAACAAGTTTCTGTAAATCATTTTGAGTTCAGTACTTTATGTAAATAATCCTCTGCAGACACTATTTACGAATCATTCAATAAAAATTATTTTTAAAAATTAAAGTATCGGCAAAATGTTATATTACAGAGCAAGAAAGACTTTTTAGGGTTCCGTCCTTAAAAAGTAAAAACGGAACCATTATAAGATCACCCCTGTGTTTGTCCGTCCATCTGTCGCAGTGCTTTTTCTCGTAAACTATGGGACGTGGAAAGTTCAATCTTGGGAAAGTTATAAAACCTTTTTACCCACATATTTTGAGATTATTAGCCATTCACAAATATGTTTATGAAAATTTTAGGGGGCTAACTAAGTTACTTGAAAAAAAAGTTTTCTTTTTGTATATCGTGTGGGGCATCGTGTGAAAGATCTCGTAATACCGAACTCAAACATATATTTGTTTTAATTTTAGGTATTGTATTTTCAGAGATATCGTCGAAAATGCACTGCACAAATATGTCCCCCCCCCCCCTCTATTTCCGAATCTACTGAAACTAAAATTATGAAAAAATTAGGGGTGATAGGAGTTTATTTAAACCTTGCAGGAAAACTATATTCCTAGGTAACATAGTTTTTGAGAAAAACGCATTTTTTCGTTACACACAAACGTTACTTTTCGGGTGGTCAGCGGGGGAGTTGACGGGCGTTTGAGGTATGTATCGACGTAGAATCATCCAAGGATATTTGATGATGATTTTCGAAAAGAAATGTCGGTAATTAGCCGAGATATTAAGTTACTTGAAAAAATATTTTTATGCATCGTGTAGGATATTGTTCGAAAGATCTCGTAACATGAAACTCAAAAATATAATTTTAATTTTAGTTATTATATTTTCAGAAATATCGTCGAAAGTATACTGGAAATATATGTCCCTCCCCTCCTATTTCTTAATTTGTTGAAACTAAAATTATGAAAAAACCGGAAAGACCCGTGCGAAACTTTCGCACTGCAATCTTTGAGATTATTTCCTGGTACGTTTTAGCACTAATTTTTAATTAACTGATTTTTTTAAAAATCAAACAACGCGTTTTAACGAAATGTGGTTGTTCTATCTCAGAAACTTGTTCAAAAACTTTTCGATTAATACGTCATTCATCGTTGTATGTTTTGTATGTGCATAGAAAAAAGGATTTTGACAACAGAAATAATATATATGCTTTAAATATATGGATAATGATTGCTTGTGTATAAGAAAATGGGAATAGATTGCCAGAAAATATTTTGCCAAATTTTCTTCTCTCGCCAAGGTCATTTCTCTAGGTTGCCAAGACCCCTATACAGGAAGAAAAAAAAAACTAATTATAAAAAAAATGATACACTGAATCAGACGTTTGGGGAATTTATATGAAAGCATTTCCTCAGATTTTGCAAAATGTCTTAAATACATAAATCAATATTTGGTACACCACCTTTTTTCAAGCCTAATGGAACTTAAACATGGGATGTTCAAACTTTGTGGTCCAGCAGCCATTTAAGTCACGTTAGACTTCGCTGACGTATTAACAGCTTAATACAATATTAAAAAATAAATACTTACAATTTTTGTGAATCCTAATGAAGTGCATACTTAATGGAAGATAATCCTTAAATTACGTAATCTACTGGTGCTCCGATACAGTACGCATATACACAGCCATGATTAAACAAAGAAAACAAATAAACAATAGGTGACGCACGCGTAAAAAACAAATAAAAACCCGAGTAAAAGCAGGATATTTTTTCAAAAAGTACGCACAAGAAATAAATTAACAATCGTATTTTAATTGCATTATATATGATGACGTCATCTGATAATGCAGTATTTTATTTTTGTGGTAGCACTGATTTGAGGAAAACCTTTCATTTCATTTATGAAAACAATGCCGAATTAATTTTTAATTATCAGCAAATTTTAATCAAAAAACATGTTTTATAGGAAAATGTGTTTGTACTATGTCAGAAGCCTGTTCAAAATCCTTTCATGTGGTATCTCATTCGTCGTTCTGCGTTTCGTATTTTCTTAGAAAAAGGGATGTTGACAAGAGAAATAATATGTACGATTAGGGGTAGTAGGGGTTTATTAATTAATAAATTTAATGTACAGAACTCTTTGAGTGCGAATTATACTCGCATTTGACCGATTTATTTTTAAATAATGCATGACGATTTCGTACGAAAAGAGTTTTTTTTTTTGTATTGAAAAGTTAACCTTTACCAAAATGTTTAAATGTAATGATTTTTTTTTTTCAATATATAAAATGAATTTAAAATACATATCTTCTCGTATAATGACAGATTTCAGTAAATCATTTTGAGTTCAGTATTTTATGTAAATAATCCGCTGCATACACTACTTACGGGTCATTAAATAAAAATCATTTTTAAATATGAAAGCGTAAAATATTGTATTACAGAGAAAGAATGAGGTTTCTTCAAAGTATACTATCTCCATGGTATACATGGCGATTTCTTATGAAAAGAGGATTTTTTTTTCTAATAAAAGTTTAACCTTTTCCAAAATGTTTAAATATAGGTAATCTTTTTTTTTTTTTTTTTTCCCCTATATAAATAGTTCTTAATTAAAAAGTCAACTTTTAGCAAAATATTTTATCATTTCTTTGGTTATTGTATATAACGGCGATTTTTTATTACCTACCTTTAAAGATATTGTGACCTCTAGCTTATGCGCTTCTCACTTATACGACTCACTCAATTATACGCTGATTTTTCAGGTCCCTTCAACGCCGGAAAATAATGCAAAACTTATCTCAGATATGCGACGTTTTCCCTCACTTAGAGTACTCTAACTTAAAACCGTCATTATCTTTTTAACCTCCTTCCTAATTAGTTATCTAATTTAATTTTATCACGTAATTTTTATTTTCATCATTAATTTTACAAAAAATAAAAATAAATAAAAATAAAATAAAATAAAATAAAATAAAATAAATTATATCAGTTAAAATGAAGATTTATAGCAGTCTTTGGTGAATTTACCCCCACTGTATTGCGTGCAAGTACAGCTTTGGATAATATTTGAAAAGTTATGCTATAAAATGATTATTCTTTAAAGTGTTTAAAATCGTTTTCAGACGTAAGATATTTAAAATAAATGAAATATTAAATGAATACTAAATGAAATAAAATTTTGGAAAAAGTACACATGTGGTAAAGTCAATATTTCTTAACATTTATTTTATTTAATGACTGCATAACTATATTATAATTTGATTATTTTGTAATTTTTTTTAGCATTTATTTATTATTTTATTAGGTTGTTTTTTATAGATGTATATACATTATGTATGACAAATTAATATAATTGTGCGATCTTTCATTTATACGACTCTCTCAGTTTTCCGAATATTTTTCTGCGAGAGATTTACTGTTATTAAATATATTATACTATCATTACATGCAGAAAGTATAATTTTCCTCTTTGCATATAATATCAATTGAAATATTAAAAAAAATAAAATAAAATAACGGTTCAGTTTTGCTCAATTCCTGTAATATCTTTCTGCAATATTTGTGTAATCTTTCATTTAAACGACTCTCTCAGTTTTCCGAATATTTTTTCTGCGAGAGGTTTACTGTATTTAGTGTTATTAAATATATTATACTATTATTACATGCAGAAAGTATAATTTTCCTCTTTGCATATAATATGAATTGAAATATTAAAAAAAAAAAATAATAATAACGGTTCAGTTTTGCTCAATTCCTGTAATTTCTTTCTGTAATCTTTTGTGTAATCTTTCATTTAAACGGCTCTCTCAGTTTTCCGAATATTTTTTCTGCGAGAGGTTTACTGTATTTACTGTTATTAAATATAATATACTATCATTACATGCAAAAATTATAATTTTCCTCTTTGCATATAATATGAATTGAAATATTTAAAAAAAAAAGAATAACGGTTCAGTTTTGCCCAATTCCTGTAATATCTTTCTGTAATCTTTTGTGTAATCTTTCATTTAAACGACTCTCTCAGTTTTCCGAATATTTTTTCTGCGAGAGGTTTACTGTATTTACTGTTATTAAATATATTATACTATCATTACATGTAGAAAGTACAATTTTCCTCTTTGCATTAATATGAATTGAAATATTAAAAAAAAAAATAACGGTTCAGTTTTGCTCAATTCCTGTAATATTAACCTGCGCAATCCTAAAATAACATTTTCTTTATGATAGCAAATTTAAGATATTATTTCTAAAAAGGTGGTATAATCTAAAGTTGAATGATGTTTCTTTGTTGTTTTTCCTTGATAAAGTTATATAATGCAGATTTAAAAAAGGAAAGCTAACACTAAAAAATTTTAATATATGATAAATGTTCGAAGTCAGAGAAGGATACTAAACAAGAGTATAAACTTTTAAACTAATAATAATAATAAAAAAAGACTTCACAAACTACTACAAAGTCAACAATCCTAGAAATAAATCCTTATAAACAGGGAGGAAAATTTTCGGGTTGCGACTTTCTCCCTAAACGGACGTCACTTGATGAAAATCAATAAAAATAAAATATTTGAACGATGTCTATTTATTTATTTATTTGGATTTTGTTGAATTTCTAAAAAAGTATCGAACCGATTGTGATGAAATTTAAATGGGACCAATTCGAGAGTATCTTCTTTCAATTAAAAAAAAATATCACATGAGTCGATCGCGTAGTTTTGGAGTAATCGGTAAACATACATACATAAAAAAAAAAAAAAAAAAAAAAAAAAAAAAAATACAACCGCGTCAAATTAAGAATCTCCTCCTTTTTTATGAAGTCGGTTAAAAAAGAAAAATAATTCTTAATAAAGTCGTTTCTCAAATTACATCCTAAAATCCTACGATTTCTTCAATAAATTAAAATCAAATCTATATCAGTATAGTAACAATAATTTCATTTGAGATTGATTTATGAATTTGGACGTGTTTAAAAACGCGTGTTATTAGAACTAAACGCCACAATAAAAAAATAAAAAATAAAATACTGGGGAAAGGAAGACCATGCGGGAGGGAATAAAAAACCTTACCAACTATAGTGCATTGTCAATGTATAGAAAGGGAAAAAAAAGTATCTTTGGCAATTTTTACTTGACTGGAGGGGATTATATAGGTCGTTATATAGGTCTAAAGTATGAAAAGCTTTCGGAAAATAACAGAGGAAGGGATTCGAAAATCTCTGCTTGTAGCTTGTGCGCTTCAAGTGTACTGGAAAACTGAATATGTATGAGGGAACTCCAAATCTCCGTCCGCTTTACCTGTATTGTACATCGTACTTTAACGGCAATGTTATGCAGATTTTAGCACCCTGATGCCTGATGGAAACTTCCCCTTGGCTGATCGTGATCTTTAAAGGAAACACCTATAAAGATATTTTTCTTCGTGTTAGTATATTTTTAAATATTTTTCCACTGAAACAGAAATTTTTTTTCTTTGAAAGGTCAGAGTGAAAATTTTAAGTTTTAAATGGTTCCTATAAATAGCTACGTCAGTGCACTGTAAAAAAAAGGCAGATGTTTCTTAATCTACGAAAATATAACATAACCACGAACGAAAATATACAATAATTTCTTTAGAGTTACCCATGATTCCGAAAAGTGTTCTTTATTTTTAGAAAGCTCAAAAACCAATATATTTTCGAGATTTAAAGAAGAATATATGAAAACAAAGTTTATTTTTCTGTCACTGATTTTCGGAAATGTTTCCGAGTAGATTTATATAAATTAATCTGTTTTCTCAAACCGGCGTATCGCTTTTTAGGATGCTACTAATTATTAATTAAACATTTTCAGCTACGTAACTGAATTTATACATGTAAGAGTAACAAAATAATATCAATGTTAATGTTGTGAATGCAGTTAATTTATCAATGCTTGGCTGTAAAACATGTTTTTTGAACATGAAAATGTTTACTTGAGAATTGATAGCAACTGAAAAAAAAAAAAAACTTATATTCCGGGTTGAGAATACTGATTAATTCACTATAAAAACTGCTCGGAAATATTTCCGAAAATCTGTGGCAACAAAATTAACTGTTTCTTTAAATGCTTTTTTTTTTTTTTAAATCTCGAAACTATGTTAGTTTCTGTGGTTTCTAAAGATAAAGAACGCTTTTTGGAATTGTGGGTAACTCGAAAGAGGTTATGGTATATTTTCATTTGTAGTTATTTTATATTTTCATAGAATAAAAAACATTTGTCTTTTTTTACTTTGTAGTGAAACTATATTTTCTCACAGAGATATGTTGATTAGTTGGTTTAGGGCACTACAGTTAACTTTTGCATACGCGGGCTAAACAGACCATTTTTTTTTTCAATTTGACTGTCTGTCTGATTGTGTTTTAACAACAACAGGACTCGGTTATAACAAGGGCTAATTGACAACAGGATTCTCTCGCTGAAACAGAGTTGTCGCTATAACTAAATTTAATGTATCTTACTATAGAACAGAGAAATTAAAATTATTAACGGAAAATTAAATTATTAATAACTACTTACAGGACAGGTTTACTCATACAGGAGTAATTTAAGTTTCTACATTAGTAGTATGAAATTCAATTTATAAGTATAATGTAACATATATTTTCATTTTTAAATTCTGAATTTATAAACAGAAAGATTTGTTTCAACTAAAAGCGAAAGTATAGGCAAATTAGATGAAATAATACATTTTATTTGCTGTTAATAAAGAAAATTAAAATTTTTAGTGAGTTATGATTATTTAGTCATTATAATCAGTTTCCCTCGTTACAATTAAGTTATTTATTTAATTTTACATTAGGCCAGCCGTTTACTTTCATTTTACTCGTTAAAACCGTACTTTCGTTACATCCGAGCTTGCTGTAAGCGAGTTTGACTGAACTGAAAAGATAAGAGTGCAACAACTTTTCTGAAACATCGTTGTCTTATGCAAGATTAACAGTATAAACATTTTCAATTTTAAATTGAAAATCCTTGCACGCTGCTCTATCTATACTCAACTATGTGTTACAAAAATGACAGGACTTCTGCCATTTTGAGTTCTAGTCTTGAACAGCATCAGATATTTATTATCCGCTGATTATAATCCTTGATAATGGCTTAGAGCCGAAAGCGCTAGGAAAGTGTTATGTGCTGCTAATATCTAGTGTTTTAAAGTTTTTAAGACATTTGTACATATGTTTTTACCGGACGTATATTTGAGTAATTGGTAAAATAAATCATTTTTCATAAAAATATTTTTCTTATTGAGGACAAACCCTCTCTCCTTTAAATTGAACAGTAGCAGCTCTAGTAAAACGTAAAAAAAACCTCAAATCATTACACACTGGTACAGGGAAGAGGTGGGGATTTCGGAGTTAAAATCCCTCCCAGAGCATTCAAAAACTGATAATATGCATACAAATGGAACCAGTTCCGAAAGTGAAAGTATCTTCGTAAAAAAAATTCGCAAAGAAAAACGAAAAAGTAATCAACAGCGGAAATAGAGATTGATCTCTGCTATCCAAATGCAAAAAAAAAAAAAAAAAAAAAAAAAAAAAAAAAAAAAAAAAAAAAATCGTTTCAAAATATTCAAATGCAAACGAGATATTCGAAAACTAATCCCCATAGGATTAACATTAGCGAGCGGGTGTTTTGAAGTGCGTGAAGAGGACCCTTAAGGTAAAAAGAGGATGCATAAAAATCAAAACGAAGAAAACATAAACAGCACAAAGTTTTTATTATTAAACTGTTTCAAGGCTTCATAATAGGAGCCTCTATTTCAACACGACATTAGTGAAAGAAAAAGTTAGGAGCTAAGTAGTAGGTATATGTTACTGCTCTTTCTCCCTATCTTTTTTTTTCTCTGAAGATTGAAACACATAAATGCTAAATTTATTATGGTTGTTTGTGCTTTTCATTACGTCGGTTTTAATGTGTCACCTATTTACTAAACACTCACTACCTTATAGACATGTAATGTAACATAACGAGATTGTTCATTTAATCATTTAATGAGTAACACTGGTTTAAAACCCCTCCCAAATGAGGATCCTGGCTGCACCACTGCATTACAGAAATACCTCCTTTTAGGTCCTTCTCCGAAAACTGTCATGGGTGAAACTATATTGTGTTGAGTTTCATTCCTGTAGAAAAAAAAATAACAGGAAAACCTTTTTTAACCGATAATTACTCTCCTTAACATGCCATGTGTTGCCATGTGTGTATACCGTGTATGGCCACTCCTATTTTAAATGACGCATTTAATGATGCTCGCTCAATAGTAGCTGCTTCATTTACAGAATGATAAATTTTCAGCTCTACTGCGTACTTTCCGTACGCTAGATCCAATACTTGACAGACAAATGAGGATCTTTTGTATTCTTCCAGAAGACTTTCCAATCTTGTTTTTTGTCAGGCCAGTTTATTTTCAGGTTCTAAATCCCGTTTTCAGTGGGGAACTTCTTGTTTTCGGTATTAAAATTGCGGAACATCTTCTGGCCCAGTGGCGTATCCAGGGGGGAGGGGGGTGATGGGGCTGCAGCCCTTCCCCGAAATTTAAAGATAATATCATGTTTCTATAATTACGAAGTTTTTTTCAAAAGGCAATGTAACTTGCTAAAACGGTATCAAAAGTTTCCAAATACCCCCCAAAAAATTTGTTTTAGACAGGTTTCCATCTTAAAAATTATGTTATTTAGAAAGGACCCTAAAATTTTCCATGCTAGGTTTCTGTTACATACGAGGTTTCCGTTTTCACAGATTTTATTGCATAAAACTTGATATGTGGTTATTTGATGGGGCTGCAGCCCTCCTCCCCTCAAAATTTAAAGAAACTATCATGTTTTAGACAGGTTTTCATCTTAAAAAGTATGTTATTTAGCAAGCATCCTAAAATTTTCCATTTAAGACCAGGTTTCTGTTATATTAAAGGTTTCCCTTTTCACAGATTTTATTGCATAAAACATGATATGTGGTAACAAAAAGTTATATGTGGTTATCTGATGGGGCTGCGCCCATTAGTGGACTTGCTAACCTGTTGGATCTATTTACTTTACAAACCCGCTAAGTGGCTTGGCTGTATTATTCTATTTCCCGAAAACAACAGAAACTGGCCTTTAGAAAATAATATTTTTAACAGAATTATTTTTTAATAAATATTTAAGATGAAAGAATAAGAAATGATTTTTAACATCTAACCGCGAAGGAAAATTTAAATTAACCTATATTTTATGAACATATTTATGAAAACGCATTAAAATCTAATACTTTTATATCCTGTTAGTTTGACACCTACTGTTCCTGGAAAAAGCGTCTTTACTTAAATTTTACTAAAACTACTAAAACTTTTAATAAATATTTAAGATGAAAGAATATGAAATGATTTTTAACATCTAACCACGAAGGAAAAATTAAATTAACCTATATTTTATGAACATATTTATGAAAATGCAGGAAAGCCCCAAGACCCTCGGGGGAGGAAGGACTTTTTTATATTTTGTAAATCGTTTTCTGTTATTTCAACTGGTCTTTGAGATACGGATTCTTGAAATTGGATAAATGACAGCCAGCCACAAATGAAAAAAAACAAAAAACATTTTGAATCAATAAACATTTTAATGAATATTTTTTCTGAGTTTATAGAAATATTTCTGGAATACGTTGTACTTTGTGTTATAATTAAAGGTTGAAAAGTCATATGAATTTCTTTCCAAGAGTTTGATTCCTGTATAGTGTACTGAATACACGAAGTTATCACAGTTATACCCCTACGTTCATAACATATAAGAGTCAGTGAAATCAAATTATATTATTGTGTATTTTCTTTCGTGATTTTTGCATTAATAAATTGTTTAGAAAGGGAGATTCCATGGACTGTCATGGTATAAACATAAGTAATAAAACTGTAGTAACTTCGTGTATTGAATATTCTAATAGAGGAATTAAATCTCTGCGAGAAATTCTTATGACTCTTGAACTTCTAATTATAACACAAAAGTATAACGTATTCCAGAAAAATTTCTCAAAATAAACTCAGAAAAATTATTCAATAAAATGTTTATTGATTCAAAATGTTCTTTTTATTTGTGGCTGGCTGTCATTTTTCCAATTTCAAGACTCCGTATGTCAAAGACCAGTTGGAATAACAGATAACGATTTATAAACAGCAGAGTTTCCCCCAGACAGTTTCAGAATGGGGCTGCACCCTGCCTGCCCTTTGGTTTACAAAATAGCACCCTTCTTGCCCCTCATAAAATAATTAGCATCCTTCTTGCCCCTCAGTAAAAAAGTGCCCTTTCTCCTTTTTTGCATTAAAAAATTTGCTTTCATAGTAAAAATTGACTCAATGTTGTCTTAAAAAGAGTGACCTGACTTTTAAATATCAACAGTGGCTTTAAAAACTAAAAGAATACCTTTAACAGTTAAAAAAGTGCCCTTAAGAATAGAAAAGTGCCTTCAAGAATTCAAAAAGTGCCCTTAAGAATAAAAAAGTGCCTTTTTCTCACCAGCAGCACCCTGCCCTTTTTTAAACCTGGTGGAAACTCTGAAACAGTAGAGTGTATAATATACTATATTAAAAGTATATAGAGAGTTCCTTCCTTGCCAAATCGTATATGAATACCACTTTCTCCTTTTGTTACAAGCTGTCAAAAATGCTAATTTTCGTAAATTTTCAAAATTTAAATAGTTACAATTCAGGGGATAAAAGAAATAATAGTCTGCTTATTTTTCCTGGACATAGTTGGAAGTTGTAATAACACATATAAAAAATGCATACTGTTATCGCTTTTCCTTTATGAGATATATTTTTCGAAAACTGGTATTTTGACTAATATTTCCTTACATTTTAAAGTACTGAATTAAAAAGAAAAATACAGATAAATTCACGATAATTACATGATCTAATAGAGAGAGGTGTGTAGATTTAAGATATTATTATTATTATTATTATTATTATTTTGTTTATCTCTATTAGTTAAAAAAATATGCAACAATTTTCAAAAACCTTTAAATTTTGTAAAAATATGGAAAAATCGCAGTTTTAGTTCGTAAAATCTCTCTAATTAAAAAGATTTTTGAGATAGACATTTTTTGCAAATGCATTTTAATTTCTTTTCTATATAGGTTTCCACATACAAAGTATGGAAAAATATAAATGGTGCGGCGACCCATGTTTTTCGAAATTCTGTGGTATTACCCTATAGCGAAATATTTTCTATTACCTAAAGAAAAACAAGTTGGAAATTGTACGTCAAACGTGACAAACTAGGTGCGTTCGTACTATAGCTAGTTATATAAATATTCAGATCTTGATGATTTTTAATTCTGTGAAATGAATTATATCGTCTGCAGATTAATTTCTGTCATAAAATAAGTATCTCGATCGCTTGACGATTAAACCTCGGAAGCTCCTATAACAAAAAAGCACAGATTTAAAAAAAAAAATAATTCAAATTTCTTAATAAATATTTTTATTAATATCTTCTAAAGTTTTGATTCGATTTTCATAAAATTTGAAATGTCTCGACAAAATTCTGAAAAGATTATATATATTAAATTTCAAACCATTCGGTTGGATAGTTTTTGCACTGTTATATGCGGACAGACGGACGGACGGACAGACAGACGGACGGACGGACAGACAGACGGACGGACCAGATGACGACTATAGGTGCTACGTATTTATATAATTACGGACGCACCTAAAAAAGAAAAAGAACCAAAGTGTAGGTTTGCCACAAACAGACGTTTTCAGATATTTAATCATTCGTGAATATACCAAACAAGCTGGAAATTGTACGTCAAACGTGACAAATGAGGTGCGTTCGTACTGTAGCTAGCTATATAAATATTTAGATCTTGATGATTTTTAATTTTGTGAAATGAATGATATCGTCTGCAGATTAATTTCTGTAATAGAATAAGTATCTCGGTCGCTTGACAATTAAACTTCGGAAGCTCCTCTAACAAGAAAGCACCGATTAAAAAAAAAAAAATCAAATTTCTTAATAAGTAGTTTTATTAATATCTCCTAAAGTTTTGATTCGATTTTAATAAAATTTGAAATGCCTCGACAAAATTCTGCAAAGATAATATATCTTAAATTTCAAACTATTCGGTTGGGTAGTTTTTGCGTTGTTATATGCGGACGGACGGACAGACAGGCGGACAGACAGACGGACGGACGGACAGACAGACGGACGGACCAAGCGACGACAATAGGTGCTACGTATTTATATAATTACGAACGCACCTAAAATTGATGTGTTTCTGTGAATATCACGCTATGACGACTATTCTACACCTTGTTGAATCTCTTATCCAGCATGCAAACTAGGAAACATAATGCCGTCGCCACAAATTTAAAACTTTCATAAAATTTCAGAGAATAATGTGGACTAAAAGCAGCTTTTTAACGGGTAGGAAGAAAACTGAAAGTGTTTCTATAAAGATACTTGTGAATGTACCACGAATGAAATGTTTCTGACTCCAATATCAAGGTAATGGGGACAATTGTTGGACACTTATAATTGAACCGGTTATTCTATCATAAAAATAAGAATCATAATGCTATATATAGGTCTGAACATTTGCCGCAGAAGAATTGCCACCTAAAACTTTTTTTCACCCCTATTTCGAAACAGTTATCTTCGTGGTAGATTTCTATTGCAAATGTTGTTGACATTTACTATCCATGAAATTTTTTGTTTGGAAATAGTGGTACTATTTTTTTATTTATTTTTTGGCACCACTTTTTTGCGCGACAAATGTTCAACTCTAGCCATAGATCATATAGATCTCAATAGATAATAAAATTTCAGAGTATGTTTTCGACTATAAGTTTAGCTGCTTTTCAACGAGTGGATAGAAAACTGAAAGTGTTTCTGTATTGATACCGATCTCCAAGCGATAAGAACTTGAGGGATGGTTCACCCCGTCTGTCGTGGTGAGTAGATAAGTGACGATAAGAGTCCCCACACGACTTGTTTTTAAAAGAAAGGCGAAATTATAGAAAACAGAGATATATTAGTGAGTTCTAATGTAAATAAGATAAGACTAAAGAATGCATTTTGTCTTCATATTACGCTACCTCACAGATTGTAGATAATATCGATGGCACATTTAAATCATTCAATGAAATAATAAATACTTCAATACTTACGGTGAACAATATTTTAAAGAGTTTCTTATATATATAATTTTAAGATTTCTCACCGATTATCAATAGAGGATCACGATAAAGAGGCAGAGGGGGGGGCGAAGCTCAGATTTAGGTATAGATACATAATAGATAGAAACAAGAAGAAAAAAATAATGCATCAAGCGATTGTGAAAAACTTTGTAACACATTCACAATACTGTAATAAAACTGCACCGTTTAATAAGGTGAAAGATGATGCCTAAGTAAACAATTTGAAAAACACATAACATATATGAAAACCCAGTTTCAGCAATTACCATCTATAGTATGAAAAATAACCGAATTATATTATGTAACCTTTTATGTGATCTGTAGCTTTGTATATAAGGACTACGTAGTACGCAAAAATTTAGTTCATTTAGTCAACAGTTGAAAACTCTCCTTGAGCAATTTCCTTCAATAAGCGGTAATGTAATCAAACTCTTTTGTGCAGCCCTGTATATGATCTATAGAACTTATACACAACACAGAGATATGAAAAAATTAGTTAAATTTAAAAACAAATATCACACGCACTTTCAGCAGTTATTCTTCATAGACAGTACTGTAAACAAATTCTTTTGCATGTCCCTCCAAATGAACGATAAATTTTATGCGCATCATATTATATAGGAAGCATCTTGTAGTGCAGCTCAATGATGTATATCGATTTCAATATATGTGAAATAGTGTAACATCATTAAAATACACTAAAAACGATTTTTACCCATAGAGCTTAATGTAACGCAATTCTTTTGAGTGCCCCTGTAAACGAACTATAAATGCTACACACTTTCAATACCGAACATGCCCTAGTAAACCTCAATAACATATATAAATTATATGTCAATCCCAGTATATATTTACGCGCGTTAGAGCATGGCCAGACAGGCAGACGCTAGACAAATCGAATTGATAAACACTTTTTAACTGTGATGGAAAATGTTAAAAACAACTGTAAATCATTCATTCATTAAGGCACATTTACCCAGTTTAGATAAAAACAATTAGGTGTAAATGAATATGCTACTACTACTACTACTACTAATAATAATAATATTAAGAGTAACAATTATTACTAATTATTACTATTATAACAATTACTACTATTATTACTAATTATTACTATTATTACTAATTATTACTAGTATTACTACTATTACTAATTACTACTATTACTAGTATTACTACTATTACTAATTACTACTATTATTACTATTAACAATTATTATTATTATTATTATTATTATTATTATTATTATTATTATTATTATTATTATTATTAACAATTATTACTATTTCAAAAACAAAAATTTAGATCATAAAGGTACAGCAGCACACATCTTTGTAGCAACAACATTTCATTGTTATTCAAATTCTGGTGATTAGAAGAAAAAAAAATTAAATAAGCAGTTCTTATACATTATATAAAGGAAGAAAAATATCTCAATACAGAAGTTGCCCATTTTTATTTGATTTTTGAATAAAACTATCATATATTTCATTTCCACTATATAATGAGAAATTTCGTAATTTTTTATATTCAGTATATAATTAATTCACTATATCTTGAGATTTAATTAAAATAAGATCATTTACAACATCTCAGATAATTACCCTTTTCCTTCATAATTAATAAACATAATTTCATTCAAAACATCTTCAAAACTAATAATAATAATTATAATAATAGACAATTAAGATGATTCTTGGCGCAGTTCAATATAAGGCAGATAAAATGACGTTTAAGCAACAACATTTTAACTAACTGCAGACTTGTTTCGATAGCATTCAGCGTACCGTCATCAGTGCATCTGACTTTACGTGAAGACTAGATAGTTTTAAAGGGAAGTTATTTATTTTTTTTAAACTAAATCTGACATTTTTTGTTATGTTTGATTCCCATACAATGTATTAAAGAAGCAATCGATAAAAAAGTTAACGATCCCAAATATATTTTGTTATTCTTGACTAATATTCAAGTTTTCTGTTTATTACTTACCCATCATACATAGTATAGGGTAAATCTTATAATCGTTTTGAAAATCGAAAAATTTTGTTTTGATGGATTTACACGTTTCAGACACTGGAGATTCCGAAAAACATATTTTTTAGGAAAAAAAGTTTGCCGTCCGTCTGTCTGTGTATCTGTAAACGCTCTATCTCCCGAACAATTTGAGATAGAGACTTGAAATTTGGTATGTACTTAGTATGTAATAATGGAAAGAAGCTTATTGAATTTCAGTAACCTCGATTATCCGGAACTATTTATTGGCTCTCGAAATATTCGCTCTGATAAAAGGTATATAAAAATTTTGGAAATTATTTATTTTAAAGAGTGAATATAAGAGACAATAAAAAAACATAAATTTTACATAAAGAATGAAGTCGATCGGATAATGAGTAGCCGAGATATTTGTAATCCTATTTGCCACACTCTTCGATTTTTTATGACCCCGTATTTCATTCAAATTTCAATTCAAAGATATATTTTAATTGGAAATGAGACGTTTAATCCGACGCAGTAAATGGTTAGCTAATGTGATTATCATTTTTGGAGTTATAAGGATGTTTCTTTTACGCAATTTAGTAATAGAACATTTAAAGTTTATGACGTCATCAAGCCACGATTTTATTCGAATTGCAATGCATTTTATAAATAGTTTACAAATGTTTTATTTTCATATTTTATATTATGCATATCCATGATGGGTAAGTGTTATGGTGACCCCCAACAACTAGTTTTGAAATGTGTTGACTATTTGTCCTTAACAAAATATCATATTTAAGAATTATCATCTAAACTGGAGTAAACTAGAAATATTAGAATGTTGAATCCATAAACATAAAAGAGATAAGGAAAAGTTCTGCATTCAAATGAAAGTCTATTTTTGCTCATGGTCCCTATAAGAACGGGGTTAAAAATTCTCTAAACCTTTCTTTCCCGACTTAGCACACAATTTGTCGTTTTCAGTCATTGAATCCGTATCAAATATATGTTAAAACTGTATCAGGGTTTCGAATCAATTTTTCCCTCGCTACATGGAGCTGTTGTTGGGACGTTTTCGCAACCGATCCTGCCTGCACTATAATCGGTTGTTATTTTTGTATTTACAGGCGGGATAAATCTTGAAAAGAAGAATCAGAACCCCCAAAGAGCCTCCCCTTCCTCTGTATAGAATTTTAGGGATGTTGGTTGAATTCGTCTTTACAATGGAATGGAAACTGTGCATTCTTTACCTGAAAGCCTTGGTTGCGCCTTTCTGGTGCATAAGAATAGCGAGCGCGCCCACCAGATGGTCCCTAATGCCTGGACATATAAAATATTCTTTGGCGGTATAAAAACTGTTTTGGCGAATTATTGCCCAACGGAAATCGCTCATCAGAAAACATTACACTGATCTTATATCAATAATAATATTGCTGTCAATTCTCATAAAAGCTGGTTTTTAGAAGTAAGACCAAGAATACTTTTAAAAGTGTTATAATTATTTAAAATGATAGTGTTATTCAAATTAATAGCTGTACACAAAATGCATAGTTGACAGGTTCTAAAGGTTATAAATCAGGAGATTTTTCTAAAGAAACCAGAATTTTTCTTCATAAAAAAAAAACTTTATATAATGAAAAATTAATTTTACGCTATAATTTATTAGTGTTGGAGAAGAAAACTACAACAAACAATAATAATAAAAAATCTCCGCTACGCAAATAAGAATTGTATATAGGGGGAAGTATTGTAAAACCGCATCCCATATTATGGTTACTTCTTGAAACTAGCATTACTGACAGAATTTAATGTACGTACTCTGCACTTATCCTTCTTCCATAATATCATTTAAAATATATGATTAATTTGGATTAATAAATGATTATTTATGAAAAGTCAAATCATCTGGTCTTACCCCACCGGTGGGGTGAAAGCGTATGGATATGTTAATCTTACAGGAAATAAAATAGTTTAGACTTTCTTTCTTTCTATCTTTTTAAAAAAAAAAAATAAAGGGACAATATATTTTATTTTACAACTTTAACAAAGGGACAAAACTAATAATATTTCAATTATAAGTCTAATGACTTAATATTAAAAGACAAAAGGATTATTATCTTCATTACAACTTGAGAAATTGCAGAAAACAAGTTCACATCTTTATCAGCTTTAGATAAATAATAATCAAACTTGTACATGTTATTTTGATTGCCTTTTCTTCAATCGTTATTAAATATGCTACACATAATAATGTAAAAATTCAGCAACTTCAAATGTGTTCACATTAAAGAATTTTGAAAGTTAAAAAAAAATTAAAACAAAAACTGCAAAAAATGATAAAATAAACTTTTAAACACAGAAACTACATAAATGCCAGTATGGGGAATATCGTATAATGGCTGCTTCACCTTCTGGCCTAAAGCTAAATATTTCAACCATTATCCACTAGAGGGCTGCTTAAATTGAGTAAAAACTGTAATATCAGATTTCACCCGACTATGCGGTTTTACCCTATTTTCTCTTACTTTTTATATGTAAAAATGAATTTTAATTAGGCTAATGACATTTTGTATGTTTCACTTAATTTTAAATTATCTGTAAATAATTGGAACAAATTTTGTCATGTCATAAATAGAGTCCGAGTTTGAGCCTTTTAGGGCCTTGGGCAGGGTCTGATTATTGCAAGGGCTAATGGAGCAGCTCCCCAGAGCACCCACCTCTGAAAGAGGCCCCCAAAGCTTTAAAAAATAAAAAGTAAATAGACATTGTTACTCAAAATGAGTGTAAATGGAGGCTACAAAAGTGTTACTCTCAACTGGATCATTTGCCGGGCCTCCACGAAGGATTAGTCGGGCCCTAGCTCTAGGCACGGACTTGACAGTTGCCCTCCACGCATGAAAGCATAAAATTGACAGGCCTGACTATGGAAACGATTTGGAATCGAAATTCCCATTTTTTGATAAATAGATTACTTACCGAGTTATAAGCGATTTGTGTCACGTGACAGCACGATTTTGCCATTTCTCGCTCTGCTGTCTCGGGAATTCGGTTCAAAACACTGACTTTAACAGTATTTTCTGGAAGATCTTCTGCCTTTACCAAAAAAATGGAAAACTCATTTCGTGGCATAGTTTCTGAATAACAACACCTGCCAATTTCATCCGTTTCCGAACAAAAATGAATTCAAAATTGTGTGAGAAAGTGGCTCTTTTGGATTTGAGAACAGCTTTAAATGACTTTCATGCGTTTATGTCTTTATGATTGTTAATGATATTCAGAATTAGCCATTTTTATCATTTTTTTTTCTAAACTAAATGCGCTGCATACGCCCATGCCTTAATCTTGCGCCGACCATAAAAATATATAAGACAATAAAACAGATCGTAACTAATTCTTAATTAATAGAAACAAAATTAAAAAGATTCAGTGGTTACATTTAAACAAATTTTAATAATTAAAAAGTTTGTAACGTAAGGTTAAGGTTTATTTCTAATGGATTACTGTACTTGTAGCAGCACAGTTTCATTATTTAAAAATGAATGCTGAAAATCTATTTATAGCAAAAATTAGAAAATTTAAAAATCTTATAACATATATTTGATTTGAACTAGTTAATCATATCAAATACCGCAGAAAAAATGCCCTTTTTGAAATTTTTCATCAATAAATGGTGATACACTTCAGAATAAAATTATAGAACATTAAAAATGCAAGAAAACAAGTAATAATTAGAAGAATTTACAAGCTTAACAATGTTACTACCATCAAAATGTGAAATTTTAATTATTTTTCTAATCTTTTTTTTTTCTTTTTTTAATAAAGAGGTGAAAGTGTTTTTAGCAGCGATAGAATATATTTCATTAATTCAATAGCTCACAAAAAGAAAAAAAAATTAAGAATTTTTTTTACAAAGTTAGTTAAATATTTAAAGATAGGAAAATCTTGAACAATTAGATTTTTTTAAAGCATAGACCTTTATAGTAGATGATAAATGATTGGGGGAAAAAACGACGACCGTATTATACAAGAAGGATTGTCGTTTCGTAATTAACAACTTCAGAAACAAACAATGGGATGGTGGATGGCTCTCATGTCCCTTTCAACTATCTCACGTGATCTATCATTCTATTTATACCGATAATCTCTCTTACATCTGGTTTTAATCTTTTAAAGATTAAGCGTACTTTCACTATTTTATGCTTACATATGTACCTCATTACGTGTTACATTTCATTATATACTTTCACTAATAGTTTTCTCTATTTTTCTAACATTCGTACGTGGAATTAATTGACTTTAACATTCATCATTAGTTTCGTTATACAGACATGTCATTGCTACCACCCATTATCGTTCTTCCACCACATGTTTTCATAGTGGACCACCGCTGGCTTCACAAACCCAGCATTTTAAGCACCTGTTCCCCTCTCTCTCCCATATGAAGTCAATAACAAAAGCCTTCCAGTAGTAAGAAAGAAGCGCCGACTTTATTTTTTTTTATTATTTAGTGGTACACAAATAAAAAAGAGAAGTGTTTAGATGAAGAGAGGTCGTCCGACAACACTTTTATTTCCTTTTAATTTTTTTTTTTTTTTTTTTTTTTTTTTATCTTTCATCGTTAAACGTACTATGACATATTAAAGACGATTTTCCATAAGATTTAATTTTTAATGAAAAAGTAGCTACTATATTCATTTGTTGAAAATCAGTGTTATAACAAATTAAAGAATACTACACTCCGTTTATAGAATATATCTATTAAAAAAAAAAAAAGCCTTTCAGTAGTAAAAAAGAAGCGCCGACATTATTTTCTTTATTATTTAATGGTACATAAATGAAAAAGAAAAGTGTTTTAGACGGAGAGAGAGGTCGTCCGACAACACTTTTATTTCCTTTAAATTTTTTTTATCTTTCATCTTTAAACGTACTATGACATATTAAAGACGATTTTCCATACGATTTAATTTTTAATGAAAAATTAGGTACTATATTCATTTGTTGAAAAGCAGTGTTATAACAAATTAAAGGACACTCCGTTTCTAGACTATATCTAAAAAAAATAAATAAAAAACAAAAGCCTTCCAGTAGTAAAAAAGAAGCGCCGACTTTAGTTTCTTTATTATTTAATAGTACACAAATAAAAAAGAAAAGTGAGAAGACGGAGAGAGAGGTCGTCCGACAACACTTTTATTTCCTTTTAAATTTTTTAACTTTCATCTTTAAACGTACTATGACATATTA
Source organism: Maratus michaelseni (assembly GCA_963931845.1). Lineage (NCBI taxonomy): Eukaryota > Metazoa > Arthropoda > Arachnida > Araneae > Salticidae > Maratus > Maratus michaelseni. The sequence goes on along the minus strand of OZ007599.1, from coordinate 204,446,628 downwards.
AAGGCGATTTTCCATACGAATTAATTTTTATGAAAAAGTAGCTAGTATATTCATGTGTTAAAAGTAGAGTTATAACAAATTAAAGGACACTCCGTTTATAGAATATGTCTAAAAAAATCAAAAACAAAAGCCTTCCAGTAGTAAAAAATAAGCGCCGACTTTATTATCTTTATTATTTAATGGCACACAAATAAAAAAGAGTAGTGTTCAGACGGAAAGAGAGGTCGTCCGACAACACTTTTATTTCCTTTTAAATTTTTTATCTTTCATCTTTAAACGTGCTATGACATATTAAAGGCGATTTTCCATACGAATTAATTTTTAATGAAAAAGTAGCTACTATATTCATTTGTTGAAAAGCAGTGTTATAACAAATTAAAGGACACTCCGTTTATAGAATATATCTCAATTTAAATATATCATGTATTAAGTTTCAGATTAGATGATTTAAAAAAAAAAAAAAAAAAAAAAAAAAACTAACCTGCAAGATATGAATTAAATTTATCAATAAAATGTTAAGTAACGAATAAACATTTATCTCACAGATGATCACAAAATTTTATGCAAGTAAAAAATCAACTATATATTCTTTGAAACGAGTTTCATCAGTAGTATAAAATTTTGTATCATACAATCATTAATCCTTTCAGGGACAAGCACTTGTGCTCCTGTAACGTTGAATTCTCACCGGAATTTAGGAAAGAATTTAGTTCAAAATAAGAATAAGCAATTTTTCAACTTTTTCTCGTCATAGTTAAGAAAGCAAAATTTAATTAAAAGTTTCTGGTTTGAATGGGATTAAAATTAGGTGGTATATAATATATACCACCACCCCTCAAAGGGTTAAAGATGAAATAATACCTGGATTTTCAAGTGTTGTCATCTAATGCTTTTAATATAAACAAAAACACTGCAGCAACAACTTATAAATTTTTTAAAATTAATTTTAAATAATATGTATTTTCGAAATAAAGTTTTGAAAAAAATATGAATTGTAACCTATATATCTATATATAACTTAATAGAAATTGTTTTCTAGAAGCTCTAAATATGTGAATCTAAAGTATAACCTCATCCTCATTCCGCCAATTAGTTTTGAGTTCTGTTTAAAACAGCTATAGGAATTACAGTACGTTTTGCAACTATTAACCCCTAAACCACCATATTCAATTTAATGATAGTATGTTGAATACCAGATATTGGATTGTTCGCAAAGTTCCTTCCGCTTGGGAAAACCAATTCGTACCAAAAAATTCTGCCCATCAATTATTATACATTATATATCGGAATTGATGTCTAATAACATAATGATAGAATTTTCCGGTACGAATTGGTTTTCTCAAACGGAAGGAACTTTCCGAACAACCCAATATATTACATTTCGTAAAAGGTAGTTTATGTCATTATTTTTAATTACATGTGAATAATTTGATTACGTGTAATGTAATAGATGAAATAAAGGTTTATTTATATTATACAAACATAATTAAGGTTCCCAGTTCCAATCTTCATCGCTTGATTCGAAACTATCATCACCATCATCTATGTGATCATCTATAACCATCATCTATGTGATCATCAAAATTAGTGTCTGACATAATTATTCTGTAAAATCACTTATCAGGGATACAAACAAAACCGAAGAAAGAAACAAAGCAGCGGGAAAACTAATGAGTTTTTTTTTTCTTGACACACGAAAAGCCATCTATTGGATGCAAAAATAATCATTACTATAAAGCCCGTACAAAACCAATCACAATAGCAAATAGCGACGCAAAAAACTAAATGCTGACGTACGCACATACGCCCTGGTATTGCAAATGAAAAGTTCATGACGTACGCAGGTACATCGTAGCGAGGCAAAAACCTAGATGCTTAGAACATTGCAATCTGGACTTAAAATGAGGACGTACGCACATTCGTCCTGGTATTGCAAATGAAAAGTTCATGACGTACGCAGGTACACCGTGGTGCTTAAGGGATTAATAATGAAATTTACATTAGGAATTCAAAATTTTAAAGTGTATTATTCCACCGAATGACTTCTCGTTTCGTATCCTACGTTAAAATGTACCGAAAAATCTAACTATGATGTCAAAATTGGGTGTTCGCATTGAAACTTTTACAGTCTGCACAATTTCAGTGTGAAAAGGACCCCTTAAACTGTTATTTTAAACATAAATTGAAGAAAACCTAATTTCCAGTCGAATGGATATTTTCGTTTTTTCTTTCTTTGACAGTTGCGTGATTAAAATGTATGTGGCGTTCTCTCTTTTTTTAACTCACAGGCTAATCAAAGCCGGAGAGCTTAATGTGCCCGCCGGTTCTGTATGTATACGTACGTATGTATGTATGTAAGTATGTACGTAACATGATAACTCGTGATAACCGTTTTGCTTCAAATTTTGTTTATTGGTTCATTGTGATAAGGCGCTTCCCTGATTAGTTTTGGGGGTTCATTGGTTAAGTATAAAGGGGGGAACGGGGGGATAACCCCCTTAATTTAGATAAATGGTTTTTTTTTTCTTTTTGACCAACTGTACCAGCACTGCATTGTCAAAAGTCACCGGGTGCTTTCAATTTTAAACGTTTTGTCGCATATCTATAGAAATACTTGGCAAATTATTCTTGAACTTCGGGAATGTAAAGAACCTGTTTGACCTGATATTTTCAGTGAAGATATTGTCACGAGGGCAATTAGGAGACCAATAACAAGTTGAAAAATAAAATATTTGTGATGTGTATCATAACACCTGTACAACGTGTGTATGCTTCTGAATAAGAGTAGCAGGTATATTCATGAAGATATAAAGTTTCTATTAAAAGTTTAAAAAAAAATCTTCATGCTGTTTGTAACATGTAGCTTTCAACTAAATATTTCACCACTCTCAGAAAACTCGACAAAGTGCAAGATACACATAAATTAGAAACGCAATTAGAAACCCATTAGAAATTGCAATTAGAATTGCAATTAGAAACGAATATATTGAATATTTGATAAGATAAGAGCATTTGAATGAAATCATTTTTAACTGCACATGCGCGAATGATAGCGAACTTTTTTTAGTTTTCGTAATTTGGTAGTCAATTATATAGAGAAACTTTTATAAAGAGGCTAATCGAATATCATGAAAATTGAGAAACATATCAGCGATAAAGTGAGCTACATTTTAGCTACTTTCTAAAAATAACGGGATAATAAGGGATTTTCTACAATTTTTTAAAAATCATAAATCACAGGACAATTACATAAAGTTACTAATTATTTTCTACCACTTGTGACAACTTTCATAAAAAAACCATTTTTTTTTTTTTTTTTTTTTTTGAGGAGTGAAAGTAAAATTTTTCCTGACTAAGCAACATCCAGACTGTTCTCAAATCCAAAGGAACTAATTTTCTGACACATTTCTGAATTCATTTTTGTTCGGAAACGCATGAAATTGGAAGGTGTTCTTATTCAGAAACTACGTAATCGAATGACGTTTTCCATTTATTTTTTTTTAAAGGCAGAAGATCTTTCAGAAAATACTGTCAAAAGTTGGCCTTTTGAAGCGAATTTCCGCTGCGGTAGCGCTAAGAAAGGGGGAAAAATTGTCATCAGGTGACAAGAAGCACTAACTCGATAAGTAATTTATTTATTTAAAAAATGGAAAACGCTATTCAATTTCAAATCGCAGATGCCTGCCAATTTTATGCCTTTAGGTTTAAAAATGAGTCAGAAAATGTGTCAGAAAGTTTCGCATTGTTGAACAGGGAATTTGAGAACCACCGTATAACAAAACTGTTATATTGGTTCGTTGAGCGCTATTGGTTCAAAGCTCTAAAGGTAGAAAAAAAAAAAAAAAAAAAAAAAAAAAAAGGCTATTTTACTCACGCAAAGACACCCGCTCGTTAATGTTAATCTTATGAGAAAGTTCTTTCAAAATATCTAGTTTGCGTTTCACGATTGTCTGCCGTCTGCCCGTCTGGCCGTGCTCTAACTCGCGTAAATATACTCGGATTGCCCTGAAATTTTTGTATGTTATTGTCGTTTACTATAGCATGTTCTCTATTTCAACTGAAGTGTGTAGCATTTACAGTTTTTTTTACAGGGACAGTCAAAAGTATTCCGTTACATTACAGTCAATGGGGAATAATCGGTTCAAGCGGATTTTGATGACGTGAGAGGCGTACTATAAATTGCTCTCTTGTGTGCATTGCGTTTATTTACAGGGAAACACAAAATATATTGGTTACGAGTACATGTGCGATATTTACAGTCTATGTGCGATAAGTGCGTTTTCAACGTTGGTTTGCATTTTTAACTTTTTTTTCATAGTAAGTGTGTGTTTGTAAATTCGTATTCGGTTGACCATATACAGGACTACACAAGGAAAATTCGTATAAGTACTACAGACTATGGGAGTGAATTGCTTAAGGGTATAGTTTTTAATTGTGTTTCGCATTTTCCTGCTGAACTATACTTAGTAGACTAACTAGCAGTTTGTGGAATATAAATAAATCCATATACAGGGCTACGAAAAAAAAAGACACATTGTCGTTTACGTTTAGTAATTGCTGCAAGTGAGTTTTAAGTTGCCTTTTAGCTTAATAGGTGGTGAGTACAAAAGTCTTCAAGATAATATACAGGGCTGTACAAAAGATTTCGAGTGCATTTCCATCGATTGGCGAAAATTGCTAAATGTGATTATTCTAACTGTGGACTAAATTTTATCATACTATATATCCATATCTGTTGATCATATACAGGGCTGCACAAAATAATTCGACTACTTCTTTGACACTGGAAGGTAATTTCGAAAACTTTGGCGTTATGTGTTTTCTAAACTGTTTACTTACATATCTTCTTTCACCTTATTTAACGGTCAAGTTTCGTTACAGTTTTCTGACTGTGTTGGAAAGTTTTTCATAATCTATGCTTGACGCATAATTTTTCGATCGTGTTGATTTTGTTTACGGAATTTTTTATGCGGAAACTTTCACTTTCGAAAGTGGTTCCGTAAATAAAAATATCCCTATTAAAAAAAAAGTAAAAAGCGGTGATTGTAGAGCTCTACCTTGACTATCCAATGTAAAAAAACTTTGAAAAATATTGAAATGTGAACGAGATATTTTGAAAGATCTTTCCCATAGGATTAACATTACCGTGCGGGGTGTTTTTGCGTGAGTGGAAAGTAGCCTGGAATTAGATTGCTTGGATATCTATAGATTCTTCACCTCTGAACCATATATTATAGATGCGTCTCAGCACGAGCTGAATCTAATCGAACTCCCATTAGAACCTACCATGAATAGTCACGGTGAACTAGAAAAACAATATTGTTTTCCTTTCCTAGTTCATCGACGGATATTCACGGTGGATTCTGAGGTATCTTCTAATATAGCACAATGTGCTGGCTGAAAGTATGGTCCGTGCAATAAGAAAAAAGTTGGAAATTATAAGTTAAACAAAAAATCATCCTTATTATTTCAGTGAAATGAATTATATCGTCTGCTATGAGCGGAATGAGCATGCCTTTTTTTTTTCTTATAATACGTATACCACGTTTACAAATGCGATTTTTTTTCTACACCAGACAGCACTGTAAAATTCACCAGGGAGATCTTGCTTTGCGAATGATTACGTCCATGGTTTAATATTTTTATGACTCATAATAAACCAATCTCCTGTGTTTATTTACTCTAATGGATTGAGATATTCGGCTGTTAGCGTAATTTCCACTGAAGTTATCTCAGAATCTATACATTGTTTAATGCAACTCATCTCTCAAGCAAACAATTTTTTTCAACGATCTTTCTAAGAATGTAACTTTTATGCAATTTTATTCGAAAAAGTAATTTTGAATAAAAATGGCTGCCTGGCATATGAAAAAAGAAGTGGTTTGCCCGTATTTGTTTTCCTCAGTCACATGACTTGCGCTTTAGATTAAGTACAATAAAATTTAATAGATTAAAGAAAACTTTTGTTAATATATTTTTAAGTTTTGATTCGATTTTCATAAAATTTGAAATGACTCGACAAAATTCTACAACGATAATATATATTAAATTTCAAACGATTCGGTTGGGTAGATTTTGAGCTGTTATATGCGGTCAGACGGACGGACCAGACGACTATAGGTGCTACATATTTATATAATTATACGAACGCACCTAAAAACGAAACAGCACAAGCATACAGTGAAACATTAGATCTGTCTTGAATGATCATTATGTATTTGTATGTATACTTTTGCATAGCTACGATTGCTTAGAGAAATTTTAATGAAGTATTTAAATTAAAACAAATGTTTCTGGGACCGCATAATGTTAAAAAAATATGTATGCTAACATGCACGTCGGAAAACAAATTTTTAATATTTTTTCCATGTAATATTATTTAAACAAAAAAATACTGGAATCTGGAATGAGCAAGTTTTTTTTTTTTCCTAGAAAAAAATAATAAGGGGAAACAGTTATGGTGTGGGAAATGTTGTTGCTACGCAGCTAATCACAAGGGAAGAAGAAAAAAAGAGAGACCTCCGTCGTGGAGACTCCAGAAGAAATAACGAATACATGCATACTTCATATTCTACGAAAGAAAATTTTAGTGTTCAACCATGCAGAAATATTTAAAATTAAATCCACCTATTAAAAATCAAATTACAATATTTAAAAAAGCCCTTCTTATTCGTTGTTATTGCCCCCAAAAATCACGCAGATGAATTTTTTATTTGCCTTTGACAGCTATTAATTCTAAAGAGAAGTCTAAGTAATGGCATGGGAAAAGACGGAATTCCTGCTTAATAAACTGAGAGAAGACCTCCCCCAATGCCTATAATTTAGGCACTGATATTACAAGAAGCTTAAATATATGTTTAACCTCCTTGCCGCTTGCCGTTTAACAAGATTTGTCTCAAGGAGTGCCAAATCCATGGGAATACGTATGGGAGGTCCACCCGCTCACCTCCAATTCTTTGAAAGAAGTAAGAATTTAAAAAAAATACTCAGAGAGTGTAAATATTAAAAGCTATTTGCGATTGTGGTAAACTGGTTATTGCATGATTGCATTTCCATTGTATGATAGTTTTGCTTTAAAGGATTTTTTTTTAAAAATCATATTTCATTAGAAGACTAAACGATAATTTTATTTTAGCTTGTCCTTTTTAATTCACTAGCACTGCTTACCATAACCACTAAATGTTTTCAGTTTACTCAACTAATGATATTAAGGTGGTTCTCAAATGACCTGATCAACAACGCGAAACTTTCACACACATTTTTAAACGCAAAAGCAAAAAAAAAAAAAAAAAAAAAAAAAAAAAATTGGCAGGCCTGACTACGGAAGTGATTTAAAATCGAAACGAGTTTTCCCTTTTCAGCTCACAGGCTATCAAAGCCTGAGAGCTAATGTGCCCGCCCGTTCTGTATGTATGTATGTACGTATGTATGTACGTAACGCGATAACTCTTGATAGAAATAAGCGTTTTGCTTCAAATTTTGAATATAGGTTCATTGTGATAAGGCGCTTCCCTGATTAGTTTTGGGGTTCATTGGTTAAGTAGAAAGGGGAGAACGGGGGGCTAACCCCCCCCCTCCCTTAATTTAGATAAATGGGTTTTTCATGCAGAATTATCCGATTTTCTTTAAATTTTGTATATAGGTTCATTGTGATAAGGCGCTTTTCTGATTAGTTTTGGGGGTTCTTTGGTTAAGTATAAAGAGGGTAAAGGGGGGTGGGAGGGCTTATCCTCCCCCCTTAAATTAGATGAATGTGTTTTTAATGGAAAATTATCCGATTTTCTTCAAATTTTGTATATAGGCTCATTGTGGTAAGGAGCTTCCCTGGTTACTTTTGGGGATTCATTGGTTAAGTATAAAGGGGGGTACGGGGGGCTAATCCCCCTTAATTTAGATAAATGGGTTTTTCATGCGGAATTATTCGATTTTCTTCTAATTTTGTATATAGGTTCATTGTGGTAAGGCGCTTCCTTGATTAGTTTTGGAGGTTCATTGGTTAAGTATAAAAGTTGGAAGGGGGGCTAATACCTCCCCCTTAATTTACATTAATGGGTTTTTCATGCAGAATTATCCGATTTGCTTCAAATTTTGTATATATGTTCATTGTAATAAGGGGCTTCCCTGATTAGTTTTGGGGGTTCAATGGTTAACTATAAGGGGGTGGGAACGGGGGGATGACCCCCCTTTAATATATTGTCGATTTCTTTATTTTTCGAGGGGCTTATTTCAAATTCTTTGAAATAAGAGTATAATATACAATTAGTGTGAATAGCCTGTGAGCTCAATGCCCTCAGTTTAACTAGGCAGTTTCTTTTTTATTTAGCTCACAGGCTATCAAAGCCTAAGCGCTAATGTGCCCGCCCGTTCTGTATGTATGTATGTATGTACGTATGTACGTAACGCGATAACTCTAGATAGAAATATCTCTTTTGCTTCAAATTTTGTTTTTAGGTTATATGTGATAAGACGCTTCCCTGATTAGTTTTGGGGGTTCATTGGTTAAGTATAAGGGGGGAAACTGGGGAATGATCCGCCCCCCTTAATTTAGATAAATAAGTTTTTCATTCAGAATTAACCGATTTGATTCAAATTTTATATATAGGTTCATTATGATAAGGAGCTTCAGTAATTAGTTTTAGTGTTTCAATGGTTAAGTATAAAGTGAGGAAACTGGGGGCTAATCCCCCCCCCTTGATTTAGATAAATCGGTTTTTCATGCAGAATTATTCGATTTGTTTCAAATTTTGTATATAGGTTTATTGTGATAAGGCGCTTCCTGGATTAGTTTTTGGGGATTCATTGGTTAAGCATAAAGGGGGGAACGGGGGCTAATTCCCCCTCAATTTAGATAAATGGGTTTTTCATGCATAATTTTCCGATTTGCTTCAAATTTTGTATATAGGTTCATTGTGATAAGACACTTCCTTGATTAGTTTTATTGATTCATTGGTTAAGTATAAAGGGGGAAATCCCACCTTAATTTAGATAAATGGGTTTTTCATGCAGAATTAGTCGATTTGCTTCAAATTTTGTATGTAGGTTTATTGTGATAAGGCGCTTCCCTGCTTAGTTTTGGGGGTTCATTGGTTAAGTATAAAGAGGGGCAACGTTGCTAAATCCCCCTTAATTTATTGTCGGTTTCTTTATTTTTCGAGGGGCATTATTCTTTGAAATAAGAGTATAATATACAATTAGTGTGAAAGCCTGCGAGCTCAATGCCATCAGTTTAACTGGGAACGTTTTTTTTTATTGATAGATTACTTATCGAGTTATAAGCGATTTTGACATGACGACACGTTTTGTCCGCTTCTCGGGCTGCCGCGTTGGGTATTCAGTTCAAAATGCCGACTCTGAGAGTATTTTCTGAACGATATTCTGCCTTTACCAAAAAATGGAAAACGGGTTTCGATTACAACGTTTCTGAATAAGAACACCTGCTAATTTGATACATTTGCGAAATAAAATATATTAAAAATTGTGTCATAGGCTGTTCTCAAATCCGAAGGGGCTACTCTCAGACACATTTTTTAATTCCTTTTTGTTCAGAAACGCATGAAATGGGCAGGTGTTGTTATACAGAAACTTTGTAATCGAAAGATGTTTTCCAATTTTTGGTAAAGGCTGAAGATCTTTTAGAAAACACTGTAAAACTCGGCGTTTTGAGCCGAATTCCCGATGCTTCAGCACCTGAAAGGAGAAAAACGTGTTGTCACGTGACACGAATTGCTTATAACTCGATAAGTAATTTATTTATAAAAAAAAATGAAAACTCATTTCGATTCCAAATCACTTCAGTAGTCAGGTCTGCTAATTTTATGTCATTGCGTTTAAAAATGAGTCAAAAATTGTGTCAGAAAGTTTAAACAATAATGGAGTAAAAAAATTCACACCTGTAGCCAGGTTTATTTTCTGTGTGTCAGGAGGAGGTGAAGGGAGAGCGGCAGCAGAGGACCGTTACGGGTTTACAGCTATAATTCCTTTCTTTTAAATAAAAGTACATGAATAGATCTTCCCCACTTATTTCGGGACCCCGTCGTCGGATGTGCCTATGGACTAGATAAAATTAGGTAATATTTAACAAATATTATTGAATTTCTTCATCTTTCTAGTACCAACCGTTTTTCGTGGCCGAAAGTAAATTCCTTTCATTGACGTCCCTCTAAAAAACATCCTGTTTACGCCCACAGCTGAATCCTGACTAACCGATTTTAGAATTAGAACCCATTTCCACTAAAATCAAACATTTACCACAAACTTCGTAACTATTATCGAAATTCATCTCGACTTCGCATTTTTTGAACAAAACCTCCTTTTTGGACAAAAACTCTTTAAAGTACCTTTATACATCAAAGTATCAGAAAACAAATCTCTATCGCCTCGAAACGACATCGAAGCTCACTTTCAATGAATCCATCAACTCACATCATACATACATCCCCCATGCCATTCTAAGGAGATAAAATGATAAGGTGGGAAATATACGAAGACAAGAGACCTCTCTTATACAAAATCCAGATGGAAATCCTGAAATCCAGAAATAAAGGAATTCATGTACATGCTCCAAAAGTTTGTTAAAACTTTAAAAATTCATTAAAAAGAAACAAATGATACTACTAAATTGCGGTTTGCAGGACTGGAATTAGAGGGATATCAGATTTTTTTTAATGCTATGGGTAAAAACATTACCGATAGATGGCGCTGGCATGCTAATATGAAGCAGATGTATGCAAATTAGGCTTATAGTAAAAGACCCATTTCTGCGAAGCGTCTGACAAGCTTCAGTATCCCAGCACATGAAACAGGCCCTTTCAGGACCCTTTCAGGCGTCTTCAGTCATTTTGCCGTGCGGAATTTTCGGTAATTTGCCGATTCCCCGTTCTTGTAAAAGAGTTTAACCAACAGCGTGGTAACGAAAGCTGACGTCGAATTAAGAATCTGTGTGCATTGAGGTGTTTTATTGACACCCTGATTTGCATGTATCTGCTTCATATCATGCAGCGCCACCTATCAGTAACTTTTAAACCATTTTTTTTTATTAAAAAAATCCGATCTCCCTCTAATATCAATCCTGCGAACCACAATTTGTTAGCATAGTTTGTTTCTTTTTAATCAATTTTGAAAATTTTAACGAACTTTTGACGCACTCGGTATATCACATTGTGTTAAAAAAAAAAGCTTTTGCCTTCTGCCATGCAGAAATCTACAAAATTTAATTAATTCAAAGTAATGGGATAGAAAAGGTTGTGGTTACACTGTGTCCCAAAAATGACGGGTGCATTAAAAAAAATAATTAAAGAAAAATGGAAAGTGATAGAAATGCACCGTTTGCTTCATTCTACTTGAGAAACCAGTAAATTTTCAGCTACTTATAAGAAAGTTAATTATAATAGAACCTTGGTTATCCGCCGTAGTTGGGACTGAACCTACATCGGATAATCAAAATTTCCGGATAATCGAGAATTTATCAATAATCATCTAGTTTAATATGTAATATCACTATCGAACTGCTATTATGACTATTTAAACTGCTAAATAAATATCTAAATTCAAATTATACATAAAAATAAATTTATTTGAAACAAAAAAGGGATTTTGTTCCCTTCGCTTGGCTTACAAAAAGATGGTGCAATAACATTTGAATGTTGTGGCACTCGGCAGTACGGCATTCCAAATTTCGAAATGGGGAGTGCTTTTGTTTAGAACAGAGGAGTGTACACAGGGGGGGGGGGGGATACACTTATACGGAGCTTGCGGAAGCTCGAGCTAATTTCAAAAGAATTCTAAGAAAGGGGAACCAAAATATTTATTTGTACTCGTAGTTTGGAAAAGATCGCTTGTATACACAAGCAATGCTAAAGTAAAAAAAAAAAAAAAAAAAAAAAAAAGGCTGAAAAAAAGGTCAAGAAACCGATGTCGGTTTACGGAGACTTCCGGTTAAACGAGGTTCGGATAATCAAGGTTCTACTGTACTTATAAGAAAGAAGGTGGAGTAAGAGACCTCCCCTCATGTAAATGCTAAAAGAAATGAATTCATGCGTATCGCATCCTCTGAAAAGAAAAGAAAATCCACTGTCATGGAAATTTTTTCAAAATTTAACTCGCCTGTTAAAATCAAGTTATGAACTTTTTACACCTTCTCTTATTCGTTTTTTTTTTCGTAAAAATAAACCTGCTGTTAATAGTATTCTTTATTTTGCGCTTGAAAGTTATTAACTCTGACGAGAAATCTATCTGGTAGCGTCGGAAATGATGAAATTCCAGTTATGATATACAAAAACAGAAGACCTTTACATACCTCTTCGAAAAGAAATTAATACATGCTAAGCTAATACTTGATAAAATGTATTTAATACCCAGCTATGCAACAAATTTCAAAAACAAACATTTCTTCTAGAGGGATGTGAGAAAATTCTCGGTTTGTTGTTTACAATAAACGTTAATGAACTATTTATTATTATTATTTAGCGTTATTTCTATAAATTACAAAAAATTGAATTTAAATAGACCAGTTCATACAGAAAGAAATAAACTTAAAAGCGTTACCAAAAATGCTGGAATAAATAAAATTCATGGAATTCATGAAATTTTTCATATAGGCTGTTTATATCACGGAAAATAATAATAATAATAATAATAATAATAGAACACTCATCAATGCGGGAAACATATATTGATGTCGCGGCTCGTTTTTTTTAAAAAGAAAAACTAAAATTGCTTGAAAACGAAGGCTGAGGTCAAAACCCTTACTTTAACGAAATATGTTAGAAATTTATTGGAAAAAGCAAAAAAAACCACAAAACCCATTAGTTACTAAGACAAGTTCATGTAAAGACATTCAGTAAAGAAGCTGTATGGTGAAAAAGAAGTTGAATAAAATTAATCTCATTCTCTACGATAAAAAGAAATTGTTTTCAAGAAAATTCCACTTCAAATACTATGCTGTTATTCAAATAATAGCTCATCAATATACAATTATATACTTAAATTCCTTAATAAGATCCGAGAAGTAGATGTGTATATATACGCTATAGATGGAATTTTGCAATTGATATTTTTCTGCTTGTTAACGGTACTTTTTATTAGACATATTATCATCTCCGTCAAAATGGAATATGCATCTGCAGTAGAGGTCTGCACGTGCCGAAAATTCCAGTCTCGGGCCCGGCCCAAACGAAAACTATCTTGGCCCCACCCAGCCCGGTGTAAAAATTAAATGTTCCGCCTGGGCCCTGTCCGTTTATAATTTTGGAGTTCACAGCCTGGCCCGTTCAGTGAAAACAAGCCCGGAACGGCCCGTGAAAAAATCAATTAAATCTGGCCCGACCAGACTCAATTTATACAAAAAATTCCGATTTTTTTTTAACATACAATATTTTGCCGAAATTTCCCGGCCCAACCCGAACGAAAGCCATCTTGGCTCAGCCCAACCTGTGTAAAAACTAAATGTTCAGTCCGGGCTCCACCCGTTTATGATTTTGGAGTTCACGACCCGTTACATTAAAAAACCAGTGAAACCAGTCCCAGTCCAGCCCGTACAAAAATTACTGAAATCAGGCCCGTCTCGACCCGACTCAATTTCTACAAAAAATTCCAATTTTTCTTAACATACAATTAATATTCCTTTAATGGATACTGCATATACATATATGGGAAAATTTACAGTATATTTTAGATTACTATAATCTCGCAAGTCCTAAGAATACAGAATAGCAATGGTAATGATCACTTAGACTCTTAGAATATTACATTCAATTAAAGACATTAAAAAATTAATGTAGTTTAGAATAAAAGAAAAAATATGGTTAAAACTTGATCTACATCATAAATTTTGAAACTATATAATATAAAAATGTAGATTTTTGAAAATTTCCTCTATAATTTATTAAAGTACATTCTGTTCCATTAACAGAAGTTCATTATTGCTATTACTATTTTTACAAAATAAATTGCTTATTCGACACGTCTTGGGAACAATTAAGTCCAGTTCTGGCCCTGCCCGAGGATGTAGAATAAAATGTAAGCCAGTTCCCGCCTGGCCAGAAAACTGCTGAAAAAAGTAAACCCGGGCGCAGACACTATGTAACTGTACGATACTGATCTCTTCACTGGAGATGTTATATTTCTGTATTAATATTGTCAAGCTATAGCATCGGCACGTGTTGCTTATTTATTACTTATTCTCGTCATAGTCACGTCCATTGAAAATTGGTCATATTTTATTAGCTTAGTTTGATCCTTTTAAATTTGTTATATCGTGTCGGTCGGCCCGGTCCATTAAAAAAAAAAAATCCCTGACGGCTCGGCCTACAGGCACAGGTAGATTTCGATAACGCAGACCGTGGGGCGCCTGTTTGCTGGGAATTGCGGAAGAAATGACATTTCTGCCATGATGCAACAGTTGGAACCGCCCACTTCGAAACCTAACTTGTTTGCAGGCGCATCCGGCAGGGATTTTGTTTTGTTTTTAATTTTTTTTTGCTATAAGGGTTGGTCCTATGTAAAGCTCGTCACTATAAAAAAATTTAGATAATATTAAGAGGATTTATGATAAATTTAAGCGGATTTGATATCTTTTGAATTGACGAATTTATGAATTTTTTTTTCTAACCCCCCCCCCCCCCCACCCTTGGGGCCATTTTTAATGATATCAAAATTCTGTCATACATAAATTTTTGGACATTTTCCTAGAAGTAATAATAACTTTAAACGAATTCGATACGTATCATAATTAAGAAATTATGGGTTTTCTTCTGTTTTCACAAAAAGCCCCCCATCTCTCTCCCCCTGGTCCGATTTTGCCCGTTAACGAACTTGACCGAGATTATATGCCCTTGATTTTGTATAAGTTTGGAAGAGATTTGTACATAATTATTGCAGTTATCGTGTCCATAAAAAAGTGACATAGATAGATACATAGATAGATATATAAAGTTTTGAACAGGGGGTGGTTTTGGGTTCTGGGAGTCAAGATCGGTGTAGATCTGCAAAAATTTTTCAAAAATCCCAACTTAGGGGAGAATGTAATAGGTAGTATTTCTTACGAAATCTACCTAAAAATCAGCTTTATTCTGCCGTCCCGGCCCTCGCCTGTGCAGACCTCAAATCTGCAGTGAAGGTCCAATGCGAACGCAAACTATCTCAGTCAGCTCTTTTCGACTTTTTATAGGCGAGAAACTAAACCAAAACAATTACTTCCTAAGGAAGTTTAAAGAGGAGATGCTCCTAATACAGGAACATCTATAAGAACACATATCCAATGATCCACCTGACCAGTGGCGCCAACTTATATGGTCCCGTGGGGCCCGAGCCCACCCAATAATTTGCTCTTTCCATTCCCACCCAATTTTCATTATTCTATTTTCGGGTTTATTTATTTTTCAATCGCTGAAAAATAATTCTTCCGTTGACATTCACAAAATTATTTTGTTTGAAAATACGCTAAGGATAGAAGTATAACAGACACTAGAAATGAGATGGACTCATCCCGAGCACGGGCTCAGGTTCTATTTTTATACCAGTCTTTGGGCTCGGATGGGCTCGGGCTCATTTTTTCTGAAACTGACAATTTTATTTGTTCTCGTATAGAAAAAATAAAAATGACTTTTTTTTTTCTTAAAAAAATACGGATTACAGTTCAAGTTATTTTAATTCTATTTTGATCATAATGAAGGGGAAACAGAAATCTTGTTTTTCTTTTTTTTTTAAAGAAATTTTTTCATGCAGAGACATGTCTCGCGCATTGACGGCGACGACTTGTGGACACCAACCAAAAAGGAGTGAATAATTTGCTGTTTGATTTTCGTTTGTGACAGTAGGAAATGTGTTTATTGAAACGTTTATTATTATTTTTTTTTTTTAGAGATCTAATGCAATATGCATATTTACTTTGTTTTTAGTCAACCAGTATTAGCTTAAGGTTTGCAAATTTGTAGTCTTCTATTGTCTGCGAGCCATAATCGCTCTTCTTATGAAAATAACGTTAGTGATTCTTATATCTAATTTTCAACATGAACTCCGCTCATGCAGCGGCTCTTCTCTGCAGATTCTCGAAGTCACTTTGATTCGTAATTAGATGTAATTAGCATGTATTGTTATTCCGATAGAAAGCAATCGAACAGTGTTTTATCTTTTCCTATAAAAGCATCGGATCATTCAGATAACGTTCTCAACTATGGTGTTTTTAATTTAACCTGATTTTGAGTGACACAAGAATCACGAAAGTTTGCTTTGAGGAAGGAATCTAAATTTTTTACAGATGTACACCTTTGATAGGAAATAGAAAAACGTTGTTCGATTTTTTGGCATATAAATAGTAATTTCTGCAAATATCATGCATTTATTCATAAAACGCACTTCGTTAATGTGTGTAGCAGATTTGCTTGTTGGGGGGAGAAAAATGTGGGAATCCTTTTAAGGAAGTATATTTTTATTTCATACCAAATTTCTCTTTTGATACGATTGAATGTAAATTTCCAAAAAAAAAATATTATGTTCGTGGAGATTAACAGTTACTTTCATGTAAGAAGATGTTTAATAATGAGATATTATTTTAAAAAGAATTTTTAAATATTTTTTTTTTAATTCTGTTGCATACTTTCGGTATCGGGCTCGGGCTCAGATGACACAAATTTTTTTCTTGCTTGGGAGGTCTTGGATTCAAAATCGTCGGTCTCGGGCGGGCCCGGGCTCCGAAAACATTGGGCGAACTCATCTCTAAGGCACACAATGAGACTGAAACACAACTTCTCCCCCCCTCCTTAATCCCAAAAGCCGTACAATAAATTTTCTCACAAAAGAGAAATTTCCTGTATATTCGCGAATTATTTTTTCTTCACACAAAATTTGCAGTTGTTATTATTCGGAGTTTTCCGTTTTTTTGTGTTAAAGGATCTTTCAAAAAAAGTTGCCAAAGCGTTTTAAAACAATTTTCCACATTCCACAGCGTCGTCATGACACAGCAATTAATTATAACTGAAGATGTAAAACATTTTTTTTTTAAAATGAAAAACGACGTTACATTACAAATCACTTCATAAGTCGTGGATGCAATTTTTTTTTTTGCTTTTTATGTATACCCATACAAGTGACATTATGAATGTGTCAAAAAGTTCGCGCTTTTTAGTGGAGAAAAATATCTCTTTTTTGGACAGCTTTAAGTGGACAGTTTGATTTGTAAAAGTAGGGTTAATGAAAGCCCATGTATGAAGGACTCAGTTACTTCAGTGAAACTTGCACAGAAATCTCAGGTTACACCAAGATGGAAATATTTTTCTTATGATTTTAATATTTTGGTAAAATAGCAAAGTGTATAAATATTGAAACCCTCTCACGACTGAAAAGGCTGAACACATATTTTATGTTCCACTTGTTCCACTATGTCAAAGAAAAGGCTTAATCAAATTACTATTTCAAACGTGAGTAATGACACTGAGGAAAAAATTGTCTTATAAAATGCTTGTGATGGATTTATTGGAAGAATTGCAGAGATCACACTTTCAACATGCTGTGCTATGTATGTAAAAAGTGGATTCATTAAAAAACTTCGTTAAGTACTATAAATAGAAAAGGCACGTTTTTAATGCCAAAAACACTGAAAATTCATAAAATTTAAAGTATCATAACTCAGTATGTTTTGTCCGTAAAAGAATTTTTTAATGTCTTTCTTAGGACTTCCTTCCAAAGTCCTTCTTTTTCTAAATAGTACGAAGAGGAGGCCGTATAAAAATTAAATTTCGTATTTTAATGTGCATGCAGTCCCCTTTTAAACAAATGCTGAAAGATGAAAGATGTTTTTGATTTGTGTAATTTTTGTAATTGGAAGTATCTTTCTATTAACAGCGGTTCAAGAAATTGTATCTGTTTTGAATCACCCGGTATAGTTTAAATAAATAGTATTATTAATAGAAACATTT
The DNA here is from genome assembly GCA_963931845.1 of Maratus michaelseni. Lineage (NCBI taxonomy): Eukaryota > Metazoa > Arthropoda > Arachnida > Araneae > Salticidae > Maratus > Maratus michaelseni. Next base: position 204,428,716 of record OZ007599.1, on the reverse strand, counting down.
CAGTGTATTTGCATTAAGTGCCCATTTTAATATTTTTTATTCCTTTACATTTTAATTTATAGTCGAATTCAGGGCAAGAAATATTCGTCCATATTGAATACATAAAATGAAGACTCTATAAGAATAAGATTGAATAAAATCGTCTAAAATCACATTCTACTCTAAAAAATTCTGACTTGACTTATCATAAATTGAAATATCATCTTTCCCCAAACTTTCAAAGAAAACAAAGTGGCATTGTCATTTTTCCCTAAAATGATTTTGAGTCCAATCAATTTTTTTCAATAGTTGGCGCCACTGCACCTAACCGAGTCAATAACGATTGGGCTAAAAAGATCAAAAGTCCAAAGCATAGATAAACTTATACAGAGGCGATACAGAGATTGTACACGTGAAAAATAAATCAACGACCAGAACAACTTGGCAGGCTCTAAAAAAATTCATGAACACGCTTATTTATCCATCAAATTATACTTGCTGAGAAAACTTTAAAGCACAAAATGAGAAGAGGGCGGAAACATGACCAATCTATATTAATAAAAGAAAGAATATTTGTTTGTGTGTGTGTTGGCGATGGCTATTTCTATTAATAAAAGAAAGATGTTTGTCTCAGTGCGTGTTGGCGATGGTTATCTATATTAATAAAATAATGATGTTTGTCTATCATTGTTGGGTGGGGCTTGTTGAGCCTAAGCCATATGGTAGGTCTCCCCATCTCGCTGACCCTGTCTACCCTTGTGTGTGTTGGCGATGGCCAGGAAAATCTACCGTAACGTAGAGATCTGAAAATTTGGAGGAGGATAGACGATAGAACATATATGTCTGTAGTCTACAGTCTAGACCGTGTTTTTATAATAAAGAATATAATCATGAAATAAGCTAAACTAAGAAATGCACTTGACAAGTGTGTGTGTATGTGTGTGTGTGTGTGTGTGTGTGGGGGGGGGGGAGATGGAACCACTGACGGAAAATTCTTGTCTTGGTGTTTAATTATTATATAAGTCACTTATGAAAAACAAATTTTTCTATTTTTTTATCTACCCATGCATAAAATTTTCAGTAATGCAATTCAAATTCCATAAAACCTAACAATTTTACTTCGCATTTTTTTCAGGCTGAGGATTGACAGTTACAAAAGCTGGCATGTTTAAAAATTGTTGCAGCCATTTCATACCTTTATTATTAACTGAGTTTTGAATTATAAATATTCGATGCTACTCAAATCTGAATCTGGTGAATCATAATTTTCAAAAATGTCTTCGTCAGAACTGCTGACACTTTCAGAATCTGAACTGATAGTAATAATAAAAAAAATATATTTATTTTCTCTTCAACAATGTCGTCATTTTTCCCGTATACATTCTCATTTGTTTCTATCTTCTCGCAGTTCTTGTTCCAGTCTTCTTTAATGATTTCAATTGCTTTATCTGTCAATTTCCAAAAGAATTTGACAAGTAAGTTCTGACTTTGTATTCCTCACTCTAATATAGCGTTTTATAGCAGCCCAAGCCAATTCAATAGGGTTCATATCACAATGATAAGGAGGAAGCCTGATGACACCATAACCATGGCATTTTAATAATTCATTAATACAATATATATTTTTTAACGTGTGCATTAGCATAGATATAATTTTGAAAAGCTCAGTTTTACGTATTTTTTCATCAAATTTAACTTTTTCTCTTTTAACCAATTGCACATTCTTTTCTAAATTAAAAGAAAGATAATAATAAAATACAGCTAATCAATGGCGAGAAAACAGGTGTCTGTAGAGAGACGTAGAAATTATTGGCGAGAAATTTGTTTCATTGCAACCTCTTATTCTTTCAGTGAATGGTCGAACCTCGAAGGGCAGAGTTTTTTTCTCCGCATACGAGTTTTAACTAATCTTGGGGCACACTTATCTTGGCAGTGGAGACAAGGCTACAAAAGCCTGTTTACTTCTTTGGCGCAAGTAGATTTCCAAACTGGGAGATAAGCGATAGTATTTAGCATACCTTCCATAAAACCAAAACAGACTCTTCTAAAAGAAGGTGTTTCCCAAGTGTCTACTCGTAATGGGTCAATAATATGTATATGCATATCTGAATATTTAAAATGAAAAGCGCATTCTGTCAAATCCACCCTGTCTTTTCCACACGAAAATCGTCTTTTTGCGCATGCTTCAACTTTTTTTGAAGGCTTCTATCCTCAAAAACGGGAAACGTGATTGATTAACCCTCATTTGTTTAGCCTAGGGGGCATTGAAAAGGGTTGATTGAAAACGGATGAAACCGTACAATTGCATTGAAAGCTTCTAGTATATTTTTGCTCTGAGGTTGAAAGCTAAAGCTTTTTTTTTTAAAGAACTCATGTTTTGACTACTAAATATGCATATTTTTTCGCAAAATTTTAAATAGAGCTTGGATACAGTTATATTTATAACCGATTGAAATGTCAAATAATTCGGAAGATGAGAACTATTTTTTTATTGCTATGTTTAAGTAGCCGACTCGAAAGCAAACAAACAAACAAAAAAGCGAGAAGAAAACATTTATTTTACAACTAGATAAAATTATTTTTCACGAAATTTTTACACGGGCTGTAAAACCGTTTTCTTTGTCACCAATAAAGATTTCAAAGAGTTCGGGTAAAAGAACTTTTTATTTTAAAACTATGAAACGACCCTAAGGTAAAAAAAAACAAAAACAAAAAAATGAGCGCTTTTATCACTAAATATCAATATTTTTTCACGAATTTTTAATTTAAAAATATAATTAAATACAAAATCGGAATAATAAAAACTTGATGTTATTTTTTAAATTTATTATCAGGGGCCCGGGCAAAGCCGGGCGGGGATCAGCTAATATATATTTACAATGTTATTTTTTTTATATGCTGACGAAAGAAAAATACTTTAGTTTTTGAAAATAATGTACGAAATACAAATATGCGGATGGAGGATATGGGGGAGAGACTCTACGGTTGTTAGTACTACAGAATATTAGGAAGCGATAAACACGGCTGTGTACCGCTCCCAATAGGTAAGAGATGTATAGGGGCAAACAGAATGTGTATGTATAAGAAAAGATAAAATTAGTCCACAATTGAATTCATTATTTAGGCTTGTATTTATTACCAATGAGTTAAAAACATTTACTGAATAAAATTAAATTCCATATCAACTCTAACAACGAATCAGTTTTGATACTACAGGTACACATTAAATTATCAAATACAGAAAAAGAAAAGGAAATTCAATTCTTTAACGAAACCCAATTTTTCAGGACATATCCCTAATAGCATCCTTGGGAAATATTTAGCACTGATAATTAAAGGTAAAATGGCTACGAAGAATTAAATCTGTCTTTTGAACGTAATAATCTGAAAAGGAACAGGGTTAAATAAGAATTAAAAATACAATATACTTTTTAAATGATAAAGATAAAAGAAAACACTACACTATAATAAAGTAATTAAAAATACACGTTTTAGATAAAATATACGATTTTATCAAAATTATAAATGTTCTTCTCTATTTTTTAGCAGTAAAAGTTTTATAACATCCTTATAAACAATCTTTGGTGTTCTAGCTCGTCGACGATTTTTTCATCTTTCGAAATCGGTTCCGAAAGTGAAAGTATCCTAATTAAAAAAACAAACAAACCTGTAAACAAAATCAAAAAAGTAAAAAAAAAAAAAAAAAAAGCCTTTGTAGGGATAGACCTAAACTATCCAAGGAAAAAAAAAAATCATTTAAAAATATTGAAATGCAAACGAGATATTTAAAAAATTTTTTTTTAAAAAATTTCTTCCATAGGATTAACATTTAGCGAGCTAGTGCTTTTGCGCGAGTATTTGGAAATGAAAAACAGATTTTTCCATATTAAGTTTGTTTTTTAATATTTAAAACTTCGTAAGATTTTGGCCAATAATTGAAAAATCTTCAGTAGCATTTAAGGATCCCTGAAAGTCGTGGCCCTGGGCCTGTGCCCCGAATGCCCTGCCATAAATCAGACACTGGTTGTGAAAAATAATTTCTGTATATAGACAATTTTTTTTCACCAAAATAAACTCGTCTAAAAAGTGCGCGAATAGCCTCTGTATTTTTCATACTTATTAAGGGTAAATAAAGAAATGCATTTCCAATGCATTTTTCCTTCCAATGTATCCTCCATAATTTTTTTTTTGTTCAAAATTCTGAAAATTTCTAACAAGGAAGGTCTTCTTGAAGCGAATACTCTTAATATTTTGAAAAAAAAAAAAAAAAAAAAAAAAAAAAAAAAAAAAAAAACTGATGATTCAACATATGCACCTAAAGCAAGATCAGACAAATTTAATTCTGGAATCTCAATAGAAAATCTGCAAATTATTAATAAGCTATGAGGTTTTTATTGCTAAAAGACGAATGCGCCACGCAATTTGACGAAAAATATTGATGCTTTCAAAATGCACCTGCTTCAGTTGGCAATATTATCGAATTTAAATTTAAACAATAAAATAGTTTACTGTTTTTTTTTCTTGTATAAGTGTATACTATATATAATACATAAAAGTTATGCGTCAGTTTTCAATTATGTAATTTCGCTATTGAGAGAAAACGTTTAATATGTTTTATTTTGCAGGTTCTAATTGCTTATTTTGGCGTGCAGTCAAGTTAACATTTTACACCTTATTTTTCGATTGGGAAGATTAAATCGTAATCTGGATTTTTTTTTTTTTTTTCTAAATAATGGTTATGAATTTGAGAATCAATGCGCCTAGATGTTATTTAAGGAATATGAAGAAAAAAAAATGAGAATGACAAATGTTATGGAAGAGGAAACTCAATTAAAAAACCACTTTGCTGAAGTTTTAAGACAATATGGAATGTGCTAATCATGTTAAAGTTGTTCTCAAATGACCTGATCAAAAAAGCGTAACTTTCTTACACATTTTCTGACTCATTTTTAAACCCAAAAGCATAAAATATGCAGGCCTGTCTATTGAAGCGATTTGGAATAGAAATGAGTTTTCCATTTTCTGATAAATAAATTACTTATCGAGTTATAAACGATTCGTGTCATGTGACGACACGATTTTCCCATTCTCGCTCTGCTGCCTCTCGGCGTCAGAAATTCGGTTCAAAACTCCGCCTTTGGCAGTATTTTCTGAAAGATCTTCTGATTGTATCAAAAAATGGAAAACTCATTTCGATGACATAGTTTCTGAATAAGAACACCTGCCAATTTCACCCGTTTCCGAACAAAAATTAATTTAAAATTGTTTCAGGAAGTAGCTCCTTTTGATCTTAACTGCTGTTAGATGTCTCACAGAACACTGTTTTTTTTTCCTTCCAATTTTCACAGTTTAACTCAGCCATACTCAACCTGCGGCCCAGAGACCTTCTATGTGCGGCCCGAGACACATAATCATTAATCTCTATTTGTAAAATTAATTGAGATGTGGAAAAAAAGTTTTTAATATTTTTACTGCTCTTTTATATATTTTCATGAGAAGGCAATTTCCTGTTATTTATAATTACTAATTTAAAATTACCTTAAAATATCTCAAATGACGCTTCCTTTAGTCAAAGTACTTTTTACATGTAGTTTTATTTGTACTGTAATAGTGTATACATTTCTTAATCCTGAACACTAAACAAATATTATTCTAAATTAATTTAATTTGCACTATATATTTCTAAATTAAAAAAGAAGGTTTTGCATTGAGAAAAAAACAAAAAATAACTGACTTATTAGAAAAAATCCCTTGATTTTATTTTATTTATTTATTTATTTTTTTGAGAATTTTAAATTATTATATTGTTACATTTCATACTTTAGCTAATAAGGCTTATTAGGGTTAATTATTTGTTGCAGAAAAAATTGGCAGCAAAAAGTTTTATACCACAATTTCAAAACAACAATCTTTGCGGCATTTGCAATAGAAATTATATATTTTTTACATTATTATAGAAGTGTGTTGCGGCCAGCCTAACGTCGCAAATATATGTTTGCGGTCCGCGAGAAAAAAAAAAACTTGAGTACGGCTGGTTTAACTATAGATAATGGTTTCACGGGTTCGGTAAATTTTTCTTTTGTTTTAAAAATATTTTAGTTATTTTTTTTTTTTTAAGGATTTAAATTTTGTTATATCCTGTATAATAAGATTGATAAATCCAATAAATAAAAAACTATGATATATTTGTTAAAATTGAAGATATAAAAAAAATGTATAGTTGTTTAAATTAAATTTACTTAAACTGGTTCTGCGTGTTGATTAGGAAAGGTTCAAACAAAGATTGTTACCGAACTCGTGGAATGGAAGCTTAATGAATAAAAGGCATTTTTCTAATTTTAATTAAACCAAAATCGTTTTTTTAAATTATTTTTCTTAATTTAAGATCGTATGACATCACCCTTTTGTTTAAAATTACCTTCGTTTTGCGTTTGATTATTTGGATTCTCTGTACTTTTACAACAAAATAATATAAAAAAGATTATTTTCAATCAGGTTAAATAAATAATTTTTCTTTGCCTCAAAGTTTACTTCATTTCCGATTTGATTGCCATTCTTTCCTTGTTTAAGCATCTCTTCCATGAGTTTTTGACATTTTACGATTCTACGGTGTTAGGTAAAGTTTATTATATGTTTTAAAGGGTAACACCACTTTGACCGTTTTTTTTTTTCTTCTCGTCGTGTAAAGTAATTTTTAGAATCCTATTTTAATATTGATAAAATTATATTTTAAGATTGATAATATCACATTTAAATATTGATAAAATTACATTTAAATATTGATATCTCGCTTTTCTGTGTAACTTTATTTAACAAAATTTTTGGTTGAAAATTTACTTTTAATTGATGCTATTTCACTAAAAATGCATATTTTTTTAAACAGTTACGTATTTTACTAGCTTTTGAACTAAAAACTATTTTTTTGTCTCATTGTTCTAGTTGAAGTCTACGATGAGTTAATGAGTTCACCGCTGGACCCTTTTTTCGAAGCACGCCTGTCCATCAGCTGTCAAGCCGACATTTTTTAATATATCAACTAAAGAAAAATACAGTTTTCTGTTTTAAAATATGTATAATAATTTAGTGTAAATGGATTTTTATAAACACTTTGCTTTTCTTAAAATAAATAAATAAATAAATAAATAAATACAAAAATGTTTTACATTTTAGTGCATGAAATAGTTTAAAAAAATTACCCGTCGTTGGTCGAGACTTTTTGAACGACGCCATTGGTCGTGTGTGAGTATTTCTCTCACACTGTCCTCTCCCATTGTATAACCAGTGCGCGTAATATTTTTCTTTTCTTTTTTAAGTGAAATACAATGTAATTTAAAGAAAATAATGGCATTTGTATAATACTTGTGTCATTTTCTAAAAATGAAGGCCCCCAAAGTCATTTCTAATTTAAATACACGCTCTTTAACCCTTTCTGGCATAGACAAAGTCTGTTCATAAAATGCGAAATTGATGACTGACACCGGAATTTACAAACGACTTTTTTAGAAAATATGAACTCTTTATTTTAAGCTTTCATTATAGAAACAAAATTTTATTAAAATATTCTTGGTGCCGAATGCAAGTTTGGAATTAAAATTAGGTGTGCCCGGAGTGGGACCACTGTGCCGGAAAGGGTTAAGCGAAGCGTAAGAGAAATGCTCTTTTTTGTTTTGCTCTAAGTTGCATAAAAACATAGTTAAAGTTTAATAAATCAAAAACTTATATATTCGTCAAAACTTATATATTTGTCAAAACTTAAGTTTTAAAAATGTATTTATTAAAGTTAAATATAGTTAATTAAGTACGTTTAACTAAGTTTACTAATTTAAGTTAAACTTAGAAACATCAGATTCACTAATTTAAATAAAAGTTCTTGGATACTTTTTTTTACACATACATTTAATTTTTTTTTCTGCATCTCTAATCAACGATAAATCGACGAAAAACGAAAAATTTCCCATTTATTTTAATGGGCGTGTAGTAGAGATATCGCCAAAAAAAAAAAAAAAAAAAAAAAAATGAACATAATGTGGAATACCCACATGCGGAGAATATTCCACTTATTTTTTCAATATATACTTTCACTGATACATATTATCTTGATGCATACAATAACAAATCTGTATATCCGTTTTGGTATGTTGGTTTATTAAGATCCTCAAAATAGCAATTAAGTCTATTAACATGTAAAATTTTAATGAAAATTCATTTTTATGCCAATTGTTTATTTATTTTTCTGCCTGTCAAAATAAAATAGGAATGCATTTTTTTTTTTTAAATATAGTCTTTTTAACTAATAACAATAATAATAAACTATTGTACGCATTGAAGCGCATCGATCATTTTACAAAATAATTAATATCGTTAAATTTTTCAAATATTCAATAAATCGAATTTTTGTCAAATATTTATTGAATTTCTATTACAGAACACTTACTTCAAGATTATTTTTTTAAATATTATGAATAATGTAAAATAACTTTTAAAGTTCACCGTCCCCTTAACAAAAGAGTCATATTGGTTCATTGACTGCTTCTTACTGAAGTAGTGGTTCAAAGCTCTAAAGGCAAAATTAGAAGAAAAAAAAAATCAGTCAAGTGCGAGTTTTACTTATGCTCAAAGGGTTCCGTACATTAAATTCATTAATTACTAACTGCAATAGTACCAAAAATCGTTGCTAAACTCTAACTATAATAAAGAAGGAAGAATGTGTATCTGTGTGTGTGTTTGTCGGCTATGTTCTGAAGAGACCGCTGCAGGCACAGAGCTACAAAATTTGGTGGAAAGGTACCTCAGTGTATGTATAGTTTTGCATCTCGAAGACCGATTTTGGAATTTTTAAATAGCTTTTTTTTATTTAATTTTTTTATGTGATTTTTAGTGTTTTTCCACGTTTTGCTGTGATTTTTCCAAATTAGCAACAGGAATCCGGTTTCACTCTTTCAGCCCAATACAGTAAAGTTTGTCCTCTTTTCAATAAAGTTTATGCGGAATTCGTACAGCAATTTTTGAATTTTTGGAGAATTTTTTCCTTTGATACTAAAAAATTTTGCCCAGAATGCTTGATTGGTTCGTCGGTTGCTTCCATTTTGGCCGCAGTTCTGCTCAAAATCGTCGTTTCGCCCTCTCTTTTTAGCTTGGAGAGAGTTGATAATTCTTTACAGATAAAAAATCATGATTTTAAAAAGGAAAGGCGGGTTATTAATTATCCCGATTTTGATTTTTTTTTTTTACTATTTTATTTTTTATGCGTTTTTTTTTAATGTTTTGCACAGTTTTTTGTTTCAAATGACATCACAAATCGCCCATTGGAAGTCAAACACTGTTGGAGGGCAGTTGTGACTGGCAGCTTGAGAGGATTGTAGGCACAGCTGGATGTCAACTGGGCAATTGTGATTGGCAGATGAAAAGGTCATCAGTTGATTGCAATTCGAACAGCGATTTGTGAATTTTTCGTGATTTGTTTTATGCGATTTTTAGAGTTTTTTCATGAACGGGACGTTATTTATATGTTTCATTTCAGAAATTGGCAAAGATAACTTTCTGCATTTGTATATCAAAACAAAACAAAACAAAACAAAACAAAAAAAAAAACGTCATTTTGTTTTTGTTTCAAAAGTTAATGATAATTCCTAATTTTTGAGGTCGTTGATTTAATTCTGAGGAGGGGGGTAGGAGTGTCCGGTTGTAATTTAAATAACGCGTTAAAGCTCTGAGCGAAACTCCCTCCTCCCCCCCCCCCTACCTCCAAAATCAGAACTTTTTTATTTGTCCGATTCAAACGAAATATTTTCTATCATTCTTCTCAAGTCCCCCAGGTACTAGATAAATTTCGGTATCATTTTTTTCAACCCTTGGTTACCACTATTTCTGAACATTAATCACCAGGTAGGGGTATTTTCTCGTGTTCTATGGGCCCATTTTCAACGAGAATTAGTTCATTCAACACGAGCTAATTAAGATATAAATAACTAATTAAGATACAGATTTGACGCCCTCTGGCGGTAGAAAGTCGAACTAAAAGATTTTGCAGCGTGTGCGCAGCACGCCTGCTATATGTTGTCATAGGCAGCAGGGACACGTGCCGGAGTTTCGATAGGAAGGAGTTTTATTTAGAACTGAGTGAACCCCTAGTGGTGGGAAGTGAAACTAAACAATTTTGCATTTAAAATTTGTCCGATTCAAACAAAGGGCCCGATTTCAACGACAATTGATTAATTCTACTTAACATGAACTAATTAAGATATAGCTAACTAATTAAGACATAGATTTGGTGCCCCTGGCGGTGGAAAGTAGAACTAAAAGATTTTCAGCGCGGGCACAGCATGCCTTCTATATGGTGCGAAGCGGTGGGGACACGTTCAGGAGTTTCTTTCGGAAAGAGATTTGTTTAGAACAGAGTGCTCGCCTAGCGGTGCAAAATGCAACTAAAAGAATTTGGATTTAACCTTTGTCTTATTCAAACGAAATCTTTTCTAATATTCTTCCGAGATCCCCCAGGTACTAAATAAACTACGGTATCATTTTTTCAGTACAAAGTATTAGAACTGATTAAAGAAAATATAGTCGTATAAAGCAATACCATATGTTATAAATGAATTCGGAATGAAAAACGATGAATATTTCTCACTCTAAGGCAAAGACGTTGTACAAAGTTTAAACATGGCTGAGTGCCAACCACACTTCGGAAAGAGAATGCAGATTTGCTTTCGAGAAGTCACCTGTCAATCATATTCGGCGTAACAGTAGACAATTTTAAGGCTGCTCGTCAGTAAACTTCCCGATTCCCCGCGCTAATGTTATTCCTATGGACGTAGGATGCATTCGTATTTTTAAAATATCTCCTTGGAAAATTAATATTTTTAACTTATGTTTCCTTTGTACTGTTCTTAAAGAATGTCTCTTTTTTTATTAGTTGTCAATTTTTTTCTAAAATATATACTGAATTTTATATGAAATGTTAAAATCTTATTCAGTTTCGATAAGATTTTAATACATAAAAATATAAATTAAGCACATAGTTTAGAAATATTTTGATAACTAAGAAAAAAAGAGACATTCTTTAAGAACCGTAAACATAAAACAGAAGTTTAAAATATTAATTTCCTGGGGAGATATTTTAAAAATACGAATGCATCCTACGCCCATAGGAATAACATTAGCGAGGGGAATCGGGAAGTTTACTGACTAGCAGTCTTAAGGCAATTTTTAAAAAAAGTGAAACTTTCTGACTTATTTTTAAACATAAAAGCATGATACTTACAGGCATGATTATTGAAGTAATTTTTAATCGAAAAGTTTTTTCATTGTGAATTGTAAATGAATCACATATTGAGTTATAAGCGATTATTGTCTGAAAATTACTGACGTTTAATATCTTGGAATTATTCTATGAATTATTTTTAAATAATTACCTTCAATAATTGAATTCATTGGAAAGAAAAACGTTGACTATTTATCACTATGATTCGACTTATCTAAAACAAAGACGTTGTACAAAGCTTAAACTAAGATTGCAAAGTTGCAACGTCACCTTGGTATACGTGCCGTGTTTTATTAGATATGTTTTAATTAATATCTCGGCTAATTACCTACGATTTTTTTCGAAAGTCATTATCAACAATCCTTGGATGATTCCGTGTCGATCGGAATCTCGGGCGCCCGTCAACTCCCCCACTGAGTGCTTGCAAAGTAAAGTTTGTGTCTAACGTAAAAATGCGATTTCCTCAAAAACTATGTGACCTAGGATAATCGATATAGTTTTTCTGCAAGGTTTAAATAAACTCCAACTAAGCCATATTTTTTCATAATTTTAGTTTCAGCAGATTCGGAAATTGGAGGAGGGGGAGGGGACATATTTTTGCTGTACATTTTCGACGATATATCTGAAAATATAATACCTAAAATTAAAAATTACATATATTTGAGTTTGGTGTTACAGGATCTTTCGAACGATATCCCACACGATATACAAAAAGAAAAAGTTTTTTAAGTAACTTAATCCCCCCCCCCCCCGCCACCTCTCCTACAAATTTTCCCTAAACGTATACGAAAAAAATGTTTACGAAAGTATAAAAAGTTTACGAAAAAAATGGCTGTGACAGACGGACAGACAGACAGAGAGACACACGAGTGATCTTATAATTGTCCCGTTTTTGCGTTTTAAGTACAACCCCCCCCCCCCCCCCCCAAAAAAAAAAAAAAAAAAAAAGACGAACGCGTTCTGGTTTCAAGACTTGTTAATAAACGATGTACTCTTTACATTTCATACAAATCTTACATAAGGTCTAAGTATTTATTTCTAAATGAAATTAAAAGAAATCCTTTTATTTCCAAGATCATGATAGGCAAAAGGAAAATAAAATAAAACAACTGTAGAATTATACCCACCTTCTTTAAAACTTTTATGCATGGATAAACAATAAGTCATATCGTAATTGTTGCTCTACATTCAAAATCGCACTTTTCATTCAAAAGAACCTTTTAAAATACTGAAATACAAAAGAAGATAAGCTTTTCATTTATTATCTGAAACGTAGAAATAAATTAGACCATTCCCATGAAAAATGATTGGAAAATGACTTTTTTTGATGACTTATGATTTTCTCTGATATTCTATTGTTAAATTAAACTGGTAATATCTGAATTAGTTTTTCCTTTCAATCTTTAAAGTTTTGTTAACTGAATCCTTCCAACTCTCAACCGCAGATTTAAATTACATAGTGTTTTCTCCCCCCTACCCAACCCCTATCAATTACATCCACCAATACGTGGTTTTCTTTTTAATTAGATGTTTATTAAAAAAAAAAAATCCATTGCATGCAAAAGGATGCAGAATCAAATTTAAAAAAAGACATTTTCGTATCATCTATACGAAAGCCTTATTTTTTCGGTTTAAAACGTGTCAGGGTTTTCTCTATTCATGAATGACCCTGAAAAGGAGCAAAAACCTTCTTAGACTTATTTTAGAATTGCTCTTCATAAAGGTGATCGCTTTTTTTTTTAATAAATACAATTAGCCATTTTCTTATAACCGTTATTACAAATGCTTTCCAGAAAACAATACCTATTATTATTATCCTGCTTCTTTCGTTTCTTAGAACAAGGACTAAATCCAAAATTTTCGCTATGGAACCTAAGAAAAAAAAAAAGAAATAATATCTATATAAATGTATAAGTAATTTAAAACCGCATTTAAGTGAAACCAGCCGTTCTAAATTACTTATGTATTTCTGTATAGCGTATCATTTCCTAATACATTGTTTTTGGGGGGTATAGGTTGATTCTTGATTTTTAGGTGCGTTCGTAATTATATAAATACGTAGCACCTATTGTCGTCGTCTGGTCCGTCTGCCTGTATGTCCGTCCGTCCGCATATAACAACGCAAAAACTACCCAATCGAATGGTTTGAAATTTAAGATATATTATCTTTGCAGAATTTTGTCGAGACATTTCAAATTTTATCAAAATCGAATCAAAACTTTAGAAAATATTAATAAAAATATTTATTAAGAAATTTGAATTTTTTTTAAAAAATTGGTGCTTTCTTGTTATAGGAGCTTCTGAGGTTTAATCGCCAAGCGACCGAGATACTTATTTTATTACAGAAATTAATCTGCAGACGATATAATTCATTTCACAGAATAAAACAAGTTGGAAATTGTATGTCAAAAGTGACAAATGAGGTGCGTTCGTACTATAGCTAGTTACATAAATATTCAGACCTTTTCTGATTTTTAATTCTGTGAAATGAATTATTTTATTACAGAAATTAATCTGCAGACGATATAAGTATCTCGGTCGCTTGACGATTAAACTTCGGAAGCTCCTGTAAAAAAAAGCACCGATTTAAAAAAAAAAAAAATCAAATTTCTTAATAAATATTTTTATTAATATTTCCTAAAGTTTTGTTTCGATTTTAATAAAATTTGAAATGTCTCGACAAAATTCTGCAAAGATAATATATTTTAAATTGCAAACCATTCGGTTGGGTAGTTTTTGCGTTGTTATATGCGGACGGACGGACAGACAGACGGACAGACAGACAGATGGACAGACAGACAGACGGACGGACCATGCGACGACAATAGGTGCTACGTATTTATATAATTACGAACGCACCTAAAAATCATCAAGAACGGAACATTTGTATAACTAGCTATAGTACGAACGCACCTCATTTGTCACGTTTGACGTACAATTTCCAACTTGTTTAGTTTAGACATTATTAGTAATTGAAATTATTGCTCTACTTAGGCGCAATTCTTGTTTATCTTTCTTTTCTTTTTTCCCCCCCAATTATTCAATTTTATTCCTCAATAAATCTTTCTAGGGGCTAGAGTCCTGCATTGGGTCGGGAAACCCAACTTTGCCTGACCCGGCCGGGTTGACGCTAGTATTTTTTCATTGCGGGTCGTGTTGATTTAATTGTTTCGGTTTCGGGTTGAGTTTGTATTCTATCTCGTCGGTTTCGGCTTGACTTGTTTTTTAAAGAAAGTCTTGAATATTTTTCAATTGAAATATATATTATATATTAGAATATTAATGAGTGTAGATATATGTTCATTTTTAAACAAAAAGATAAAATTAATATTGGAAACATGACTGTAGACTATTTTTCCACAATTGTATTAAAATATGGATTCATTTTCTTCCACTTCGGGTTCAAGCCGGTTTTGGGTTAAAGTGTGTTAGCTGCGGGTCGGGTTTCGGGTTAACAATTTTTTTGGTCACGTTTGATTAAAGTTTGGAGTTGACTTTAAGCAAACTTTTCAGCTTCGGGTCGGGTACAACTCGACCGTTGCAGGATTGTACTTGTGACTTCTACAGTTATTGTTACTGATTATTTTTATCCGAAAAGTTTGGTTGACTTATATTAATAGCAGGAGCTCGCCAAAGGTGTCCGTGTGCAAAACTTCAGTTCGTCCCCTATATCGTAGCTCCCCCCTCCCCCCTCCCCCTCCTCCCCCCCCCAAAAAAAACACTGTATAGAAACTTATAAGAGTACAAATGGAATACGAGATAGGCTAATTATTAGTTTATTGGGGGGAAAAAAGAGAAATTACAAAAAAGGAATGTGCAATTATACAATAAACGTTTAAGGCTGTTCTCAAATTCAAACTGGCTACTTTATGAATGTTTAATTTTTTTTTCGCAAATGTATCGAATAAGAAGGTATTCTTATTCAGAAACTTTGTAATCGAAACACGTTTTCCATTTTTTGGTAAATTCAAAAGATCGTTCAGAAAATACTCTCAAAGTCGGCGTTTTGAACCGAATTTCCAACACGGCAGCCGGAGAAGCAGAAAAAACGTGTCGTCACGTGAGCAGAATTGGTTATAACTCGATAAGTAATATATATATATATATATATATATGTCAGGTTCCTCTTACAGCTGCAAGAGTTGAAAGCTATTCTTAAGGGATTAGCATATTGTATGTATTGTATCTGTATCTATTGTGTACCGTTAGAGGCTAGTTTAAGAAGAATTTTAATCCGAAGGGGAGCGACTCAGAATATGAGTGGAAGGAAGGTGGAACAGAATGAAAGAAGTATTTCCATTGCAATGTGGTCTTTCATAGATAAGAAAGCTATTGCACTCTCTTTTATTTAGGAAGACAGATCCGTCAAGAGGGAGGAAGGGTTGTCAAGGACCCTTGGAAACAGAGGAGAAACCCCGTAGAAAGGAGGGTGCTCGGCAGTTTACGAGAGAGAGAAAGTTAGTTCGGACGTAGCAGCGAAGTGTGAAGGTTGCTCGGGGAATGAGCGTTGAGACCGGGGTGAGTTCGAACGTGGTAGTGAAGGAGTGAGGTCGTTGAGAGTTGACGATCTGAGCCACGGGGGTTTAACGGTATCTGTCGAAAGAAAGAGAGAGCGGGTGTGAGATGAATTGAAATCTCAGTGCGGAATGAATTGACGTAGTCTAACGGTACACGTAGAGCGTTTTCTGTAATTGTTTTGATTTAGTGTTAAACCAGATAATTTACATCCGAGTTTAAGTGAAAATATTGTTAATAAATTGTTACTTTAACTTTAATTGAAAGAGTTAGGTTTTTCTTGAATATACATCAAATATCGTGCCCGATATCACGTATTCATATCGGTGGTGGCAGCATATCAAAAGACCGGATTTATTTCGAAGTTGTGTGGACGGAGAAGTGGAATCCGACAATGGTGGCAGCGGTGGGATTCGAACCCACGCCTCCGAAGAGACTGGTGTATCAAGATGAAATGAGAGCATTTATGTCTAAAAATAAAGTAGTCGATATTGTCTTGGATAGTGACGGGGAGTTTGAAGACTGTAGGAAAGATCTGTTGTTAGACCGAGAACAACCGGAAAATAAAGACAGGAAGGGATTTGAGATAAAAGGGTTAACAAATATTCAAGTTGGGGACATAAAATCAATCTTAAGGAAAAATAAGGAATTATTTATGGATCCTATCCAACTGGTAGAAATGGAGAAAAATTGGATTGGTCGTAAACCGGAGAGGGTTAAGATGAAACAAAAATTGTACAATGTTCTCATCACGTACAAAGAGGACTTGGACGGACAAGTGCCTGATTGGTTAGAGGAAGATTTAATTGGGACATCAGAGGCAGAAGTTAGCCATTCAAGCGGGTGCATTACGAAAAGGGATGTACCAATTAAGTTAACGAGGAAGGACTGGAGGGAAAAGGTAGTACCGCCTCCAGCAATCTCAGCCTAAGGACTGACATTGAAATGACATAATACTAGTGTAACTTTATTTTTTTTTGTGTATTTATAATTGTATGTACATCCTGTGTTTATAAAAGTGTATTAGCATATTGCGTATTTTTTTCTGTAGTTATCACATTAGTATATGGTTCATTAGAGATGTCAGTAGTTAAATTTTCAGACACCTTGAAATATTTATGTAATTGTAGTAATAAAGAAACCTATCAAGGAACTGTTGAACTCTTCTCAGACATTACATAGTTTGAGGAAAATTAGCCCCTAAAAGGCATATTTTCCGCTAAGGTGGGGGTGTCAGGTTCCTCTTACAGCTGCAAGAGTTGAAAGCTATTCTTAAGGGATTAGCATATTGTATGTATTGTGTCTGTATCTATTGTGTACCGTTAGAGGCTGGTTTAAGAAAAATCTTAATCCGAAGGGGAGCGACTCAGAATATGAGTGGAAGGAAGGTGGAACAGAATGAAAGAAGTATTTCCATTGCAATGTGGTCTTTCATAGATAAGAAAGCTATTGCACTCTCTTTTATTTAGGAAGACAGATCCGTCAAGAGGGAGGAAGGGTTGTCAAGGACCCTTGGAAACAGAGGAGAAACCCCGTAGAAAGGAGGGTGCTCGGCAGTTTACGAGAGAGAGAAAGTTAGTTCGGACGTAGCAGCGAAGTGTGAAGGTTGCTCGGGGAATGAGCGTTGAGACCGGGGTGAGTTCGAACGTGGTAGTGAAGGAGTGAGGTCGTTGAGAGTTGACGATCTGAGCCACGGGGGTTTAACGGTATCTCTCGAAAGAAAGAGAGAGCGGGTGTGAGATGAATAGAAATCTCAGTGCGGAATGAATTGACGTAGTCTAACGGTACACGTAGAGCGTTTTCTGTAATTGTTTTGATTTAGTGTTAAACCGGATAATTTACATCCGAGTTTAAGTGTAAATATTGTTAATAAATTGTTACTTTAACTTTAATTGAAAGAGTTAGGTTTTTCTTGAATATACATCAAATATCGTGCCCGATATCACGTATTCATATCGGTGGTGGCAGCATATCAAAAGACCGGATTTATTTCGAAGTTGTGTGGACGGAGAAGTGGAATCCGACAATATATATATATAAATGGAAAACTCATTTCCATTCCAAATCGTTTCTATGTCAGACCTGCCAATTTCATACCTTTGCTTTTAAATATGAGTCAGAAAATGTGTCAGAAAGTTTCGCGTTATTGAGCAGGTCATTTGAGAAACATCTTAAGAAGAATTTCAAAAAATCCGTTTAAGAAAATAAAGTAATTTATGATATAGGTCTAGAAAATCAATTACGAATAGCAGCTCACATAATTTTTAGTAAATTAACAGTTTTAATAAGACAGAGATAATAAATTCTTTTTATATATAATTAAATTATGTTTTATTTCTCAAGAAAATCTCTTTTGTCATTCATACTTCATATAAATGAAAAATAGATAAATTCATGTATAAAGTAAGAAAATATTATAACATTATTCGATATTTTAAATAGAAAAAACTCGCTTACTGAGTTGATCCCCCTATGCTTTCATTAATATATTGTGTTGATGTCCTCTAAAAAAAAACCACATAGTGAAATGTTTCCTAAAAAAAAAAATCCACTCTAGTACTACATCAACTATTTCACTTAAGTCATTTTTTTGTTTTGTTCTGTTTGTATGCACCAATTAGAATAATAAAAATAGTTAAAAAATACCTAAGGAGTGCTTATTTAATTAAAAAAATAATTTAAACTAACAATTGCAGAATTCTGACAAACACAATCTTAATTTTTACAGATTTTCTTGTTATAATAGAAATTTAGAATGATCTACATAAATTTATATTTTTTTATGCGTAACAATAAGTGTTAAACCATTAATATGTAATAAAATGCTTCATTTTCAGCTGATTATGTGAGGTGTGGGTGTTTTTCAGGTAGCGTAGGTTATGTTTTTGAAAAATGTTTTTATTTTTTTTTTATTTTTTTTTTATTCTCGCTTAATAGGCTGCCATTTTGTAATAAAATGATAAAATGAAAAATGCTCAACATTAAAATCTTGGTCAGAACAAGCTGTGAAAATTTAGTCATGTTTAATTTTTTTTAATTCTTTATTAGACTTTATATAGAGAAAATTTCAAAAAATAGGTTTTTTTAGAGGAAAGACCAATAAATTCTAGAATCAATTATTTATATCAAATTGATTCAAAATAACACACTTTGTTGATATAATGACATGATTTATAAATCTTATATCATTGTATGGAGCGAAAGTAGGTTTTAATAATTTTACTTTAGAAAAAGACCGTTCCCTATAGATGTTACACACTTATTTGAAATATTTGTTATTTCAAATAAGTGTGTAACATGTATAGGGAACGGTCTTTTAACTACAAAGGAATCCAAAATTCAATTGTTCAGTTTAGATAAACTGTGATGAAGGATATTCTCAAAAAAACATTTTTTCCATGCACAATGACGCGAATTTTTCTGTCATATCCATGAACTCATTTTCTTTCCTATTTGATAGAAAATTTCAAGTAATAACATTCAGGTGTTTAAAAATCAAGTAGCGTCTCCCCTTTTCTATAAATGCGATATATCTTTAGTTAAGACCATTTTCTATCGGACAATCACTATTCAATCATCTCATGTGCAGAAAATCGGCTCAAAACACCAATTTTCTGAAAGTTTCGTTACTTTTATAGATTTTTTTTTCTTAGAATCTGAGTAACAATATCTCCAAATGTTATGCGTTTATCAATACGAACAATTTCTTGAATGCGTCATAAAATATAGAAATCAGTTGTTAGAACTTCCTGAAATCGTTTAAAGATACTGGATTATCCGATATAATGTATATATTCAGTGTATTTTCTCAGTATTAAAAGTAAGAGGTAGGGAAAATATTTTTTTTCCCTTTCTTTCTTTTTCTGTTCTGTCCTGTTCTTTTTAGGGTTTCTTACTTAGAAAGTAAAACCGGAACCATTATAAGATCACTCCTGTGTCTGTCTGTCCGTCTGTCAGAGCCCTTTTTCTCGTAAACTATGGAACATGGAAAGTTCAAACTTTGGAAAGTTATAAAGCCTTTTTACTCACATATTTTACAGATTATTAGCCCTTCACAAGTATGTTTAGGAAAAAAATGAGGGGCTAATTAAGTTACTTGAAAAAAAAAAAAGCTTTCTTTTCGTACATCATGTGGGGTATCGTGTGACAGATCTCGTAATATCGAACTGAAAAATATATTTGTTTTAATTTTAGGTATTATATTTTCGAAGATATACTCGAAAATGCACCGCAAAAATATGCCCCTCCCCCCTCTATTTCCGAATCTACTGAAACTATAATTATGAAACAACTAGGTGTAGTAGGAATTTATTTATACCTTGCAGGAAAGCTATTGCGATCATCCTAAGTCACATAGTTTTTGAGAAAATCGCATTTTTACGTTAGACACAAACTTTACTTTGCAAGAACTCAGTTTTTAGATCGACGTTTTAAACAGAGTGAATTAAGGATAATTAAGGATTTATTAAGCTTAATTCTAGTCCTTTGAGATTATAAACAGAATTTTTATAGAAACATTTAGTATAGCCAAATTTGTTACAGTTTTTTTTTAAAATTAGATCATTTTAAATTCTTTTCTAATTAAAGATATTCCTCAAATTTGTCATAAATTCACGAAATGTTTTTATGATTTTATTTACTTTGTGTAGCTTATATTTTTATTTGCATCGATATTTAATAAATTCTTCATATATTCCGTATTATCTCCGACTATTCCTTTTTCCCCTCGCAAATCAAACTGTTTTATTTATTTATTTTTATTTTGTATTTTATTTATTTATTTATTTATTTATTTTATTTTTATTTATTTATTTATTTATTTATTTATTTATTTTATTTTTATTTATTTATTTATTTTATTTTATTTATTTATTTATTTTTTTTTTTTTTTGGGGGGGGGGGTTACTAAATTATTTTTAAAAACTTTAACAACATAATTAAATATTAGAAAATCTGACTGAAAATTATTAACGTTCAATAAATAAGTCTCATAACTGATGATCTAGTTACCAGTATCATTACAATAACCGTATATGCACTTGCTCTTGGAGGTAAGTGAAAAAAAAAATGGCCAATTGGTTCCTTTCGAATTAGAGAGAAGAAATAAATTGAAACTTCATTTTAGTTCAAACTGAAAAATGCAGATTTCCAGACTACACGTTGTTATATTTGTATAAGATCGTTTTTCACTGATCCAGTTATTTTTATATTTTTGATGCGATAATTGTGCGATTTGTATTCTTTTCTAAAAATCTCTTTAAAAAATAATGAGTGCGGATAACTTTCGAGGGCATAAATTAAACGGATAAATGCTGTATATCGATTTTTAGGATAAAAATAAATGGCTAATAATGCAAAACTTTTTTCACATGAATAGTTTGCGTCAATGTTTGTTTTGTTTCTCTTGTGTTAATTTTTGTTTTAACTTTTAAAAACAGTAACTATTAAACGATAAATATTCTTTATGTTGTGGGGTATTTAAAAATAGAAAACTTAAATGAACTTCCCATGTTCTTCTAATTAAATAAACTTTTCTTTCTAACAGACCAATGTTTTATTGATTATGCAGGGGGAAAACACTATATTACATGTAATTTCCAGATAAGACAGATTTGTCTCCATCTTAAAAGTATAAGCACGTTCGGCTTCATCTGATGGATAGAGTCATCATTTAAATACGCTGTTTTTACTACTAATCAGCGGGTAAAGGCCCAAAAGGCTTCAAACAAAGAATATCTACTTGAAAAAAATCCTTAAATAAATATCATTAAAATTAATCATATTTTCTGGCAATTTCATTTTTTGTACATTTGCCTCAAACAAGTTACCTAAAATTACATATTTGTTGTTCTTCTTTAAAATTATATCTTATTCTCATGTTTATTATAAAAAATGTTCCAGTAAGTTGTTCAGAGCTCTTGTACGAGTTTGCTATTACCAACGTTTATTTGTTTAAGTCATTTAAACAAACACAGGGAGGGGACAGAATTAAATACATTCTTAAAAAATAAAACTTATTTTGATCAAGTTGCAGCAATTAGTGATAAAAAAGACAAACGTTCGTATGGAGTTATAGTTTTGTTTATTTCAGTAAATAACTATACTTAAATTTTGATAAAGCTTGTATTTTTAGTTGTTAAAAAAAAGTTTTTAACTGCTCTTTATTTTTATTACAGTGGGCTCATTGATGCCGGGGATGCACTATAGCGCATCATTTAAGCAAAAAATTGGTGAAGGGATGTGTCATAAAGTTATTGGTCTGGGTACAGATGTTTGGGCGTTTTGTGTTCGATAAGCTTGGATGCATGGCTGGAAAAACATCTATCAACATATCACGGCCGAAATAAATATATAGTGGGATGTTTACACTGTATTCTCGTTGTTCTGCAACATGAAAGAGTCGTAATCCTGTAAGAAAACAGTAGATGTAATAACAAATCAATGAAGAGTCCATGGATGCTTGCAAGGTTTACATTTTTATTCGGACAATGACAAAAGGATGTTGAATTAGGGGAGGTGGTTCTGCGCACAAAACTCTGATACGACATCTCTATACAATCATCTGCAGTCTTTTTGCGGTGCACATGTGCGCCAACTCATCATCAATTTCGGCAGATGTACATGTGTATCAATTTAATCGCCATTCGGAATTTTAAGTTCGGACGGTTTAGTAGATAGCTATATTAATTTTCCGTGGGAGATACAAGACAGGCATACAATTATAGGCGCGTTATCCAAAAATGGCATGATTTAGAAGAGCAACCCTGCGGATTGCTATGGGAACAGCGTAAATGTAATATAGGGTGCGAGTAGATTTTAATGAGAATTGCAAGACTTTCAGTTGGAAAATATGCACTGTTTGCATTCTAGTTACAACGGGTAATTGAAGTTTGATAGAAAAAAGGCACCGCAGATGTAAAACATCTGTAATATTTAATAGATTTACAAAGCGGAGATTGCAGTTAAAGAATACCATAGAATATCAATATACATGTTAAAATAACCGTCGTCGCATTTTAATCTGGAAAGGAAATAACTTCTGTGTGGTTAAAGAAAAATGCGGAATAAATCAAAGATTACGTATACATGATTAAATAGCATATATAGCATGGGATAGTTATGACTTTAATTTAGAATATATAGAATTTAAATAAAGATATAAATTAACTTTAAGAAAATATTAAAGAATTATAAATTTTGAATAAAATGACAAAAATATATGATTTCTACATCATAGGATGCATAAAATTTTTTTAATGGGTCCTTCAGGATGCATAATTTTTACATAGAAAGAGCGGAAAAGAGGCAGCTATATATTTAAAACGAAAAGCGCATTCTGTCAAATTTTCATACGAATATCATCTCTTTGCGCATGCGTCAACCTTTTTTAAGGCTTCTTCCCTCAGAAACGGGAAACCTGATTGATTAGCCTGTTTAGCCTAGGGAGATTGAAAAGGATTGATTGAAAACAGTTGAATGTGTACCATTGCATTGAAAGCATAGACCATCTAATATATTTTTGCTCTGAGGTTGAAAGGCTAAAGCTTTTTTTTTTTTTTTTTAAATAACTCATGTTTTCACTACTAAATATGCATATTTTTTCGCAAAATTTAAAAAAGAGCTTGGATACGCGGGCTGTAAAATCTTTATCACCAATAAAGATTTCAAAGAGTTCGGATAAAAATAGCTTTTTATTTTAAAACTATGAAACTATGAAAATGAGCGCTTTTATCATTTAATATCAATATTTTTTCGCGAATTTTTCATTTTAAAATATAATTTCATACAAAATTTTAAAGAGAGCTTGGATACAGTTATATTTATAACCGATTGAAATGCCAGAGAGTTCGGAAGATGAAACCTATTTTTATTGCTATGTTAAAGGAAGGAGCGACGCGAAAACAAACAAACAAACAAAAAAGCGAGAAGAAAAAGTTTCTTTTACAACTGCATAACAGTATTTTTTCACAAAATTTTTACACGAGCTGTAAAACCGTTTTATTTATCACCAATAAAGATTTTAAAAAGTTCGGAGAAAAATAACTTTTTATTTTAAAACTATGAAACGGCCCTACGTAAAAAAAACAACAAGAAAATGAGTGCTTTTATCACTAAATATCAATATTTTTCATCTTAAAATATAATTTCATACAAAATCTTGTTAAAGATATAAAAATAATAAAAACTGGATTCTTTTAAAAATAAATTATTATCACGGGCCCGGGCAACGCCGGGCGGGGGTCAGCTAGTATTTTCTATTAAATACATTGATGATGACTTATATTTCTCAAAGAAGGACCAAGTTTTTTGGAAGTGTCTGTGTCCCAGGGACTCAGAATTTCAAAAGCCTAGCGACATCACTCTGCTTTATGTCTTTTATTTTGTACGTATTGTATTACTCTAGCATTTCTTTCAAAGTAAGCTTATACGCCAGTTGGAAAATTTTCGATTCGTATCTTATGATATCGTTACCCAATCAGTATGCATGAGTTAAAATTAATAATGGGGGTGCCATGTCATATTTTATACGATATTGAGGTTAACTATAGAATGTTCGCTTTTGAAAATGAAGTGTGTGCTGCATATAATTCGTTTACAGGGATACACTAAAGAATTCCGTTATATTATGGTCGATGGGAAAATCGCTTGCGGTGCATTTTATTTCTGATGCAACACTTCAGACATAATGGATTTGTTATGAGTCACTGAGATGGTCTACAACATGCTTTTTGTGTAGTTTAGAATAAGTAGCATTTATAGTTCATTTACAGGGATGCACAAAAGAATTCCATTACCTTATAATATATGGCGCAAAATCGTTTGCAGTGCATTTTAATGAGGTTATGATACTTCAAATAGTTATGAAATTGATATGGATCACCGAGGTTTACTAAAACATGTTTTCTATAGATTATGAAGTGTAGAGAATTTATTGTTAATTTACTGGGACACACAAAATATTTCAGTTACAGGACTGACTGTGGTCGATAAATGCTGGAAGTGCGCTTTCAGCTGTGGTATTATGTATTTTTAAACTTGACTAATTTTTAGTGTATTACGAGGCGTGTATAAATTACATAGATCATATATACGTGGGCTAACGAAAGAATTGGCATGCATTACGGACATGGACAGCAATTGCTGAAAATGGAGATTTACTGCGTTATGTGTTTAGTTTTTTCTTTTTTTTTATATATCTCATTTCAGGTATGAGAAAAGTGAAATTTCTTAACAATATTTTGTTAGTGTTGGAAAGCGTTTCATAATCATACCTGGTGTATGATTTTCCTTTCTTGTTTAAATTGTAATAAGAATAACATATCACAGAGGAAGGCGCGCATCATGATTTTAGAGACTTTGGTGGGGCGTGGCCAAAAAAAAAAGGCTGGGAACCACTGATTTAGACCAATATATATATATATATATATATATATATTGGTCTAAATCTGTGGTTTTTTTAATCCGAAGGACATTATTTAAAAATAAATAAATAAGTTGGACAAAACTGAATTTCCATTAAAAATTCACATATTAATAGACTAAATTACTAAGTATCTGCATAGCATATAATATATATATATATATGTATATATATATTAAATCTGGATTTTGAAATCCTCATGATTTTAGAGATACTTTGGTGGGGCGTGCCAAAAAAAAAAGGTTGGGAACCACTGCTCTAGACCAATTAAATTTTTGTTTTTTGTTTATCCGTATTTCGAAATTCTTTTATAAAGGTAGTCTGCTGTAATTGCACCAAAATCACGTATTTGTAAAATGCAATTTTCGTAATTTTCAGTTAAAATATATCGATATCTGTACTAATATATAAAATTGGAGTGTCTCTCTGTGATTTTCAGAAAAACACTTATTTCTTAGTTCATTCGAATATTTAGACGACGTATAATCAAAAACAACATTTAAAATTTTTGTCAGTCGGGAATAAGCTCAGAAAAGGCTGCATAAAAGACAGTAAACTTGACAGGTACAGACAGAGAATGTTTCCGGCTACAATCTGCAGATTGTCGTATTCCGATATCTAAAATACTTTTTGTGAAAACATCGAAAACACGGAGAATCAATTAATCAATCAGTCTTTTAATGCTCGAAAACTGGAAAAATAATTGATTAATTTTAAGAAATCTTACACCATTGAAAGTTCTAATTAAGATTCATAAATTATAATAATTACAGTTTCAGCTTATGACTTATACAGTTTAATTTAAAAACTGGATTGGTAAGTATAAGGAGCCAATATTCCATAATAGAATCCAAAGCTGAGGTTTAACATAATTGATAATCATTTAAATAAATACCTGCGGATATCATTACAAGTTTATACCTCATAAAAGATAAATCTGGTTACAATAATGCATTTCATTTTGCACCAAACCAAGCGAACTAAAATATGCCAATTGGCTGGGAACCTGATTATGGAAGATCTATAAAATATAATATTTCCAATCCCAGAAAACATGTAATGTTTTATAAAATACAAATACGACACAGCGAAGGGCTACGCAGCTAGTTTTAAATACAATTTCTTATTAATAATTCGAAATTTGATTACTGTTATTATAAATACAATTTTTTTTAATGTAGAAAAAAATTAAATTCATATTTCCCCCAAAAAATCGAAAGATATCATACGATGGAAATGCAACACATCGGATTGCTATGCAGATTACTTAGTAATTTAGTCTATTAATATGTGAATTTTTAATGGAAATTCAGTTTTGTCCAACTTATTTATTTATTTTTAAATAATGTCCTTCGGATTAAAAAAAATGATGGTGCACAAACTTTTTAATAAAGTCTTTGTAAATAATAAAATATAATAAATAGAGAAAATATTTAACAAATTAGAATGCATGGATCAGTTTAAAAATTGTTTAAAATACTAATTAAGAGTTTTAAAAATATAATTTTCCTGAAAGTTCAATTTATTTTAAAATATTTATTGCAGTCATTGTACAGAATACATTTTTGAAGAATTTCTAGTTGAACAACACAAATAATGAAAAATAATTTTTAAACTCCCCCTGACACTTAAGTTTGTTTATTAGAAGTTTTACAATTTTAAATTAAATTTTAATAAGCCATTTCAGAAATATTCAAATAATTTGTCTGACTATATGTCTATATTTTCTTGCGCACTCTAATAATTCCAAAATTTAGTTAAGTCTGGTCTCAAATCCAAACTGGCTACTTTATGACACAATTTTTAATAATTTTTTTTTCGAAAATGTATCAAATTAGCAGATGTTCTTATTCAGACACTGTGTAATCGAAACACGTTTTTCATTTTTTTTGGTAAAGGCTGAAGATCGTTGAGAAAATAATCTCAAAATCGGCGTTTGAAGCAAATTCCCAAAGCAGCAGCCCGAGAAGCGAAAAAACCGTATCGTCATGTGACCAGAATCGCTTATAACTCGATAAGTAATCTATTTATTAAACAATGGAAAATTCATTTCGATTCCAAATCGCTTCCATAGTCAGGCATGCCAATTTTATGCCTTTGCGTTTAAAAATGAGTCAAAAAATGTGTCAAAAAGTATCGCGTTGTTGAGCTGGTCATTTGAGAACCACTTTAAAACTTGTTTAAAGAGACAACGGTACATTAAAATTCGGTACATTGAAAATACTACATTTGACATGTATCGTTCTTTAACATGTTCGTATAAAAGGTTTCGATTATATAATCGATACGGCTATTCTGTGCTAAATGCATGTTAAGGCTCATATTCAAAGGAGCAGCAACTTTCTGATACAATTTTGAATTCCTTTTTGTTCGGAAACGAATGAAATTGGCAGGTGTTCTTATTCAGAAACTATGTTATCGAAATTAGTTTTCCATTTTTTGATAAAGGTAAAAGTTGTGTCAGAAAATACTGTCAAAGTCGGCGTTATGAACCGAATTCCCGAGGCCGCAGAGTGAGTATCGTGCAAATCGTGTCATCACGTGACACGAATCACTTATAACTCTATAAGTAATTTATTTATGAACAAAAAATAGAAAACTCATTTCAATTCCAAGTGTCTTTCACAAGCCTGCCAATTTCATGCTTTTGCATTTAAAAATAAGTCAGAAAATGTGTCAGAAAGTTTCGCGTTATTGAGCAGGTCATTTAGAACCATCATAATTTTTTAAAGAGAATCCCGGACGCCTGAAACAACCGAAAAAAGGGGAGGGAGAAAAATGATTGAGACTAATGAAACAAAACTATTTGTTGTTTTCCGCTAAAAAACGTCTTAATTAACCGACTTACAACGAAAGCGATTATGCAATTTGATTGTATCTTTTTGTTTTTCAATCTATGTTCATGCATAACTTTTGAACAGTTGGTCCGATTTTCATATTTTTTTTTGTTGGAAATGTTTGTTTTCTTCCCTGTAGATGGTCCCGTGTTAATATCATTGGGATCTAGAAATGATATATTTGTCAGGCTGTCTGTTTTCATATATATTTTTAAAACTTTTATAAACTTTAACTTCTCTGAAACTGGAATAATCATCGTGAAATTGTACACATCAGCACTACTTTACTTTTTTAATAGGCATCGTATCGTGTACTTTTCGTTACTCGTGTACGTGCTGTGCGTCAAAATAAGCGATATTGACAACAATGAGATTTTAAAATAATGTGGATTAGAGTCCTGCATCAAGTCGGGTAACCCAATTTCACCCGAACCCGACCCGACCATTGGTTCGATTGGGGTCGATTTGACTGTAATTTTTTCTCGTGGGTCCGGTTCAGTTTGGGTTGACTCTAATTTTTTAGGGTTCGGATTTAATTAGGGTAGGGTTTTGACTCTTGTGGGCCGGATTTAGTAATCCGTTTTTTCAAGCGAAACTCCATGATATCGTTTAAGATGAAAAAACTATATATGTGAATATAAATGTGTGTGTACATATATGTATATATATATTATGTTTAATTTTCAACATAAAAGATAACATTGGTGTTAGAAATATTATTACAGAGTATTTTTTCATAATTGCATTAAAATACGGAGGATTAATTTCCTTTCATTTCGGGTTTCAGATTGAAATGTGTTGGATATGAGCCGGCTGTGGGGTTAACTTCAAACAGAATTTTTGGATTTGGGCCGGTGTAACACTACCCGTGCAGGACTCTAATCTGGATAACAATACAGAGTTGGCATAATTCACGAAGGTTAAAAACAATCTCTGGATATCGGTTTTAATTTTTTTTTCCAAATTACTTGCTTTTATTCAACGTCACCAGACACCAGACTTTGGGCAAAATACATCGGAAAACCTTTTTTTGTCACAAAATACAAAGTACATTGGTTTTAGAACCTAAAATATAAAATACAAAATTCTTTTCAAATTTCAATACAAAATACATGTGCTTTGAAAGTACATTTAAAATACAAAATACATTTTTAAAAATAAATATTATTATACATTAAATTGCACTACGCAAATGCAAAGTTCGTTTGCAAAACTTCTATATCATTCCAATAATTTTATAATAGAATCTACAAATGTGAATATAAAGCATAATGCAACATAGTTTAAAGACCAACGACATCCACTGCTGGATATTAAAATTTAAATTAGATCAGCGCATACATTTTTAACTATATATTAACCTAAAATGAGGAATTTCGGGAACTTTCACACAATAAAAAATTAAGATATAGCTATATGTTCCTCGCAAAAACCATAAGGCTATTATATTTCGTAAATTGGGTTCACAGCCAAAGTTGATGTCGAAAATGAAGGATTGCAGTAACAATATGGTTAAATGTGTATTTAAAATAAAAGAATGGAGTTCACAATACGGCAAACCACGTTCTCTAAACTGCATCAATTGATTTTGGATTACGATTAAGAATATCTATCACAAGGCATGGGATAGCAGCGCCCACTGTTGAGTTATCAAAGCCAAAATTAGGACAATTCGATTTTCAGGAAAAGCATGGAGCGTAAAAAAATTGGTGCAATTCCATCCAAACAGAGATATATAGATGTAAAGCAAATCTTAAAAAACTCATCATAGAAGCGCCACCTAATTACACACCAAAATGTGATACGTACTAATTTATGTCAAGGCCTAGCCGAATATAATATGAAGTTTGATAAATTCCGTGCATTGGTTCTTGAGATACAGTTCTCATAGCATACCTGCAAACTTTCCGGGTTTTTTTAAAAATCAAATAAACGTACTTTGAATCAGAAAATTAATTTTTATAAATGTATCTTGTATCTGAGTTGTACTCACTTTATTTATTTATTTTTTATTTATTTAAAAATATATCTGGTACAAATATGATTATTTGATTTGAAAAATAACCGGAAGGTTCACAGCTATGTCATGGTAATCCTGAAAAACACAGCATAACTGTGCCACCTGCTGAGCGATACATCCCAAATTTAATCAGGTTCAATTTATTTCAAGGTCTAACAGAATATGAAGTTTGATCAAATTTTGTCCATTATTTTTTTAGATATACTATCGCGGGAATCATGAAAAACACTACATAGCAGCACTACCTGTTGAATAATATACACTAAAAGCTAATCAACAACTATTTATGTTCAGGTATAATGGCATATGCAATTTGATGAAATTCCGTGCATTAGTTTTTGAAATATAGCTATCACTGTATAAAATAATTCAACATATAGCAGCGTCACCTGTTGGACGATATAAACCCAAACCTAATCGGTACCAAGTTACATCTATAGGTCCAACTGAATCTGAAGTTAGAATAAATTCTGTGCATTAGTTCTTGAGATAGAGAGCAGCCACAAAAATTGCGTCATACACAGACTATAACAGGCACACATTTACCCAAAATAATCAAATCGCGTTCAGGACAACCCAAAACGCGTAAATCATAAGAAAAAAACCGGAAGTCGTAAATTTTCACTATTCCAAAACATTCTTTTCACGCATTACAAAAAAGTAAAAATAAATCAGTCTATAAAAGAATACATTTTATAAAAGTAAACAATGAATTTTACAGATAAAACAGCGATAATGTGCAATCATTACATGGGAACCAGTCATCATCTGCTGCAACAATTTAAAGAGAAATATAAAACTAGTCGTTGGGGGTCACCGTAATACTTACCCATCATGAATATGCATAATATAAAATATGAAAGTAAAACATGGGGAAACAATTTATAAAATGCGTTGCAATTCGAATAAAATCCTTTCTTCATGACGTCATAAACTTTAAATGCTCTATTACTGAATTGCGTAAGAGAAACATCCTTATAACTCTAAAAATGATAATCCTATTAACTAACAGTTTACTGCGTCGGATTAAGCGTCTCTTTACGAATTAAAATATATCTTTAAATTGAAATTTGAATGAAATACAGGGTCATGAAAAATCGAAGAGTGTGGGAAATGTGATTACAAATATCTCGGCAACTAATTATCCGATCAACTTCATTCTTAATGCAAAATTTATGTATTTTTATTGTCTTTTATATTCACTCCTTAAAAAAACAATTTCGAAAATTTTTATGTACCTTTTATTAAAATGAATATTTCAAGAGTGCGTAAAAAATAATTCCGGATAATCGAGGTTACTGAAATTCAATAAGCTTCTTTCCATTATTACATACTAAGTACATACCAAATTTCAAGTTTCTATCTCAATTTTTTCGGGAGATAGAGCATTTACAGACACACACACCGACACACGAACAGACGGACAGCAAATTTTTTTTTCTAAAAATATGTTTTTCAGAATCTCCAGTGTCTGAAACGTGTAAATCTGTCATTTTTTTTTTCATATTTCAAAACCATTACAAGACTTACCCTATACTACGTATGATGGGTAAGTAATAAACAGTATGCTTTTTTCTTTTTTTGCAGAAATTTCCTGAATATCAGGGTGCGCAGAAATCTGATATGTACAATGACACCGAATAAAATTATTATTTAAATGTTTTATTATTATTATTATTATTCTTTTATATAATGCACGTGTGTTTAATAAGGTCTCCCACATATGCAAGTTCCAATCATGAACTTTTTAGGCCCTGGTAAACTAAAATGTTTAGTCTGAAATTTTAAATTATAACGCTTTCATAAATAATCTATACGAGATTTTAAAAACGCATTACTTAATGCAAAAATATAAATGAAAAACTTACATAAATATTAACACAAAGTGAATTATTATTAGCATTTAAAAAGAAATAACAAAAAATGAATTTGGCAGAATAAAATATAATTTAAAATAAACATGGATAAATTTTACTTGAAATACTTATGTATGAAAAAAAATGCGCATAAAGTAGTTTTAAAATTAAAACACTGAGGCAAAATATCAAACCGTATATAAACGCAAAGAAATGAGAAAGGATTAAAAATTATTATGAAAATCTTGAAACTTTTAATATATAGCAGAAAAAGAATGCGAATACTGCAATAATTGTAATTCAAAATTTGCAAAGTCATACATTTCTTTCTTTTCTTTTTCTTTTCTTTTTTTTCTTTTTTTCTGGTTTTTCCTGGGTTTTTTTTTTTTTTTTTTTTAAGTCAGATCGTTTCTTTAAATGTTCATTGTAGCGAGGTTCTTACAGTTACTGCCTAATGTATTTGTTACATAATTCATATAATGAATCAAGCAGACGAATTTTTTCAAAAATCTAATTAAGGTATTTTTAAATAAAACTACTACTAAGGACCAGGAAAAGTTTGAGTTCCTTGTATTTGTGGTCAATGGACACGTTTTCCCATGCCCTATCGGTCATTGTACCTATGCGACCAATAAAAGATCCTTCCTGTTTATATTTTCCATAGCTAAAGCAACATTAAGACATAAAAGTTTTTTTTGTTTTGTTTTTTGTAGCCAATTAGAAAGAATTAGTTTGTTGAATATAAACAAAATATTCATTAAAGTTGTTATCCCACCAATAGTCTAAATAGTGTATTTATATTTACGTTAACTGCTATCAAAACATTTGAAAACACGACAAAACAGGCCGGCGTGTATTTCCTTGTTACGAATCGCTGATCCACGCTCTGATGTTTAAACATGACAGTTTGAAATCATGAATCAGGAAAAATGTATTTTGAGTATTTTGAAAATACAAAATACATAGTAAAAGCATTAGAAAACACATTACAAAAATACTTTGATTTTATCGATTTAAAATACAAAATGAAAAATGTATTTCAAATACATGTATTTTCGATACCGCCCAACTGTGCCAGACACCGTCTAGAACGCGGTACTGAATACTCCCTGACTGTCCAGGCAAATCTTGGATGTATGGTAAGAATAACTATGTAGTTTTGATGTTGTCTAAGAATGCTTTTAAGGGGACTCTGAACCCTTTATTTTTTGAAAAATGACGAGAATATCAAATTTTCATCTTTTTGCTTAAAATAAATCTAGACATCCGTAGTTATTATTACGAAGTGCTGTAAAGTTCCGATATTTAGAAATTTGAAAAAGGTTCTTTACTCTATTCATTTCACTTTAAACGATTCAGAGTTGCAATCTTCGAATACATTTTTCTCAGTTTGTATTTTTTCAATATATCCCTGTTCTAAATGACAAAATTTCAACAATTTTTCTTTTTCAATTCACTCGCTATTATTTTCTTGTGGCGGTGGAGATCTTTAAGGTGCATTTAATAAAAGTAAGGAACGGATTTTCAGTAGTAAAAATAGTTTATTTAAAAAAAAAAATTAAATGTTAAATAAATAGCCATTTTTACTGTATTGCTTTGCATATTTCATGACATTTTATTTATTTTTTCTTCAACTTATTATTTTTTTGCGGAATCTGATCTTTACAGTTATAGAGCACACTTAAAAGAAAAATATGCAACAAAAGATATTTCAAAATGTTCAAAATTGTTGGAGAAATGTGGATTTACATTTTTCTTAAAATTTTTTTAAATAACGTTTTTAAATTTTTATTTAAAAAAAATTGCATTTTTGCTTGATGAATCATTGTTTTTTATAAAACAATGTCAAGGAGATATTATAAGATATTCAAATAATAATATATAAAAAAAATAGTTCAAATGGTACCGAGTTGCCTTAACGGTAGGTATGTTAAAATGTGTAATTTAAATATCAAGCCCGTAATGCTGGAAAGTGTCTCATAATTTATATGTGATACATGATTTTCCTTTGTATTTTCCGTGTTTGATTGTCCATTGATACAGGTATAACTGTTCCCTTCTAGAGCTGATAAACAGTGGAAACTTTCTGGGATTAAGCTGAAGCAGATAAAGTTCTTCATCTTCTTCAGTTTCATCCTCAAATAAAGAACAGGTGGAAGAATTAGGAGAAGATTTCTTACTGCTCGTTTTCTTAAATATGGTATTATCATATCTTTTGTAAAGTTTTACCACGCATCTACTCGCATGCTTCTATTTATAAATTTCTATTAATATTTACAGGTAACTTCTTTTAACTATTCGTTAACTTTTTGAAAATATTATCTTCAGGTAATATGACAGTTAATGAAAAAAATCTTGTGTGGATAAATATACTAAAAATATCAACGTTTGACACACAATAACATCGTGTAATAAACAGACGCACGTTTCATGAGTATCCTGGACTCATTTCCTCAGTGTAAATAAAACTTAAACCCTATTGTATCCCCCCAAAGACATGAAAATGAATACAAAAACCCAAATGAAAAACAACAACACACCGAGAAACTCCTCCAATCTGATTAAGTCGGTTGGTTGGTTGTAGAGGATTCACTATGACAAAGTAACTCAACCCAGAAAGGTGAGATGTACGGTACACTTGAAAAATCATTAACCAGGGAGTTACCAAATTTATGAATATAAACTGCCTCAAAGAAGTCTAAATCTAATGGAGTGTTACATTTCTTAATAATAGTGGCTGACGGCCGTATTCTCCCATTCCACCGAAGTGGAACGAAACCGGAATTCAGTTCATCCGAAATCAGGCCTGGATTCCGGTTCGGTGGGAAAGAGCGATTCTCCCCTAGTCCGATTCCAGATTCGGAATCATCGATATTTCTTCCCCAACATTCCAAAGGAAGTGACGTTTCAAATTCATAAGAAGTGTGAAAAACCAATCAGAATGAACGTAAACATATGCAACTGCACATGTTTATTTATTTTTTCATTAACTAGTGAAGATGTTCATAGTTACTATGATTTAATCAAAATAACATTTATTTAATAAATTTGAGTAAAGGAATGAATACCTAAAGGAAAATAAAATGTTTTTCAATACTGCAGGGGATATTTCTGAAAAAGATTAAAAGGGGGAGGGGGGAATGTCCGTTTTTTTTTCTTTTTTTTCTTGGTGTATTTATTCTTACGTTAAATATGAAATATTTAAATCGGATGATTAATCAAACACCTAATCTAATTTCTTATTATTGAACTGTTTATATCTGAGTTTTAAAGGCATAATTATTATATATTCATTTGTTATCATTTTTATTAATTTTGTACTTCGATCAACAAATAATTCATGATATTGGATCCAAAATTTAAACTTAAATTTGAACCAGTATATTTCACGATTTATGGAGAACATATTACAAACAAATAATAAATGATATTAAATAGAGTGAATTTCTCAATGCAGTTTTTGAATCTTTACATAAGTTTAATTTATTTTTCTATTTTATAATTTATCTAAAGAATAAATTTATACTGATAGTATATATATATATATATATATATATATATATTATATATATAATATATGTATTTATATGTATTATATATATAAATACTATATAATTATATATATATATATATTATATTATATTATATATATATATATACTAAAAATATATATATATATATATATATATATATATATATATATATATATATTATTAGTGTAAATTTACTCACTAGCTATATTATTTACTTTACAAATGCCTCAGTTAGAAATAGCTACTTATATATTTATTATACAAGTTTGTGGATTTATGTTAATACTATTTAGCTAAATCATTATTTTATCTTGCCACTTTAAAACTTCTTGCTAATTATGCTACTGCAGGGGGACTCACAATTTAAGCCATTTTCACAACCCCACATATTACCCAAGCTCAGTAACCCTCCCCCCCCCCTCTTCCCACCCTATAAAAAAAACAGAATCCTGCGTACTCTACTGTACTATTGACATACTTTTGTACGTACTTGATGTACACTTCTTATTGAAATAACACGCAGATGCAGATAATGCTAGCATTCTAGTATTAAGTACATTTTGTGTTATATTAAAATTGTTCCTATTCTAGTTTACATGTATTCTTCATTTTTTTTGAAGTATAGTTTTTCAAATAGTCATTCCACATTTTATTCTTGTTAATGCAATTTTAATTATCTTTAATATAGTGGCGCAGGAAGGATCTTCAAATAAGAAGGGTTATTGAATCATTATTGATTATAAAATGAATAAATCCATTTTTTACAGATTAATAAAATATTTTGAGTATGAATGTGTAAAAAATTATATAATGAAAAGCGCAAGTAGTGAAAATAAATTTTATTGAGCAGTTTTAAGTTCTTGAAGAAGATGCATTCTAAAATATCTTTAGCGGTTTATGTTTTTTATGTTGACTTTTACACATCATGCATCACTTTAATACAATGTTTAGTTTGCATCTTATCAATTTTTAGGTGCTCCAAGATAGGCTTCAATTTCTCCCCCCCCCCCCTTTCTTTGCTGTACCAACCAGTGTTTAATAAGCACCTTGTTTAATTTTGCTGTGGATTATTATTCAGTTAAATTGAACAATAAAATTATATATATGTATGCATATACATTTGTACATAAATTACGTGTGTGTATGCGTTTCATAACCTACTTCAGGTAGGGCAAATTTTCATGTGCTAAAAATTCACAAACAACATTCTAATGCACCAAATATTTTTACACAAAAGATATTGGAGCTTAGGCTGCACGTACAAAACACTAATTAATAAACAAATGACTAAATTCTCTGTCATGGCATTTCATAGGTGATATTCAATACAATTAAAATTCTTTTGTCAATGTATTCACTTATTGTTTGGGTTGAAAATTGACTACTTTAAATGAGAAAGGTTTTTGTTTTTATCATCCAAGCTTTTTAAAATTTTCTTTTGCATATTGATTTAACTAAATAAAATTAACTAATTCACATAAGACTTTAAGAAAAACTGATATTTATTCACATAAATAATAATTAATATTATATGTACTTCAGTTAAGTTTTTTCTTCTTTTCATAAAGAATCAGGGTTGGCAGGTTTTTGACATGTGTCAGTTTTTGACGGTTTATACCATGGTGTGAACCATGTTGTCAAAAACCTCAGATACTACATTGATATCTAAAATTTCACATTATATGTCACACATATTACAACATTACAGCAATGTTTAAAATATCACTATTATTAATAACTGCAATTTTGTAACTTGGTAAAATTTTAAAAGTAAAATTGTGTACAGTCAAACCTCGTTAACATGAACACGCTTAACGCGAATTACTTTTAGCATGAACTGTTTCCGATTGCCCCGTCCAGTTGTATGTAATGTATTTAAGTTCGGATAACACGAACTACTTTTAACAAGAACAAAAAAATTTTCCCCTTGAGTGTTCGCGTTAACGAGGTTCGACTGTATTCTTAAATAGTAAATATAAGATTTGAAAGTGTTGCTTGAGCTGTACATTTTTTCTCTTACTTAAAATATCTTAAATCTCCTAATAATTTAAAACAATAATGATATTGAACAATATTAGAATGCCATCAAATAATACATATCAACATTAGGGCATTTCTTAAATCTTCAGTGTTAGAATTCATAAAGAAAAAAAAATTTCAACTGATCAGAGATCCTCCCCCCCCCCCCCCCACGTTTTTTTTGTTTCAGATCAAGATTTAAGGATTAAATTAGACATATATCGTAAGTTCTGATAAAGTCAAAACAACAATGATAATTTAAAAATTTTATCATTCAGAGTTGAAAAAGAAAACTCGAGCTAAGATTTAAATCTATTTCTATAATACAAATGCTGTTAGAAAATGAAATGTTGAATTTTCTGTAATTTTGATTTTTTTTCTTAATTGTTAGTAATTGTTTTCATTTAATTTATAATTCTTCTTTTCTTTAAACCAATAAAATCACACACAAAGTATTTTTTTTTTTTTTTTTTACTTGTTTACTTGTTGAATTATTAAATAACACATTCATTGACGATGGCTATGATTGCTAAAATTTCATAATAAATAATATTTTTGTGATAAATAAAGATATTTCATTAAAATAAGTTCTGCACATACTTATAATTATCATAAATGAGAAACCAAAAACATAATTCAATCTAATTTATATAAAGACAAATAGTTTTTTTTTTTTTTTTTTTTTTTTTTTTTTTTTTGTAATCAGTGGTCGATCCAGGAAAAATTTGGGGCCTGTTTAGGGCCCCTTCACAAAAATCTATTTAATAAAATGGGCCCCTTCACAAAAATCAATTTGATAAAATGGGACCCTTCACAAAAATCAATTGGATAAAATGGGTCCCTTCACAAAATTCTATTCCATAAAAACTTACTATTTATTATTTATTATTTTGTGATGTTTTAAAATGTGTAATTTGTAAACAAACAAGTTCACCAGGGCGGAAAACTTCAGCAAAAGTATTTAAAAAAGTTTTTATTTATAAATGCTTGGTTCCAATTTGATTAACTGGATTTCAACTTTGGTTGTAAAATGTTATTTTTCACAAAAATATAATAAATTTCACAAAAATAACCTTTACTTTTCACAAAATGGGCCCCAAGAAAAAAAACCTGTTAATCAACTTTTATTTCTGTAGGTATATATTCCTTTGACTTTTCTTTAATGTACAAAGTGGCAAACTATTATATCTTAATTTTTCAGAATACCTGTAACATGTCAATTAAATGATCTGTCTTGGTTCAATTATAGTATTTTGGGTACTTTCCATTATATTCCAACACATTTATGAAAGGAAAAAAAGAAAATCCCTTGTTTACACAAGAGCAAAATTTAATGACATGCACCATGTGTAAAGAATTTGCAAAAGCAGATGACACCAATTTTGTGAATGGATGCCCAGCTTTGCACACACATGCATATACAATCTATGTACAAAGTCGAACATTGTTGTTGACATTAAATCACTTAGCACTAATAAATACCAACGGATAAGATGGTACTATTATTTTAATGATTAACACACACACACAAAAAAGTGGTCCTTTTGATTTCATATTAACAAGATTCGACTGTAATGAAATTATAAGTTTTTTTTTTCTTTTTACTAAATTCTTAAGTGTCATCAGTTAAGGGATAAAATTTTGTTACTGACTTGGTAGGAAGTTATCCAGTTTTAATTTTGTTTTACATGATTAAGTGCATTTTTCAATTATAAATACAGTAATACTTAAAAATTCTTTATATCAGCTTTACAGTTGCTTAAAATATTTTAATCTGGTAGATTAAGAACTTCAATTTTAAACAAAAGCAAAATATGTGCTTTTCTGTAAAGGAGTATATAATGCTAAAAATGAATATTTGACACCTACCTTTCATTTTCTAATTTTTATCACTGATTAAGAAGCATAATTTATATTTTTATAATTAATTAACAACATTATAGTTACTAATTATAGAATAATAAAAATTGCAATAAGTCATTTCATTAGTTAAACAAACAAATAACAAATTAACTATACCTATTAATTATTCTTACATACCTTTAGAGTAAATATAATTATAAGAATGAACAGTTTGAATTAACGAAGGATTTTTTACTATCTCTCTTAATCAGATTATTTTCTGCCATGCTTATAAGCTCAAAAACCAAATTAATGAAAACAAACGCATATTCTTTCATTATTTAGTTATTAAATAATGAAAAATTTCATAAAAGCATGTTTTGAAAAAATTATATGAAATTTTTTCTAAATATTAAAAACTAATATAGAAATTGTGATTATAAGAATATATTTTAGTAAAATAAGTTTTAATTTACATAATTTATAAACAAACCTCAATTTGAACACTTGAAATTTTACTCATTTTTATAGACAATGGTTATAATTTATTTTAACATTATATTTCTAATACATTCAATAATTAACAGTAAATTAATCTGAAATTAAATTAATATTTCAGTAGCAGAATAAAAATTAAGTGTATTATTCAAGAGCATGTTTTCAAATGGAACAATTTTACAATGTTTTCCCAAACAGTTGGCTTTTTATAGCCTCGAACAAAAAGAAAATGTTGCCTATTATTGCATGATAGTCATTTAAAAATATGCTAAATAATTTCT
Organism: Maratus michaelseni; assembly: GCA_963931845.1. Lineage (NCBI taxonomy): Eukaryota > Metazoa > Arthropoda > Arachnida > Araneae > Salticidae > Maratus > Maratus michaelseni. The sequence continues at coordinate 204,388,655 of OZ007599.1, read as the reverse complement.
GTAATTACTTTTTTTGTTATGTTCTCAGAGTTTATAGTGGAACATGCTATATTTTAGAAAACCTAATTCAGCAAGTATAATGTAATAAAAAAATAATAAAAAAAACTAGTTTGTAGGAAGCAACAATATTATTTTTGATGCTACTTCATTGAACTTATTTCACTGTCCTCTCTTTTGGCATAGCAGTGGGACTCTTATCGTATTGCAGATTTAAATGTTGTACTTCTTTGAGGCAAAGATGCATCCACAATCCTTCCAAAAGTAGCATTTAGTCCAATGGCATCAAAATTCCACTTGCTTGCAGAAGATCACTAATGATAGTCATTTATTCTACAATAAGACTACGCACCTGTGATCTTCTGAGAGCAACCAAACATCTATTCAGGCACCACAGGATACTAATCTCCTTCTGAACTTTTTATGGAATGATATTGTGTTTGTTGCTTATCAGAAATAAAATCGATGCACCCTAGAAACTAGTTTTTTTTTAAGAACATTACTCTCTCAAAACAGCATGTTACACAACAAACTATGAGAAAACTAGGGTCTTCGGCAGTTTCCCTACTTCTATCATACAACTTTTGATCACTTTATCAATATATATCAGTATTTGCCTAAAAATTTATAAATATACACTTAAATCGAAGAATCTTCCATTCTATAATTTTTTATAACGAAAGTTTTTCAAAAACAGTAATAATAATAAATAAATGCTTTTGAAAAAAAAAAAAATCAAAATTTTTATTTTATTAGATAAATACATTTAAACAGATGACTTATGCTGTAAGATAAATCTATATCTTGGAAGATAAACACATCTAAATCACAATTTAAATAAAACTTTTTAAACTCTGAAATACATTGAATAGATCAAATGAAGTAAAAGAAAATAAACTTTTAAGATAAATAAGTTTCCTTTCAATGTTCAAAAATTATTTATTATTATAGGGACTTTAAACTTATCTTTATTTTCATTGTGTCTCATTTGCCAGCATGATTTTTTTTTTATTCAAGTGAAATTCACCAACTGGAAGTTTTTATTAATAATTATGAACTTTGTTTTTGCCAAACCGAAGACTGCTGACTCCAATAAGTTTTTACAAATCATTCAAAAGAAAAATTTTATATTTGTATAGTATTCACATTAGGTAAAGTTTGGGCTTGGGGGTGTGATATGTAACTCGTAAGCCTTGCTGTTGGATCTGATACTCATGCACATATACTTCACAGTGGACAAAAAATTGAAAATGCAACTTACAGATTATATTTCAGCTAATAAATATTACACACAACTGTTATACTAGGGTTTCAACATCTAAAAAATCTTTTTCTGCTTTTTAAAAAACACAAGATTCCAATAAATGCTAAATTACTATTGTAAAATGATAAAAAGATTAACTGCACTACCAAAGATTTGCTTAAAAAAAAAAAAGTCTTATTTGAAGAAATTGTTATACAACAATAACATGTAATTTTTTAATAATTATGTTATTTTCTACCTGTATTCGTTAACGTGCAACATGAACATAAAAATTTGAAAATATAAACAAATAAGCGACTGAGCTTATTCCACTTGGATATTATATTATATTATATTGATGCAAGTTGAGAACTGTGAAAGTTGTTTTCAGAAAAGGCAGCAAGTATTTTTCAGGCTGTTTTCAAGTAAATAGTTAGAAATAAAGAAACTCAAGATTTTGAATTTAGAATCAAAATAGCATTCATTATTTATAACATTGCAACTCTTTATTTAGCCTTTTTTTTTTGCATAATATAACAAATAAATAAAGACGAAGTTAAATATAAAATAAAATAAGTATGTTTAGCCAGTATGAGTAAGTCAATGAAGATTAATTTAAATTGAAAAAATATAGTAGAATGTCCTTCTGCAATTAAAAGCCTTCAATAAAATGGCATTTTTATATTATGTAGTGCATATAAAAGTAATTTTGCCCCCCCCCCCCAAAAAGGGGGGGCAACATATTTGATTAGGGTTAGTTATTTTATATGTTGAACAGGTAACTGTACTGGTTACATCTCAAGAAAATAACAAATCTCCAAAAAATTATGAGAGTGATGAAATTGGCACCAGTGGTCAATTAAATATTTTATGACAAATTTGAACCAATTTCTGATTTATTAGCAATTAGTATTTAACAAATAAATATTTGAAAAATAAAATTGCAATAAACATTGACATTAAGACATCTATTCATGAAGTTAAACTCATTTTACTTTGAAAGAGAAATATAGTTCTTAAAAATATGAAAATAGTACTGACAAAAAATTTCAAATTTTAGTTATTACTTAAAAAAAATAGCCAAATATATATTTTTTAAATCATAGCAACATGTATGCTAGCCAAAAGTTATTTTGATAGTATATTGATAAATGCAGAATTCTTTTGCAAGGCTGTATAATATTTTTAGATTAAAATTCACAAAGCTGCCATATCATGTGGATATTTTAATTCAATGTAAAAAATCAAATTTTCACCCCTCTTTAATTGACACTTGCAATTAATTTTATAAATAATTCCAGGGATTGGATCATATTTTTTTAAAACAAATACACTTTAAATGGTGCAATGCTACTGTTACTGTAGCATTTAAATTAATTTTTAAAATATCACACGAAAATTTGCATGTGATAATGTAGGATACAAGACTTATTAAGCAGTGAAATGTGAAAACATAAGGCAATTATTTAACTTTATTAGATTACATTACAATAATAGGTTTTAAAAAGTTCTAATACACACAAGCATATAAAATATCACACAAATATGTATAGACATGTACAGCACAGGTTTTTTAGTTATGTACAAAGGTTATTCAGAAATATGAAATTTAGTTTAAAAAAAAATCTTCAAAATATCTAAAGATGCATATTTTAAACAGATCCAATCAAATATTACCAAGTCTTTTAAACAATTCGGGGGGCATATCAATATTTAGATTCTAAAAAATAGAGATACTTTTAATACATGTCTCTAAACAAACAAATATACGGAGTGAAAAGGAGACAGAATCTGTCATAGAAAAATTTTGAACTTATTACAATATATAATAATATTTTACTTCATTTCAGGAGATAATAATATCTATTACTTACCAATTTGAATAGAACGGAAAATAAAAATATTCACATTTTAATTATCCAACAGGAATTAATAAAAAAAAACATATAAAAAAAGAAATAAACTCTACAAATGTTATACAAAAAACATCAACAATAACTGCTTACGTCCACCATTATTAGCAAACAGGGAGATTCCACCGTCCAAAACGATATTCCGGCTGCCTCTGAGCAGCCGAAAGAAAGTAAAGGATATTCCACATTTCCGAAATGCCTGAATTCCGGATTTTGAGGGGAGAATCGCGATCTTCGAAATAACACCTGGAATCATCGAATTCAGTACGATATTCCGATTCCGCGTGAGGGGAGAATACGGCCGTGAGTCGAAGTTAAAATTATGTCCCTCACTCCAACAGTGACAGGCAATAGAGGACTTCTGTAATTCTTTTTTCTTAATGTAATTTCTGTGTTCATTGAGTCTGAAACGGAGTTGTTTAAGTTTATTTACACTGAGGAAATGAGTCCAGGATACTCATGAAACGTGCGTCTGTTTATTACACGATGTTATTGTGTGTCAAACGTTGATATTTTTAGTATAATATGACAGTTATTCAAAATCAAAAAAGTAAAGTTACCATAGCTTCGTCACTACAATCCAAAAATATTACTTGCATTTTAATTGGATGTAAAATGATTTTGATAATTGATATTTCACTCCATATTGATAATATTGTTTCTAAAGCGTAGAAAAAACTAGGGATTCTTAAGCGTAAAACTAAAGATTCCTCCAATCAACAAGCATTAAAAGTTTTATATTTTGCTTTGGTACGTCCTAATCTTGAATATTGCAGTCTCATTTGGGATCCTCACTATAATAATAAAATTAAAATTCTCGAGCAAGTACAGTCTAAATGCTGGTTGGTGCCCATGAACGATAAAGGCAAAAAATTCGAAAATTTTAAATAGATTTTTTTTAAATGTTATGTGTTTGACGAATGTTTGCCTTTTTTTTTTTGTGTTCAACCCGTAATCGCGCGAGTCCTAACCAGTTCTAAATGTTTACTGCAATATGAGATATACATATTACGGACGCCACGCTGTAATATTAAGAAGCTGTAGCGGGTATTACGATAATTATTTTACCTCGCATGCAAATAATTAGAGATTATTTAATTGCACTTAATTATTACCTTTTTTCAAAAAAAAATTATCACAAACATCAACAGAACTTTTTGTTCTATTTATTCCCTTATTCCAAAGATATCGTTTTATCGTCTGCTGCCATAGCAACATGATAAAGTAAGTTTCATTAAAAAAAATGCACAGTAGTATAAAAATATTTTTCTAAATCGTATAATTTTTGAACAACTCAACGCTTTAACAGGGAATTAAATTCATTTTATTCACATTTTAGAATTAAATTCATGAACTCCCGAGCTTAGAACGGGTTAAATAGCTAGTTATTCATTAAATTACATTACGCAATTGCAAAGTTCGTTTGCAAAACGTCATATCATTCCAATAGTTTTACAATAGAATATACAAATATGAATATAAAGCATAATACAACATAATTTAAAGACCTGCTGGATATTAAAAGTTAAATTAGATCAGCGTATACATTTTTAACTATTAATCTCAAATATAAAATTTTGTGCATTTTCAAACAATAAAAAAATAAGATATAGCTATATGATCCTCGCAAAAACCATAAGACTAATATTTCGTAATTGGGTCCACAGCTTAAGTTGACGTCAAAAATGAAGGATTACGCAAAAATCTGATATGTACAATGACACCGAATAAAATTATTATTTAAATGTTTTTTTTTTTTTTTTTTTTTTTTTTTAAAATTCTTTTATATAGCGCATGTGTGTTTAATAAGGTCTCCCACATGTGCAAGTCCCGATCATGAACTTTTTAGGCTCTGGGAAAATAAAATGTCTTAGTCTCAAATCTTAAATTATGACTCTTTCATAAATAATCTGTACGAGATTTTAAAAAAGTATTACTTAATGCAAAAATATAAATGAAAAACTTACATAATTATTAACGCAAATTGAATTATTATTATAATATACAGAAATAACAAAAAAATGAATTTGGCAGAATCAAATATAATTTAAAATAAACATTATAAATTTTACTTGAAATACTTATGTATGAAAAAAAATTGCGCATAAAGTAGTTTTAAAATTAAAACATTGAGGTAAAATATCAAACCGTATATAAACGCAAAGAAATGAGAAAGGATTAAAAATTATTATGAAAATCTTGAAACTTTTAATATATAGCAGAAAAAGAATGCGAATGGTGTTACATTCCTTAAAAGAAAGGCCTTGTAAAATATTCATAAAAATTAGGAATAATTGTAATTCAAAATTTGCAGTCATAAATTTTTTCTTTCCTCTTTTTTTTTTTTAGTCAGATCGTTCTTTTAAATGTTCATTGTAGCGATGTTCTTACAGTTACTGCGTAATGTATTTTTTACATAATTCAGATAATGAATCAAGCAGACGAATTAGAAAAAAATGTAATTAAGGTATTTTTAAATAAAACTACTACTAAGGACCAGGAAATTTTGAGTTCCTTGTATCTGTGGTCAATAGACACGTTTTCCCGTGCCCTATCGGTCATTGCACCTATGCAACTATCAAAGATCCTTCCAGTTTGTATTTTCCATTAGCTATAGCAACATTAAGACATAAAAGTTATTTTTATAGCCAATCAGAAAGAATAAGTTTGTTGAATATAAACAATATATTCATTAACTTTGTTATCCCACCAATAGTACAAACAGTGTATTTATATTTATGTTAACTTCTATCAAAACATTTGAAAACATAGACAAAACAGGCTGGCTTGTATATTTCCTTGTTACGAATCGCTGATCTAACGCTCCGAGGTTTAAACATGACAGTTTGAATTCTGGAAAATTGTATTTTGAGTATTTTGAAAATACAAAATACTTAGTAAAAGCATTAGAAAACACATTACAAAAAATCTTTGATTTTATCAGTTCAAAATACAAAATGAAAAATGTATTTCAAATACGTGTATTTTCGATACTACCCAACTCTGCCAGACATCGTCTTGACGCATAATTTCCCTGTCCACCGCCGATAGACGATTGCGATTATCATGCTTTCTGATTAGTTGTTAAACCGAACGCTTCTTAAGTCATTACTGGTTGAACTTGGTTTCTTATATAATATCTATTAATTTTTATATAATCTAATTAATTTATAACTGTAATATAATAAATATTATAGTAATATAATCTAATTAATTTCTATATAATCTAATCTCTATCTAATCTAATATTTCTATATAATCTAATAATATATATTAATTTCTTATATTATATCTTCTTATATCTTCACAATCCTCTAAAATACCGGAAATGACTTAAAAAGCGTTTGATTTTACAAATAATCAGAAAGCGTAAAAGTCCCAATCGTCGATCGGCGGTGGAGATGGAAATTATGCCAAACGCGGTACTGAATAATCCCTGACTGTCCAGGGAAATCTTGGATGTATGGTAAGAATAACTATGCAGTGTTAATGTTGTCTAATCAGGCTTTTAAGGAGACTCTGAACCCTTTATTTTTTTTTAAATGACGAGAATATCAACTTTTCATTTTTTTGTTGTTGCTTAAAATGAATTTAGACATGCGTAGTATATTATTACGAAGTGCTGTAAAGTTCCGATATTTAACACGTTGACGGACACTTGCGTCTATAGCCGTCAAAGCGAAGTTCACTATGTGGCATGACGGCAATAGCCGTCCAAAACGAAACGGTCGTTTTTAGACACTACGGCTATAGCAGCACAAATGTGCATTTACTGGCGTACAAGTAGAAGCCCAGTGTCATGTTTTGGAAACAATTTTTTAGGTTGAAGTTCGTTTTCCACCTGTTATACGAGTTGCAGCTTCAGTATGCACGTCGTGGTTGTGAAGGGAGTAGTGCAACCTAATTAAAGGTGTTGAATTAATCAAAATTAAGTTTATTTAAGCAGAAAGAGTAAAACTATACTTCTAATATTCTAAAAATTACAAAAACATATAGTGTCAATTTTCGAACTTCACTTGTTCCTACTGTCCATCAATGTGTTAAAAATATAAAAAAAGGTTTTTTACTCTATCCATTTCACTTTAAACTATTCAGAGTTGCAATCTTCGAATACATTTTTCTCAGTTTGTATTTTTTCAATATATCTCTGTTCTAAATGACAAAATTTCAACAATTTTTCTTTTTCAATTCACTCGCTATTATTTTCTTGTGGCGGTGGAGATCTTTAAGGTGCATTTAATAAAAGTAAGGAACGGATTTTCAGTAGTAAAAATAGTTTATTTAAAAAAAAAATTAAATGTTAAATAAATAGCCATTTTTACTGTATTGCTTTGCATATTTCATGACATTTTATTTATTTTTTCTTCAACTTATTATTTTTTTGCGGAATCTGATCTTTACAGTTATAGAGCACACTTAAAAGAAAAATATGCAACAAAAGATATTTCAAAATGTTCAAAATTGTTGGAGAAATGTGGATTTACATTTTTCTTAAAATTTTTTTAAATAACGTTTTTAAATTTTTATTTAAAAAAAATTGCATTTTTGCTTGATGAATCATTGTTTTTTATAAAACAATGTCAAGGAGATATTATAAGATATTCAAATAATAATATATATAAAAAATAGTTCAAATGGTACCGAGTTGCCTTAACGGTAGGTATGTTAAAATGTGTAATTTAAATATCAAGCCCGTAATGCTGGAAAGTGTCTCATAATTTATATGTGATACATGATTTTCCTTTGTATTTTCCAACTGTTCCCTTCTAGAGCTGATAAACAGTGGAAACTTTCTGGGATTAAGCTGAAGCAGATAAAGTTCTTCATCTTCTTCAGTTTCATCCTCAAATAAAGAACAGGTGGAAGAATTAGGAGAAGATTTCTTACTGCTCGTTTTCTTAAATATGGTATTATCATATCTTTTGTAAAGTTTTACCACGCATCTACTCGCATGCTTCTATTTACAAATTTCTATTAATATTTACAGGTAACTTCTTTTAACTATTCGTTAACTTTTTGAAAATATTATCTTCAGGAAATATGACAGTTATTCAAAGTTGTAAATCAAAAAAGTAAAGTTACCATAGCTTCGTCACTACAATCCAAAAATATTACTTGCATTTTAATTGGATGTAAAATGATTTTGATAATTGATTTTTCACTCCATATTGATAATATTGTTTCTAAAGCGTACAAAAAACTAGGGATTCTTAAGCGTAAAACTAAAGATTCCTCCAATCAACAAGCATTAAAAGTTTTATATTTTGCTTTGGTACGTCCTAATCTTGAATATTGCAGTCTCATTTGGGATCCTCACTATAATAATAAAATTAAAATTCTCGAGCAAGTACAGTCTAAATGCTGGTTGGTGCCCATGAACGATAAAGGCAAAAAATTCGAAAATTTTAAATAGATTTTTTTTAAATGTTATGTGTTTGACGAATGTTTGCCTTTTTTTTTTGTGTTCAACCCGTAATTGCGCGAGTCCTAACCAGTTCTAAATGTTTACTGCAATATGAGATATACATATTACGGACGCCACGCTGTAATATTAAGAAGCTGTAGCGGGTATTACGATAATTCTTTTACCTCGCATGCAAATAATTAGAGATTATTTAATTGCACTTAATTATTACCTTTTTTCAAAAAAAAATTATCACAAACATCAACAGAACTTTTTGTTCTATTTATTCCCTTATTCCAAAGATATCGTTTTATCGTCTGCTGCCATAGCAACATGATAAAGTAAGTTTCATTAAAAAAAAATGCACAGTAGTATAAAAATATTTTTCTAAATCGTATAATTTTTGAACAACTCAACGCTTTAACAGGGAATTAAATTCATTTTATTCACATTTTAGAATTAAATTGATGAGCTCCCGAGCTTAGAACGGATTAAATAGCTAGTTATTCATTAAATTACATTACGCAATTGCAAAGTTCGTTTGCAAAACGTCATATCATTCCAATAGTTTTACAATAGAATATACAAATATGAATATAAAGCATAATACAACATAATTTAAAGACCTGCTGGATATTAAAAGTTAAATTAGATCAGCGTATACATTTTTAACTATTAATCTCAAATATAAAATTTTGTGCATTTTCAAACAATAAAAAAATAAGATATAGCTATATGATCCTCGCAAAAACCATAAGACTAATATTTCGTAATTGGGTCCACAGCTTAAGTTGACGTCAAAAATGAAGGATTACGCAAAAATCTGATATGTACAATGACACCGAATAAAATTATTATTTAAATGTTTTGTTTTTGTTTTTGTTTTTGTTTTTAAATTCTTTTATATAGCGCATGTGTGTTTAATAAGGTCTCCCACATGTGCAAGTCCCGATCATGAACTTTTTAGGCTCTGGGAAAATAAAATGTCTTAGTCTCAAATCTTAAATTATTACTCTTTCATAAATAATCTGTACGAGATTTTAAAAAAGTATTACTTAATGCAAAAATATAAATGAAAAACTTACATAATTATTAACGCAAACTGAATTATTATTATAATATACAGAAATAACAAAAAAATGAATTTGGCAGAATCAAATATAATTTAAAATAAACATGGATAAATTTTACTTGAAATACTTATGTATGAAAAAAATTGCGCATAAAGTCGTTTTAAAATTAAAACACTGAGGTAAAATATCAAACCGTATATAAACGCAAAGAAATGAGAAAGGATTAAAAATTATTATGAAAATCTTGAAACTTTTAATATATAGCAGAAAAAGAATGCGAATGGTGTTACATTCCTTAAAAGAAAGGCCTTGTAAAATATTCATAAAAATTAGGAATAATTGTAATTCAAAATTTGCAGTCATAAATTTTTTCTTTCCTCTTTTTTTTTTTTTTAGTCAGATCGTTCTTTTAAATGTTCATTGTAGCGATGTTCTTACAGTTACTGCGTAATGTATTTTTTACATAATTCAGATAATGAATCAAGCAGACGAATTAAAAAAAATGTAATTAAGGTATTTTTAAATAAAACTACTACTAAGGACCAGGAAATTTTGAGTTCCTTGTATCTGTGGTCAATAGACACGTTTTCCCGTGCCCTATCGGTCATTGCACCTATGCAACTATCAAAGATCCTTCCAGTTTGTATTTTCCATTAGCTATAGCAACATTAAGACATAAAAGTTATTTTTATAGCCAATTAGAAAGAATAAGTTTGTTGAATATAAACAATATATTCATTAACTTTGTTATCCCACCAATAGTACAAACAGTGTATTTATATTTATGTTAACTTCTATCAAAACATTTGAAAACATAGACAAAACAGACTAGGCTGGCGTGTATATTTCCTTGTTACGAATCAATGATCTAACGCTCCGTGGTTTAAACATGACAGTTTGAATTCTGGAAAATTGTATTTTGAGTATTTTGAAAATACAAAATACTTAGTAAAAGCATTAGAAAACACATTACAAAAAATCTTTGATTTTATCAGTTCAAAATACAAAATGAAAAATGTATTTCAAATACATGTATTTTCGATACTACCCAACTCTGCCAGACATCGTCTTGAACGCGGTACTGAATAATCCCTGACTGTCCAGGGAAATCTTGGATGTATGGTAAGAATAACTATGCAGTGTTAATGTTGTCTAATCATGCTTTTAAGGAGACTCTGAACCCTTTATTTTTTAAAAAATGACGAGAATATCAACTTTTCATTTTTTTGTTGTTGCTTAAAATGAATTTAGACATGCGTAGTATATTATTACGAAGTGCTGTAAAGTTCCGATATTTAACACGTTGACGGACACTTGCGTCTATAGCCGTCAAATCGAAGTTCACTATGTGGCATGACGGCAATAGCCGTCCAAAACGAAACGGTCGTTTTTAGACACTACGACTATAGCAGCACAAATGTGCATTTACTGGCGTACAAGTAGAAGCTCAGTGTCATGTTTTGGAAACAATTTTTTAGGTTGAAGTTCGTTTTCCACCTGTTATACGAGTTGCAGCTTCAGTATGCACGTGCAGGGTGGCTAGTGGTCAGGGAAAAATTACAGTAAAAAAAATGATAATTACCAGTATAATCTTATAGAAAAATTCAAATTGATTATTTGATCGAATAATCAACATAAATTTTTCTATAAGAATATACTGGTGTTTACCACTTTTTTTGACTGTATTTTTCCCTGACCACTAGTCACCCTGACGTGGTTGTGAAGGGAGTAGTGCAACCTAATTAAAGGTGCTGAATTAATCAAAATTAAGTTTATTTAAGCAGAAAGAGTAAAACTAAACTTCTAATATTCTAAAAATTACAAAAAGATATAGTGTCAATTTTCGAACTTCACTTGTTCCTACTGTCCATCAATGTGTTAAAAATATAAAAAAAGGTCTTTTACTCTATCCATTTCACTTTAAACGATTCAGAGTTGCAATCTTCGAATACATTTTTCTCAGTTTGTATTTTTTCAATATATCTCTGTTCTAAATGACAAAATTTCAACAATTTTTCTTTTTCAATTCACTCGGTATTATTTTCTTGTGGCGGGGGAGATCCTTAAGGGGCATTTAATAAAAGAAAGTATCGGATTTTCAGTAGTAGAAATAGTTTATTTAAAAAAAAAAAATTAAATGTTAAATAAATAGTCATTTTTACTGTATTGCGTTGCATATTTCATGACATTTTATTTATTTTTTCCTCAACTTATTATTTTTTTTGCGGAATCTGATCCTTACAGTTATAGAGCACACTTAAAAGATAAATATGCAACAAAAGATATTTCAAAATGTTCAACATTTTAGGAGAAATGTGGATTTACATTTTCCTTAAAAATTTTTTAAGTAACGTTTTTAAATTTTTATTTAAAAAAATTTGCATTTTTGCTTGATGAATCATTGTTCTTTATAAAACAATGTCAAGGAGATATTATAAAATATTCAAAGAATAATAAAAAAAATAGTTCAAATGGTACCGAGTTCCCTTAACGGTAGGTATGTTAAAATGTGTAATTTAAATATCAAGTCCGTAATGCTGGAAAGTGTCTCATAATTTATATGTGATACATGATTTTCCTTTGTATTTTCCATGTTTGATTGTTGATTGATACAGGTATAACGATTCCCTTGAGCTGATAACAGTGGAAGCTTTCTGGGATTAAGCTGAAGCAGATAAAGTTCTTCACCTTCTTCAGTTTCATCCTGAAATAAAGAACAGGTGGAAGAATTAGGAAAAGATTTCTTACTGCTCGTTTTCTTAAATATGGCATCATCACATCTTTTGTTAAGTTTTACCACGCATCTACTCGCATGCTTCTATTTACAAATTTCTATGAATATTTACAGGTAATTTCTTTTAACTATCCGTCAATTTTGGAAAATTTTATCTTAAATAAGTAGGAAATATGACAGTTATTCAAAATCAAAGAAGTACAGTTGCCATAGCTTCTTCACTACGGTCCAAAAATATTACTTGAATTTTAATTGGATGTAAAATGATTTTGATATTTGATTTTTCACTCCATATTGATAATATTGTTTCTAAAGCGTACAAAAAACTAGGGATTCTTAAGCGTAAAACTAAAGATTCCTCCAATCAACAAGCATTAAAAGTTTTATATTTTGCTTTGGTACGTCCTTATCTTGAATATTGCTGTCTCATTTGGGATCCTCACTATAATAGTAAAATTAAAATTTTCGAGCAAGTACAGTCTAAATTCCCAATTTATTTATTGTTCAAAAGTAACCATATATATTCTTATGATATTTTTTCTTCCTATCTACGTAGTGTTTTTAACATTCCATGTTTGAAATCTATAAACAGGATCTTTTTTGTGTTTTATTTTTTTACATTAATAATATAATTGATTGCAGCGATATACTTAATTCTATTAATTTCAATGTACTGAACAGATCCCTCAGATGTAATCAATTCTTTAAATTACCATTTCTTAAATATAATTATGTTGGTAATTTCTCTTCATATAAATTTTACAAAATATTTAATGAATTCTCTGTGCAGCTTGATATTTTTAACATGTCCTTTCTGTCTTCAAGGATAAATGTTCTGAAATTTTAATCTCTTAATTTGTGTTTGTATTTGTGTTGTATGTGATGTATTTGTGTATATGATATGTGTTTATATATACACTGCTCAAAACAATTAAAGGATATTGCAGTTTTAGGTGGATTTTGTATCTGGGAAACTTTTTAGCTGATTGATACATGGTCGACAGACATAGTAGGTTATATGAGAATAAATTACACATGTTTGGCAGAAAAAAATGCATTTTATTGCGCATTTGTGTACAAAAGGAAAAAAACACAATTTGTGCATATGAGAAAAAAAGAATAAGAAAAGGTGTTTTCTTCAAAGAAAATCATTTTCAGTAGGGGGTATGGTTTCCACGGGCGGCCAGCAACGTTGAACACCTTTGAGGCATGGACTCAATGAGGCTATTAATGACGAGTTGGGGTATTCTGCCCCACTCTTCCAGAAGAGCTCTTTCCAGTTCTTGGAGAGTTTGTGGGGGTTGTTGGCGGCCAGAAACTCGTCTTCCTAGAGCGTCCCAAACGTGCTCGATTGGATTCATGTCTGGAGAACACGCTGGCCATTCCATTCGAACGATTCCTTCCTCGAAAAGGAAATCCTCCACCAGGTTTGCACGATGTGGCCTGCAGTTATCGTCCATTAAAATGAAGTTATCTCCGATTGCTGCAGCATAAGGGACTACAATAGGTCTGAGGATCTCATCCCTATATCGGCGACCAGTCAGAGCTCCATCTCGAATGATGTAGAGGTCAGTGCGCCCGTCAATGGAGATGCCACCATACACCAACACTCCTCCACCGCCAAATCTGACACTTTCGTGCACGAACGCAGGATTATTCCTACTGCCACGGTCCCTCCAGATGAAAATACGCCTATTATCCGGATGTACAGAAAACTCGGGACTCGTCAGAAAACAGAATATTGCTCTATTCATTTCTCCTCCAGTTGACATGCTCGGTTGCCCATTCCCTGCGGTCGCGACGATGCCTTGATGTTAATCTAACACATACCATCGGTCGGCGAGCATACAGACCTACAGCATGGAGCCGGTTTCGGACAGTCTGAGTTGAAATCGTGGTGCCTGTAGCCGAGCGAAGGTGTTGTTGGAGAAGAGTAGCGTTCATGTTTCGGTGTCTCCGAGCTGTTAACGCTAAATACCGATCTACATTGGGCGTTGTTGCCCGTCTACGACCTTGCCCTGGTCTTCGGCCTGCACATCCACTCTCCAAAAAACGGTTCCAGATCCTGGAAATGACATTTTGTGACACTCCAATGGCTTGCGCTACTTCGGCTTGAGTTTGGCCCCCTTCTAACCTATCAACAATTCTCCAAGCTTCTGAATCTGTCAAATGACTTCGCTGAGACATCGTACTCATCGAAACAAAGCAATCACTGAATGCCGATCATCCTTGTCTTCATTCTCTTTTATCCAGTTGAAAGTCAAATTTCATTCGCTGCCGCTGAAGCGACGTTTTTGACGTCGAACTCAAAATTTGCATACTCCACAGTTTGAAAACCAGAAAAATTTGCATTTGTGATTCTCTTCTTCTATTTTCGGCAAAAAAAATTTCGTTTATATCTTTATTTTATATAAAACTTCAAATATCCTTTAATTATTTTGAGCAGTGTATATATATATATATATATATATATATATATATATATATATATGTTTTTTTTCTTATGATGTTCTTGCAACACTCTAAATGGTTTCGTCTGTAGTGTGCATTTCAATAAATAAATAAATAAAATCGCTTCCTATCTCTCACGCTTTTCAAGTCAAGTTGAAATTTTATGTTTTTAACATCAAAAACAGCTAAAGCTGATAATTTATAAAGTTGTTGAATATATTTATTTTTTACAAATATTTAACATGTTTTTTGGTTGTTACAGAAGGTAGAAGAAATTGAGATTAACTAATGTATTTTATTCAAAAACTTTATTTCTAAATTTCTTGTTTTATAATGATGTCAATTCACTTATCGGGCATCATAGGGCCCTATGATGCCCGGCTTTGAAAGTTAAAGTATCTTCATAAAAAAAAACCCTGCAAACAACATCGAAAAAGTAAAAAACGGCGGTTGTAGAGATCAATCTCAGCTATCCTCTGCTAAAATACCAAAAAAAAAAAAAAAAAAAAAAAAAAAAAAATTAAAAATATTGAAATGTAAACGAGATATTATAAGGTAACTGTCCCATTGGATTAACATTAGCGAGCGGGTGTTTTCGCTGGAGTCAACGGGAGCCTTAAATGTATAATCTCTTCAAGGGTTATTTTATTTTAGCAATAATAACAAATAATAAAAACAACGCATTTTAACCCGGAAGCACACGCGCAAGGTATATGTCGTATCCTGGCAGACGTATGTCATATGCGTCACCACTATTTATTAATTTCATATTTCTCATTACCATTTATGAAAAGTAATCTTTGACTTATTTTGTTGCTGAATTTGTAACAATTGTCTGCTATTAAATAAAGCGACGATAATTATTTGGCAGTATTGGTGGCCAAATAAAAACCGTAAGAATCCTGAGCATATCATACCATATAATATTATAATACAGAAAATTATAAAAAAAGGGGGCATTTTGATTTACACACACGTTTGATATTACACATTTTATAATGGACTGTGATGTGATATTTTTATATGTATATTAATTTAGTTATATTTACATATTCATTATTTAATTAATTTAAATGAATTTATATTCATTAATATTAAGAATGTTTTTGATCTAATGCATTTCGATTAATGCCTACGGTGGACAATATCATATTAACTTCTAATATAATGTATACTTTTCTAAAGTGTTAATATAATACATGTTTTAATTTTTATTAAACGTTCTACCCTTACCACTTATATCAAGAGTATTTAATTTTTAACTTTGTATGAAGAAACATTATATGTTAATAATTAATTTCAATATTTAATTAATATTAATTTTAAATCCTTTGTATCTTAATTCAAATATTTAGTATTTTATTTTAATTTAATTTATGTGATGTTGCATTTTTGGCACAGCTATCTAATAGTTGCTATGTCATTTCATGGTACATATATTTTTATGTTGCTTTAATTATTAATTTTTCCATCGTACATCTTATTTTGAACATAGAATTATTCATTAATACATCCATTACTTTAATGTAATTGGATATTCTATTTATTATTTATTAATTAATTTCATTTATTTATTATTTAACTAATTGCTATCATCTTTAGATAGTATATGGTTTAATTTTTAAATATTAATTTTCATCCAATGCTATTTTTATTCAGCGTATATTCACTTTTTACCCTAATAGATGGCAGCACCATGGTTTCTGTTGCTTTTCAATAATATTCATATTATTCTAACACCTATTCTGGCAACATGGTAATTCATTTTCTAAAACTAAATTTGGCAACATGTAATGATTTTTTGCAATTCATTCCCTCTGTTTGGTTGTGTTCATGTGTGGTTCATGAGGTGCACAGGTATCTTTTTTAATCCAAATGGATTATATACTTTATGACTTTATTTCCAGTTTTATCTGTATATTATAGGTATGGTTTCTTTCCTTTTTAATATTGTATTTATTTTTTTATTTTTTCACAGGTTTGATTCATTGTTTATGAGTGGTAGTCC
The DNA here is from genome assembly GCA_963931845.1 of Maratus michaelseni. Taxonomy (NCBI): domain Eukaryota; kingdom Metazoa; phylum Arthropoda; class Arachnida; order Araneae; family Salticidae; genus Maratus; species Maratus michaelseni. Next base: position 204,371,832 of record OZ007599.1, on the reverse strand, counting down.
CAAAATCATATTCTTTAGCAATGTCATGGCTAATATGATGATGAAACCACTCATTTTATTTGTGGTATTTAGGCATTTGGGACTTGATAATGCTGTCTAAATTCCACGAATTTCATTTCATTCATTCAATTTCATTTATTCAATTTTTAATTTAATTTCTTCTTCTTTTAAATAAGTTTTTGATATCTTTATTCAGTGTGTTGGGAAATACTTTCATTGTCAACTAATTATTACATACTTAATCAATATTTCATAGTTTAAGTTGGTATTATGGTAATGTTTCATTTATGGTTATATATATATATATATCTACACACACACATTATAAACTAACATTTATTCAGACATACAGAGTCTAATATCTAATAGTACCTTCTATAGCTCTTTGACAGTTTTACCCTGGTTTTTACTGGTAAAAACCTAACCCGGGAGTATAGTCAATACTAATATTTTTTAAAAGAGAAGTATTGACTATATTTCGGTTGCGAGTTATTCCGGATTATTTTTCGGAAATGAAATGTTTTATAACAAATAACTCATATCTTTCTGGTTGAAAAAAAGGGGGTAAAAATGATATAACATTGTGATTTTGTCTGCAGGCGTAAAGACTGAATTGCTAAAAGGTGAAAAATTGACTGTCGAAAATGGTCTTTTAACCCCATTATTGCAGCTGTCAACTTTTTATGAAAATCATATTCCTTGGTCACTAGACAAATTAATAAAAGGTACTCTGTAGAACTGTATTATCTTAAAACCTATGCATATTTATTGCATTTTTCCATTTACGCTTGAAAGAAGAGTATTGACTAAATTAAATGTCTGTTGCTTGTTTCCGTGGATTATTTTACAGAAATGAAATGTGCTGTAGTAAATAACTTATTTGTTTCTGATTGAAACAAGAACGAAAAATCATGCGTCAAGCATAGATTATGTAACACTTTCCAACACTTCCAAAATACTTTTACAAATCTTTACCGTTTAATAATATAAAAGATAATGTCTGAGTAAGCAATTTGGAAAAAAACATAACACATTTAAAAAAAACAATTTCAGGAATTATGCACAATATTTGGAAAAATATCCAAATTCGTTTGTGTAACCCTGTATATGATCTATAGATTTGTATATATACTACATAGAATGCTAAATTTTAGTTCACTTAGGAAACGCGTAGCACAGTTTAAAATTCCCCTTCTCGAATTTCCGTCAATAAAGGGAAATGTGCTCCGGGAACTTTTGTTATGTCCTGTATATGATCTATAGAATTTATACACACGAAGTAACAGGGAAGAAATGGAGTTAAATTTAAAAACGCGTTCAGCAACTGAAAACGCAGTTCCAGCAATTATTGTTAACAGACAGTAAGGAATTCTTTGTGTGTCCCTGTAAATGAACGATGAATGCTGTACATACAATATTGTACAGTTAGCCTCTTGTAATGCCTCTTAGTGATATATATTAATTTCAATATGTTTGAAATAGTGAAACATTATTAAAATCAACCCCAAACGATTTTTCTCCAAAGACTGTAATGTAACGGAATTCTTTTGAGTGGCCCTGTACAGGAACTATACGTGCTATGCACACCATATTCTATAGTAAGCTTTTTGTAGTGCACCTCAGTGATATATATCAATTTCAATATATTTTAATGTGTAACATAATTAAAGTAAACCGCAAATGATTTTTCTCCATAGACCTTAATGTAACGGAATTCTTATGAGTGTCCCTGTAAAAATAAATAAATAAATAAATAAATAAATAAAATAAAAATAAGTGCTACACACTTCATTTTTAATACCGAACATGTCATAGAAAACCTCAATAACATATATCAATTGCATGACAAATGTCTATTTATGTCACGTGTCTATTTACGTGAATTAGAGCATGAACAGACAGACAGACGGCAAACAGACAGACAAACCGAATTCATAAACACTTTTCAACTTTGTTGGAAAGTGTTAAAAAAACAAATGCTAAAAGTAAAATGATGTTCTGGTTTTGACTACAAATGTGTAGGGTGATTGGCAAAATAAATAAATTGATCGTCCTGACGATCGATTAAACACGTCATTGTAGTGTAGTTTCTAAATTTTATAAAAAGCATGTGGCTTGGTCACTGAAAAAAATAATAAAAGGTATTCTGTAGGATTTCACGAGTTTAAATATACAGGCAATAGTTCACAAAAGTGGGTGGACATTTAGAAAATTCAGAGTTATATAATTAAAATGCTCTAAAATAATGTATAGCGATGTTTGCTATTATATTACATTACTTTGTTTGATGTCAAAAGTAAAACTCAACGTCTTTGAAACTCGTCTGCAGAGAGCAGACCTCGCAAGGCTTTGGCGTTGAGCATCCAAAACCTTTCTGGCTGCAATTTTTGTATTGCATTTTAATTTTAATTGTAAGAAGATAAATCTAGAATTTCTGAATGTCTTCTCAGTTTTGTGAGCGATTGTATTTATTGGATTTTGCATTCTATATGTAAAGAAAGAGTGTGGGCGAAATTTAGAGTGGCCATTGTTTTTCTAGTAAAAAATAAAATAAAATAAAATAAAAATGGCATGGTGTTATGATTTTGACTTCAGACGTGAAGCTGGCAAAATGGAGAAATTAATCATTGTGATGGACTGTTAAACCCATCATTGCATTTCGGTCGTCACCTTTTATGAAAATTATGTTACTTGGTCGATAGACAAATTAAAGAAAGCTACTCTGTAGGAATATCTTAAAACCTGCATATTCATTGCGTTTTCCCTCTCTGATTAAAAGGAAGAATATTGACTAAATTTCTTTCAGTTACTCCGGATTATTTTACAGAAATGAAATGTGATATAACAAATAACTGATCTCTTTCTGGTTGAGAAAAAAAAAGATAAAAATGACATGGCATTATGATTTTGACTTCAGACGTGCAGATCGTACTTTCAAAATGGAGAAAGAATTGATCGTCGTGACGGGCTGTTAAACCCGTCATTGCAGTCGCCAACTTTTATGAAAACCATGTTGCTTTGTATGACATCAAGAAAAAATGGCAGCCCTAATGTGTTGCCATTGAAAACCACGACAGTATGAAATGATCTTGCTGCACAGTCCCCACAAAATGTTTATACAGGACAATGGAAGACCGACACAATACTAGTGAGAAAGAAGGCTAATGGGGTAGTTTTCGGGGGGCTTTTCTTATTTGCCGACCCCTGATGTATTCGCGAGATGGATACGTCTACGAATCTTTTATAACAACAAGGTTAGGCCATTGTGTCCAAAGTTTACTTCTCAATTTTCGCAGGGATCCCAAAAGAATCGGGATTCGTAAGCAGTGTTATAAATTTCACTGCGCATAGAATCGGCTTGGAAATTTGTGGTTAAGCTGTGAAACCCTGACCATTCCTTTTCTGTGTTGAATGTTCTTTGGTTTTTTATTTCGAAAGATCATATAAGAAGATAAAAATTGGCAGAAAGAGTATTAATTTACTGACAAGAAGTGTTATGAAATGTTTAGTTACTGTAGGTTAACAAGAATTTATATTTTCCGCTGTCATAATCTTACATAAAAGGGGAATTCGAAAAAAAAAAAAAAGGGAGAATGAATAATCCATTCTTTCTGAATTTGTGGAATACAATAATCCTCAACATTCGCAATTTTTTAGCTATTTCTTTTTCAGAATTTATAGCGGTTAAAGGTTATTTTCCCTGTGTTTTCAGTATCTATTTACAAATCAATTTTCAGTTGTCAACTGAAAAAGAAGCGCGTGCTATAGGAAAGCAAAATAATAACAGAAGAATACTCACTGCAATGGGGATATTAGAAGTGGTAAGGTACATGGCATCTTCAATCTATTAATTTAAAATGTGCAGGTTCTCGTAGAGATGGAGCTGAAATTGCACTTAGATAGAAAATAAAAGCATTTCTGAAGCATTTAGGTGTATTTAAATATCATATTTTAATATTGTATCGTATACTGACCATAAGACCTTCTAATCAGGGTTGGCAAGTTTTTGACGCATGACGGTTTTTACCGGTTTTAACCATAGTTTTTACCGTCATGTCAAAAACCTCCTTGTCAAAAATGTCAAAAACTGTCAAAAACCCATTTTTTAGTAGTTTGTTTTTACATTCTATCTTTAATATTAAGTTGTTTTACATAAAATATTCAGTATCAAAAAGACGCTAAAGTATATTTATCCATCCAAGAAAAACAAAAAAGAATTGCATTAGAATAATACGTGTACATCTCTGTTAGAAGATCTCTACAATATACAAAGTCTAAAAAAATTCGATTTTTTGAAGAAATCCTGTAACCTATAAGTATTAGATTAAACAATGTGTATAATTTCGGTACAATTTATTACATTGTTGAAAACAAAACTTTAAGATTCTACTTATTGAAGTGCAAATGAAAATCACCACAACTGCATTTATGAATACATAAGATATGCATTTTAAAATATTATATCTAAGAATATTCAAATTTATTCACTGCCAGTCTATGCTTAACATCTAATGTTATACAATGTAACAGCATTTTTGCATCTCTAAAATAATTTTAATGTACTTTATTAAAAATGTATATTGAATGTTATTTAATAATTATAACCTTTTATTATTATTTAATATTAATGTTAATTGCAGTTAGTAGAATCTATATTAGTGAAGATTACGACAAATATTGTTCTTTTCTTTTAATCTTGTATTTTTAAATATTTTCCATATTAAGAAATGATCTTCGTTTAAATAAACTTAACAAATGTAATTGTAAATAATAATAATAACAAGAACAACAAGGTAAAATCAATCTAGAAATGTATTGTATGCTACCTTACACCATAAATTGGAGGACAATCGAAAATGATAGGTTTTTGACGGAATAAACCGGTAAAAACACGGTTTTTACCACTGTCATGTCAAAAACCAGTTTTTGACTTCAAAAACCCAACCCTGCTTCTAATATACTAGTATCTTTTCTCTGAGATACTGATCCACAAATACATTAACATTTCTTTGCGAATAGAGAGAGAGTCGAAATTAATTTATGGAAAAACGTATGCTTTTTTATCTGTAATTATTTCTCCAGTCAGTTAATTAAAAATATCTTCAATAAATAAATTTAATATTTATAAATAAGTGTGTTCATTCACCTTCTATATATATGTTATGCATAACGTATTGTTAATACATATATCCTTTTATCCTTGAAATGAATGTGGTCTTTACTGGTGTAATAGTCTGAATTTAAAAATAAACGTATTTGTGTAATTGAGATAGTATTCTATCAATGGAAATCCGTACAAAATGAATAACATGGTGTAGAAATGGCTGTGTATTAAATTATTTTCCATCAATGATGCACTTTTTTTTCTGGAAAGTGTGTTTTAATCTAAATGAAGCTGTACTAATGGAGTTAATATGTACTTACCAGAGTCCAGTTCATCCCAATTAGAGCACCGGGTAAAGATTCATTTAGGGCAGCCATACTCAACCTGTGGCCCGCGGGCCGCATGTGGCCCGGTGACCATTTATGTGCGGCCCTAGACACAATCATTAATCCATATTTACAAAATTAAATTAGATGTGCAGAAAACGTATTTAAGACTTTCACTGTTATTTAATATATTTTTATGGGGAGACAAAATCTGTCTTGTTATTTATAATTAATTTACATGTTAAAGTATCCTAAATGCTCTTTTCTTTCTTACTCAAAAGTTATTTTTATTCTATTTGTGCAACTTATTTTTTCCCCCTTATAACTTAGAAATTCCGCATTGTTACACTATAACGTTTTATACTTATTATTTAGTCCTGCTTTTATTTAGTACTGCTTTTTAGGGTTCAACGTTCGTCGCAAAAAAAAAAAAAAAAAAAAAAAAAAAATAGTACCGGAAATTTTTTTTTACACTGTTATTTCCAAACAACAAACTTTGCGACCTACTTCTGCAACATTCGCAATAGAAATCTAGCATGATGTTTAAATGTTGTTTAAAAATATTTGTGTTAAAATTTTTTGGTAACATTTCTTCCGCGACAAACATGTTATGCTCTGATAACATTAACTTTGTTATATTGCTTTGTTATACTACGTTTGTTATCTTTCTATTTTAATTACCCTTTTTTAAGTGTGTTGCGGCCTGCCTAATGTCGCACACAAATGTTTGCGGCCCGCGAGAAAAAAGGGTTGAGTATGGCTGATTTAGGGGTACATATGGCATTTTTGCTACCTCAATATGTACTCATTTAAAGTAAAAATAAATAAAATAAACTGAAAAAAAATAATCTTAAGTGTTGATGTTTATAAGGCTTTCCGCTTACGTAGAAGTTAGAGCCAGAGGTGGTTTTACCTTTTGCACGTGTGAGAATAAGGATCTGATTTTACAATGAAAAAAATATTAAATGTCGTCAGTGGCGGCTCGTGGCTGGCATTATTTGGGGCACAAAATGAATGGCTGCGATATTTATTATTTTCTAACTACTATTTTTTGGAAGAAATCTTTACATTATTTATTAGTAAAAAGTTCTGCCATTAAACATGGAAAATATTTCTTTTAAAAAATAATGGTAAGAAAATAATAAATGTTTTAGCCATGCATTTAGTGCTCCCCAAAAAGTCAGTCACGAGTCGACACTGAATGTCGCAATACAGTCAGCCAGAAAAACAGAACACCGCATACATTTTAATCTCCAAATTGTGACAGAAAACACCGAAATCGTCATTCGACTGAAAATTATGTCTTCTATAAATTTATGTTATAAAATAAGTTTACGTGTTCTTTATAGCAAAACTGTTCCAAACTCTGAAATTTTCAATACGAACACCTAATTTTGACATTATATTTGGCTTTTTCAGAAAATTTTACCTTGGGATACCAAACGCGAAGTCATTCGGTCAAATTGTTTAGGAATTACGAAGATTTAAAGTTACGTCTGTAATGTTAAATTCATTTGTGGTCCTACTAAAACAGATTGTAAAGTGGGTAGTTTTTTAAACATAACTCGAAAACAAAAACTTACTTGACGGAAGGAGTTGTAATTTTGAATTTGCTTAGTTAAAGCTTCAAAAATCGTTTTTTATTAAAAAAAATTCATAGATTACAATTTATATCTTTTCGAAAATTAATTAAAAAATATGTATTTTCGAAATAAATTTTCGAAAAAAAAAATATGAATTGTAACCTATAATTTTTTTAACATAAATCGATTTCTGGAAGCTTCAACTATGCCGATCCAAAATATCACCTCATATCGCCACGTAATTTCGGGTTATGCTTAAGGTGGATCTCACATGACCTGCTCAACAACGCGAAACTTCCTGACTCAGTACTTACCCAACATATGTAGTATAGGGTAAATCTTGTAATCGGTTTAAAATCGAAAAAAAAAAAAAAATGATGGCTTTACACGTTTCAGACACTGGAGATTCCGAAAAACATATCTTTTAGAAAAAAAAGTTTCCCGCCCGTCTGTCTGTGTGTCTGTAAACGCTCTATCTCCCGAACAAATTGATATAGAGACTTGCAATTTGGTATGTACTTAGTATGTAATAATGGGAAGAAGCTTATTGACTTTCAGTAACCTCGAGTATCCGGAACTATTTTTTTCGGACTCTCAAATATTCGTTCTTATAAAAAGTATATAAAAGTTTTCGAAATTGTTTATTTTAAGGAATGACTATAAAAGACAATAAAAAAAAAACATGAATTTTGCATAAAGTGTCGTATAATGAGTTGCCGAGATATTTGTAATCCTATTTTCCACGCACTCTTCGATTTTTCATGACCCCGTATTTCATCCAAATTTCAATTCAAAGATATATTTTAATTGGAAATGAGACGTTTAATCAGACGCAATAAACCGTTAGTTAATAGGATTATCATTTTTGGATTTATAAGGATGTTTCTTTTACGCAATTCAGTCATAGAGCATTTAAAGTTTATGACGCCATCAAGCCACGATTTTATTCGAATGGCAATGCATTTTATAAGTAGTTTACACATGTTTTATTTTAATATTTTATATTATGCATATCCATGATGGGTAAGTATTACGGTGGCCCCCAACGACTAGTTTTTAAACGTAATCGTAAAAGCATAAAATTGGCAGCTCTGACTATGAAAGCGATTTAGGATCGAAATGAATTTTCCATTTTTCGATAAATGTGTTACCTATAGAATTATAAACAATTCTGGTTACCGGACGACACGCTTTTTCCGCTTCTCGGCCTGCCGCATTGGGAATTTGGTTCAAAACGTCGACTTTGACAGTATTTTCAGAAAGATCGTCTGACTTTACCAAAAAATGGAAAACGTGTTTCGATTACAAAGTTTCTGAATAAGAACATTTGCTAATTTGAAACATTTTCGAAAACAAATTAATTAAAAATTGTGTCATAAAATAGCCAGTTTGAATTTGAGAACAGCCTTAAAAAACTACATGAATTGCAGTTTGTTTAGCAACTATTAATAATTAATTTTACAACACAAATTCAAGACTTTAAATGTGTATAATTACTAAACTTCTTCACCAAATAACTTCTCGTTTGGTATCTTGAGATAAATTTATCGAAATATTCAAACATGACGTCAAAATTATAGGTGTTCGTAATGAAAATTGCAGAGTTTGGCACAGTTTTGCTATAAAGAAAACCCCTAAACTTGTTTTAAAACATAAATTTATAGACGACACAATTTCCGTTTTTTCTGTCACAATTTGGAGATTAAAATGTATGCGGTGTTCTTTTTTTCTGGATGACTGTATTGCGACATTTAATATATTTTTCATTGTAAAATATCAGAACCTGATTATCATACACGGACAAAAGGTTATGCCCGTCAAAATTAGGTATTCGAATTGAAAATTTTACAGTTGGTATATAGTTTCCGTTATGAAAACGACCCCTAAACATACTCTTTTTTAAACAGAAATTGAAAAAAGGCATAATTTCAAGTCGAATAGATATTTCCATTTTTTTTAGATAATATGGCGATTAAAATGTATGGACTGTTTTCTTAGGTTTTTCTTTTGGCCGACTGTACATCAAGCACTATAAATATTTATTATTACATTTGATATACAAGACACACAAAATGGTAAGACTGGATTAAATTTCAAAAACGTATTTAAACAAGTTGGAAATTGTACGTGAAACATGACAAATGAGGTGCGTTCGTACTGTTTATTATGTCAGCGAAATGAATTATATCGTCTGTTATTATGATATGATTAATTTTCGTAATGTACATTTTAAGTTGGCAACATTTTATCTTTTGTTGACATTTACTGAAAAGTCCAATGGGAAACTTAAGCCTAGCTTTGAAAATTTCAGAACTTGAAATCCATATTTAGACTCATTTTTCCATTTAATATCTATTTCTCCGGAAACATATATCCAAAAAACTGTCGCTAGATTATAGGATTGCTAGATAATTAAACAATTTTAGTATACAAATTCGGTTTTTAAATTTAGTAATACGGGAATAATAGGACTCCTTCTTAAATAGAACGTAATCACCATGGCAACGTAGAATCGTTTCCTATCATGGGGTATCATTTAATTAATCACGTATGATAGGGTTTAATAAAATGAAGAATGGAATATAACTTGGTCATTAGAGGTTATAAAATGTCACATATGCCTATAATGTCATACATGTCAGATAACTTGGCAATATATCTCGATCGCTTGATGATTAATCCCTGGAAGCTGCTATAACAAGGAAGTACCGATTTTTTTTTAAAAATCAAATTACTTAATACATGGTTTTTTTTTTTTTTTTTTTTTTTTGCCTTTTTAAGTTTTGTTTCGATTTTCATAAAATTTGAAATGACTCGAAAAAATTCTGCAACGATTATATATATATTAAACTTAAAACCATTACGTTGCGTAGTTTTTGCGCTGTTATATGTGGACAGACGGACAGACCAGACGACTGATATAGGTGCTACTTATTTATACAATTAAGAACGCACCTAAAAACAAGCAAATAAAACTAACAATATTTTGCTCATATTATTCAGAAAATAGCATCTATACGAATTCCTTCACCGTAACCCTCTACAACTCAAAGTCAAAGAAGCATTGACTATTTTCAAAAGAAAAATGTGACGATTCATTACTTCAACAATGCGTTTAGCTTTAAGTCTGATTTGAATATATTACGGAATTTAAAACAAGATGGGACAAACGAACAGACATGTAAATCATCGTCAGATCAATGTATAACCCAGGATATTGTTTTAGGTGGGGGTAGGGGCGACCTTGTGTGGGGTTTTGGACATGTGCCCAAAATAGGTAAAAAACGATTTTGCGGGAAGTTTGGAGTTTGGAATTTCCAGGCCCGGCTCGTGTAAGTCAATGATATCAGTCCCGACTCAAGTTTCACAAAAGACTGTTCTCAATCCTTCTGACACAATTTTGAATTCATTTTCGTTCGGAAACGGATGAAATTGGCAGGTGTTCTTATTCAGAACCTATGTCACCGAAATAAGTTTTTCATTTTTTGGTAAAAGCAGAAGATCTTTCAGAGAATATTGTCAAAGTTGAAGTTTTGAACCGAATTCCCGAGTCAGCTGAGTGATAATGGGGAAAATCATGTCGTCATGTGATATGAATAGCTTATAACTCGATAAGTAATTTAACTATCAAAAAATGAAAAACTCATTTCGATTCCAAATCGCTTCAATAGTCTGCCAATTTTAAGTTTGGTTGAGTTCGGTTAAGTTTGGTTAAATTTGCCAATTTTAAGTCTTGGTCTTGCGTTTAAAAAAGGAATCAGAAAATGTGTCAGAAAGTTTTGCGTTGTTGAGCAGGTCATTTAAAAACCACCTTAAGCTTAAAAAAAAAAAAAAAAATACGATAATGAAAAAAACTTTTAAAAAATCTGATTTTTCATATTAGTCAAAATATTATATCAAAATAATATCACATATGGTAAAATTGTTTGGAATAATATTTTTTATAATATTACTATTATTAGAGGAGACGAAATAGAAGTACTCATTAGTGAATGAACTAAAAATTTAGTGCTTTCTGTCCCATCACTCTCACATTTCTTTTTCACTTACTTATTACTTACCCATCATACGTAGTATAGGGTAAGTCTTGTAATCGTTTTGAAAATCGAAAAAATTTTTTTGACGGATTTACACGTTTCAGACACTGGAGATTCCGAAAAACATATTTTTAGAAAAAAAATTTTGCCGTCCGTCTGTGTGTCTGTGTGTCTGTGTGTGTGTGTGTCTGTAAACGCTCTATCTCCCGAAAAAATCGAGATAGAGACTTGCAATTTGGTATGTACTTAGTATGTAATAATGGGAAGAAGCCTATTTCATTTCATTAACCTCGATTAACCGGAACTATTTTATTCGGACCCTCGAAATATTCGTTCTGATAAAAGGTATATAAAAATTTTCGAAATTGTTTATTTTAAGAAATGAATATAAAAGACAATAAAAAAACATAAATTTTACATAAAGCATGAAGTCGATCGGATAATTAGTTGCCGAGATATTTGGAATCCTATTTTCCACACTCTTCGATTTTTCATGACCCTGTATTTCATCCAAATTTCACTTCAAAGAGATATTTTAATTGGAAATTTGACGCTTAATCAGATGCAATAAACCGCTAGTTAATAGGATTATTATTTTTGGAGTTATAAGGAAAAACCTCTTTCAAGCAATTCAGTAATCGAGCCTTTAAAGTTTGTGACGTCATCAAGCCACGATTGTATTTGAATTGCAATGCATTTTATAAGTAGTTTACACATTTTTATTTTAATATTTTACATTATGCATATCCATGATGGGTAAGTATTACGGTGGCCCCCAACGACTAGTTTTTTTTTTAAATTCGTAATATTAATTTCTTTTATACTCCACAACTTGTGGTTTCATTTTCATTTTCATTTTTTTTTTTTTTTAATACATGAAAGGATAATTTCTTCAAAGAGGATCTTCATAGATATCCTTCAGCTATTCAATTTTCAACATTTAGATTTTCATAATTATACACTGGTGTCTAGAAATTAAGCAGCAGTGACCAATTTCAGACGTTTCATCGAATATCTTACTGAAACTCGTGAGGAACCCGGAATGCCCTTAACATATTTGACTTCATGTTTTTCAATGAAGATTTTGTCGCGAGGACAATTGTGGAGGGGTGGGAGAGAATAATAATTTTAATAATAAAATAATATTTTCGATCACCCAAGTAACAAAAAATGCTAAAAATGGTCTGTCACTGTAGCAAATGACTATGTAGGTCCTGTTCAACATTTGTGTGCATTTGTATAAGCATAGCACGTATATTCGAGAAGATGTTAACGTTTCTGTAAAAAATTCAAAAGGTTTTTTTTTTAATAGCATGCAGAGTTTTCAGCCGAATTTAATACCGCTTTCCAAAAACTTGACAAAAAATCGTAGAAATAGTATACTGTGATTAAAACCTTAATATATTTAATATTTGATGAGATAAAGGTATTGTTATGAAATAAATTTTAACTGCGCCTGCGCGAACTACAGCAAAGAATTTTTGTCATGATTTTATAGGAAATACTATAGGGCAACTCATATAAAAAGACCAGTGAAATATCGTGAACACTCAAAAAGTTACAGCAATAATTGAAAAATTGAGGAGAACATCCCATATATTCAATTATTGCTGTAACTTTTTGAGTTTTCACGATATTTTACTGGTCTTTTTATATGAGTTGCCCTATAGTATTGACTATCCAATCATGAAAAAAATTCTTTGCTGTAGTTCGCGCATGCGCAGTTAAAATTTATTTCATAAAAATATCTATATCTCATCAAATATTAAATATATTAAGGTTTTAATCACAGTATACTATTTCTACGATTTTTTGTCAAGTTTTTGGAAAGCGGTATTAAATTCGGCTGAAAACTCTGCATGCTATTAAAAAAAAAAAACCTTTTGAATTTTTCACAGAAAAGTTAACATCTTCACGAATATACGTGCTATGCTTACACAAATGCACACAAATATTGACAGGGCCTACATAGTCTTTTGCTGCAGTGACAGATCATTCTTAGTATTTTCTGTTACTTGGGTGATCGAAAATATTATTTTATTATTAAAAATGTTATTGCCCCCCCCCTTAATTGTCCTCGCGACAAAATCTTCATTAAAAAACATGAAATCAAACATTTTCTTTACATCCTCAAAGTTCAAGGGCATTCCGGGCATTTCATCACGAGTTTCGGTAAGATATTCGACGAAACGTCTGAAATTGGTCACTGTCCCTTAATTTCGGGACACCAGTATAGAATCCATTCCATCCGCTTTGTTTTAAATTATTAAAGAAAAAAGATTTTGTATAAGTATTTTTCAAAAATAAATTGAGTTTTAGGTTTTGAAAAGCAAATCTTCTTTGCTGTTTCATTCAGACAGTTAATGAAAAAATTATTTTTATTTCCCGTTTTCAATCATATTCTTCGATGAAACTCATAAAAAACAGAATTAGAAACCGGATGTAAAGAGGCCAATTGACTTATGCAATCCCTTTAAAAAGAAAAATAAATAAATGTTCCATTTTCCTGGAAACACACATTACAGTGACACAGAATAGTTATTAAAAAGTAATTGCAATTGAAATGACTCTATAATGGAAACTTTGTGTGGTCTAACAGTACAACAGAAGCAAATATTTAAATAATAAAAATATTAATAATTATAAAAGTAATGCATCCATTGAGTCTGGCCAAATATGTACATGAACAGTCACAGCCCTTACTTTTTACCACTTACTGGGTCTATTTTTTCCCATGATGCATATTTTATTTTTAATTCAGTGCATTTTAAAACTCATCTGTGATTTAATTTCGAGGGGTAATACTGTTTATTTATAGTTTAATTTGATCAATAACTACTGTCACAAGAAATTCACACCACCATATGAGACATAAAGTTAATAGCTGCTATATAGCTCAACAGATGACAGTAAAAAACAAAAACAAAAAATTAAACTTTATTGGGAAAGAGAAGTTTGATAATCATTTTAAACATAGCAATGCGTTGCAAGTGTTATTAGTTTAAACATTTATTAGTGTGTTATTAGTTTAAACCTTTATTAGTGTGTTATTAGTTTAAACCTTTATTATTATTTTTAAATAACATTGAGAAAAATAATGAACGTAATCATAAATACCATAAGTTCAATGGACAATATAAAAATATGTGCGCCAATTCGTCATTTTGGCAGTACTAATCATGTCACTAGTGACGGCCTGAAATTTTGACACTTTAAAATTACCGATTAGTACAATATAAATATTTTAATCTGCCTCGTGATATCTTGATACAAGAGGAACAGAGCGGGCGCCAATTCTTCATTTTGACGGTACTATCACATCACCGAGTTACTGTCTGAAAGTTTAACACATTCAAGATACCCGATTAATACAATACAAATATTTCAGTCTGCCTTGTGATATATTGGTACGAGATGAGCAGAGTGGGGCACCAACTCTTCATTTTGACCGTACTATTACGGCATCGAGTTGTTACGTCTGGAATTTTAGCACATTCAAGATACCAATTAGTACAATACAACTATTTCTCTCTGCCTCGTCATACTTTGGTACGTGATGAGCATGCAGGGAACCGATTTTTCATTATTAAGGTACTTTCACGTCATCGAGTTATGGCTTGAAAGTTTAACATATTCAAAATACCGATTAGTAAAATCGAAAAATTTCAGTCTGCCTCCTTATATCTTGGTATGAAAGTAACAGAGCAGGGCGCCAATTCTTAATTTTTGAGGTACTATCACGTCATCGAGTTACGGCCTGGAAGTTTAACAAATTCAAGATACCGATTAGTAAAATACGAATATTTCAGTCTGCATTGTTATATCTTGGTACGAGAGGAATAGAGTGGGGCGCCAAACTCTTCATTTTGACGGTGGTATCACGTCATCAAGTTACGACCTGAAAGTTTAACACATTCAAGATACCGATTACTATAATACAAATATTTCAGTCTTCCTCGTCATATATTGGTACGAGATGAGCAGAGCGGGTCGCCAATTACTCATTTTGACGGTATTCGTGAAAGTATCGAGTTACAGCCTGAAATTTTAGCACATTCAAGATAGCAATTAGTACAATACGAATATTTCATTTTCCGCGTGATATCTTAGTACGAGAGGAACAGAGCGGGGCGCCAAATTCTTCCTTTTAACGGTGCTATCACGGCATCAAGTTACGACATGAATTTTTAACACATTAAAGTTACCGATTAATAAAATACAAATATTTAAGTCTTCCTCGTGATATCCGGGTACGAAAGGAACAGAGCGGGTGCCAATTTTTTATTTTGATGGTATTATCACGGCATCGAGATAAGGCCTGAAAGTTTAACATATTCAATATACCGATTAGTACAATACATATATTTCAGTCTGCCTCGTCATATTTTGGTACGAGATGAGCATAGCAGGGAGTCAAATCTTAATTTTTAAGGTACTATCACGTCATTGAGTTACGGCTTGAAAGTTTAACATATTAAAGATACCGATTAGTAAAATTAAAAAAATTCAGTCTGCCTCGTTATATCTTGGTACGAGAGTAGCAGAGTGGGCGCCAAAATTTTCATTTTGACGGTACTCTCACGTCAACGACTTACGACCTGAAAGTTTAACAAATTCAAGAGACCGATTAGTACAATACAAATACTTCAGTCTGCCTTGTGATATTTTGCTACGAGATGAATAGAGCAGGGCGCCAATTCTTAACTTTTGAGGTACTATCACGTCCTCGAGTTACGGCCTGAAAGTTTAACACATTCAAGATACTAATTAGTAAAATAAAATTATTTTTGTCTGCATCGTCATATCTTGGTACGAGAGGAACAGACCGGGGGGCGAAATTCTTCATTTTGACGGTGCTATCTATCAAGTCATCCAGTTACGGGCAGAGAGATTAACACATTCAAGATACCGATTAGTACAATAGAAAATTTTCATTCCGCCTCGTCATATGTTGGTACGAGATGAGCAGAGTGAGGCGCCAATTCTTCATTTTTAATATACTATCACGCCTTTGAGTTACGGCCTGAAAATTTGACATATTCAAGATACCGATTAGTACAATAAAAATATTTCAGTCTGCCTCCTGATATCTTGGTACGAGATGCGCAGAGCTAGACACCAATTCTTCATTTTGAAGGTACTATGACCTCGTCGAGTTACGGTATGAAAGTTTAGCACATTTAAGATACCGATTAGTAAAATACAAATATTTCAGTCTACCTCGTGATATCTTGGTACGAAGGAGCAGAGCAGGCCGCCAAATTCTTCATTTTGAAGGTGCTATCAAGTCACCGAGTTACGGCTTGAGAGTTTAACACATTGAAGATAACGATTAGTACAACAGATTAGAGGTCTGCACGGGCCAGGCCAAGGCCCGAAGCCCGTACTCGGCCCGGCCCTATTTTTCTTCACGGCACTCGGGCCGGGCCGGGCCCGGGCCATATTTTTTTCTGAAGGCTCGGGCCGGGCCGGGCCCGTGATTACTCTTTACGGGCCGGGCCTTACTTTTTTCCTGAAGGATAAGGCCGTGCCTTAAATTAATTTTTCCGTACAGAGCCGGGACTGGTTTCATTCTTCCTAGTCTTCACGCCTCAAAATTTTTAGTCCTGGTTTTGACCCGTATTAAAATCATTGTCTCGGCGTGCCTGGTCCGTTCGAAGGTCAGTAAAATAAGATCTGGCATAAAAATCTTTTCAAAACATGCATACATTTTTAAATCGCCATTATTTTATAATTAAACATTAAAATTTATTCTTTTTAAAGAATAGTAGATTTATACACTTATTAAAATATGGCTAAATTAAAATATAGTAAAACGTGTGAAAAAGAACCTGCTTATGATGGAATCCTGTCTTAAATTGAAAAATGTGTTGATCCTATGAATATACTAATATGTAAGAAAAGAATATATAATACATTTACACCTGCTAAGAACGCAAATTGTCTATAACTCATTTTTTTTTCTTCCCTATGCAATTCCATCTTAGAAGATTTTACTGTATAGCATTTTTCTGATTTTTAACACTTCAATAAATGGAATATGGATTAACAATATTGATGATGACTTAAACACATACATACAACAAGTAGAGATTTATTAAAAAAATAAATATTCCAGCTTGCGGCACCTCTATAAAAATGAAGAATATAAACATGAAAAAAAAGAGGCTAAGATAGGAATTTTTGGTTAGATCTCCTCCTACGAGGCAAATTTTTAACCAAATCGACGTAAAAATAATGTTTTGTAGAAATTCACTCGGGCCGGGCCGGGCTCGGGCCGAGATTTTAACTTTTTTCCGGGCCGGGCCGGGCTCGAGCCGAACTTTTAACTTTTAAATCGGGCTTGGCCGGGCCAATATTTTTTTTGTTCGGGCCGGGCCGGGCTCGAGCCGAACTTTTAATTTTTGTATCGGGCCGGGCCGGGCCAAATTATTTTTTGTATGGGTCGGGCCGGGCCCGGGCCTGGAAATTTCGGCCCGTGTAGACCTCTACAACAGATTTCATTCCACCTCGACATATCTTGGTACGAGATGAGCAGAGCGAGGCGCCAATTCTTCATTTTTAAGACACTATCACGTCTTTCAGTTACGGCCTGAAAGTCTAACATTTTCAAGATACTGATTAGAACAATACAAATATTTCACTCTGCCTCCTCATATCTTGGTTCGAGATGAGCAGAGCGAGGCGCCAATTCTACATTTTGAAGGTACTATTATGGCATCAAGTTACGACATGAATTTTTAACACATTAAATATACCGATTAGTAAAATGCAAATATTTCAGTCTGCTTCGTCATATCCTGGTACGAGATGAGCAGAGTGGGCGCCATCTATTCATTTTGACCGTACTATTTCCGCATAGAGTTACGACCTGAAATTTTATCACATTCAAGATACCGATTAGTACAATACAAATATTTCTCTCTGCTCTTGATGTCTTGGTACGAGAGGAACAGAGCGGGGCGGATCGCCAATTCTATATTTTGAAGGTAACTATCACGGTATCGATTTACGGCTGAAAGTGTAACACATTCAAGTTACCGATTAGTAAAATACAAATATTTCAGTCTGCCTTGTCATATCTTGGTACGTGATGAGCAGAGCGTGTCGCCAATTATTCATTTTGACAATATTCGTTACGGCATCGAGTTTTGTCTTAACTTTTAGCACCGTCAAGATACCGATTAGTACAATAGAAATATTTCAGTCTCTCTCGTCATATTTTGGTACTAGAAGAACAGACCAGGGCGCCAATTCTCCACTTTGAAGGTACTATTACGTCACCGAGTTACAATCTGAAAGTTTAACACATTCAAGATACCGTTTAGTTAAATATAAATATTTCAGTCTGCGTCGAGGAAGATTGGTTGATCATATAGTAATGACGGGGTGAAATGTTCGATTTAAGATCACTTTTAGGCCGCCGTGTTTAGGAATGAAATTTGTACTAAATTAAAATTTAAAAATTAATAAGAATATTTTTCTCCGCCCACTTATATCCTGGTAGGCTCATCCAGCTGACTAAATTTATCTACAATATGGAAACCCATAGTAATACAAGTTTGCAAGCGCATTTATCGTAGAACTTTTCTTTCAATAAATAGTCTATTTTCATAGTTACGTAACTAATCGGTATCGTGAATGTGTTAACTCGATGCCGTGATAGAACCTTCAAAATGAATTATTGGCGCCACTCTGCTTATCTTGTATGGCTCCTCGCTCTGCTCATCTCGTACCAAGATATGACGATGCGGACTGAAATATTTGTATTTTACTAACTGGTATCTTGAATGTGTTAAACTTTCAGACCGTAACTCGATGACGCGATAGTAATGTCTAAATGAGGAATTGGCGCCCCGTTCCGCTCATCTCGTACGAAGATATCACGAGGCAGACTGAAGTATTTGTAGTTTACTAATCGGTATTTTTATTGTGTTAAACTTTCAGGCGGTAACTTGATGACGTGATAATACCTTCAAAATGAAGAATTGGCGTCCTGCTCTGCTCATCTCGTACTAAGATATCAAAGGAGGATTGAAATATTGGGTATATGCAACAGTAATTTCCGTTTTTTCGTTTATTTAGCACGTATATAAAAGTTACATTATTCAAAGTATGCTCCATCAGAAGCCACAGCCTTCGTCCATCTTTCAGGCATTTTACGTATTCCCTGTCTGAAGAAGTCATCGTCTTTTAAAGTGATCCATTCTTCAAGCCAATTTTTGATAATACTAAGATTCATAAGAAGTGAATTGTACGTCTTGAAGGGCTGACTTCATCGACCGGAATAAATATTAAACCGAAGGAGCAATTTCTGGCGAATATGGCGGATGGGATAGAACTTCCCTACTCTGCCCTTCTAAGCAGGTTTTAGGGACACTTGCAGCATGTGGTTTTGCGTTGTCATGCTGCAAAATCAGTTTATTGTGTATATTCTTCCATTCTTGTCGATTTTCTTGAATAGCTCGCTTCAAACGCATTAGTTGTCGTCGGTAGACTTCGACAGTAATAATTTGAGGAGGTTTCATTTGCTTTCGGTAGTTTCAGTCTATCTTCATGTTCTGTGTCTTCAGCATCGAATAAACAGTTCTTTAAATTGCCTGAAGCACCTTCTACATATGCTATCAGAAAGAGTATGTTCTCCGTAAATTTCTGCAAGTAAACGATGACTTTCAGCAGCAATTTTCTTTAAATTATAGAAGTATAACAAAACTTCCCGCAAATGACGATTATTCGACACAAAACGATCCATATTATATCGAAAAGAAAAATATGTTGTTTACTCTTTAATCATATGTCATATATACTACGTTTTAAAGGTTATGAAGAGACGTTTCAAAAGAATGTATTACCACACATTCACACAATACATACAAGGAAACTACTATTAAAAAAATGGAACTTACTT
Organism: Maratus michaelseni; assembly: GCA_963931845.1. Classification (NCBI taxonomy): domain Eukaryota; kingdom Metazoa; phylum Arthropoda; class Arachnida; order Araneae; family Salticidae; genus Maratus; species Maratus michaelseni. The sequence continues at coordinate 204,351,874 of OZ007599.1, read as the reverse complement.
TTGCATACACCCAATATTTGTATTTTACTAATTGGTATTTTGACTGTGTTAAACTTTCTGGCCGTAACTCGATGACGTGATAGTACCGTGAAAATGAAGATTTGGTGCCCCGCTCGTCTCATCTCGTACCAAGATATGATGTGGCAGACTGGAATATTTGTAATATACTCTTCGGTATCTTTAATTTGTAAAAAAATCATGTCGTAATTCGATGCCGTGATAGTACCGTGAAAATGGGGAATTGGAGCCTCGCTCTGCTCATCTCGTACCAAAATATGACGAGGCAGACTGAAATATTTGTATTGTACTAATTGGTATCTTGAATGTGTTTAAAGTTTCAGGTCATAACTCGATGATGTGATAGTACCTTCAAAACGAAGAATTCGGCGCCCCGTTCTCTTCCTCTCGTACCACGATATCACGAGGCCGACTGAAATATTTGTATCTTTAATATATTTGTATATTAAAATATTTGAATAATTTTGATGTGCTAAAATTTCCGGCTGTAACAAGATGACGTGATAGTACTGCCAAAATGTGGAATTGTGGTTCTTCTCGTATATTACCAAGATATGCCGAGTCAGAACATTTATTCTTTCACGTAACTGTTAATAAACTTTTCCTTAGTTCATCTCATTGACTTTCTATTTTTACTCTGAGTTTCATCTTGAAAGTCGATGGCGTAGTAACATATAGGGCAATGTAATGTAAAATTTTAAATTTATTGTGTCTGAATTGTGCTACATGCACTGAAAAAAATGGGTTCTCAAAATTGAGTAAAGTTACTCAATTTTAAATACGTCACATACTCAAGATAGCTCCGATCCAAATTTTCTCAAAATTGAGAAATACATCTACTTATTTTTGATTCCATAGATGTGTTCAAATATGAACCGTTATGTGCTCATTTTTTATCTCATGGATGTATTCAAATATGAACCGTTATGTGCTCATTTTTTATCTCATGGATGTATTAATATAATGAACTGTGATGTACTCATTTTTGATGCCATGTGTTTTTTAAAATATGAACTCTGTGTGCTCTCTGTTAAGACCGTTCTGAAATCCAAAGGGGCTACTTTCAGACACATTTTTAAATATATTTTTGTTCAAAAACGCATGAAATGGGCGTTATTTAGAAACTTTATAATCAAAACATATTTTCCATATTTTGGTAAAGGCAGAAGATCTTTCAGAAAACATTGTCAAAGTCGGCGTTTTGAACCGAATTCCCGCTGCTTCAGCGCCTGTAAGGAGAAAAAAGTGTTGTCACGTGACACAAATTCCTTATAACTCGATAAGTAATTTATTTACCAAAAAAAGGAAAACTCATTTCTATTCCAAATTGCTTTAGTAGTCAGGTCTGCCAATTTTATGCCTTTGCATTTAAAAATTAGTCAGAAATTGTGTCAGAAATTTTTGCGTTGTTCAGCAAATCATTTGAGAACCTCCTTAAATATTTAATAATTTTTTTTCTTATTTTATGTAATCAGCAGTACCTTCTGTATATATATTAAATTTAAGTAAATATTAAATTATGCACAGTATTATAAAATAATAAATAAGTACTTTATGTTGTATACTCACGAAATAAAACAATAAGTTGCTATGCAAACGTACACTTTATTCCAAGATTTTAAACAAAGATGTATCTCAGTGGCGCTATTTTTTATCCAAAAGTAAATTAAAACAACATTAATGGAAATATTATGCAAAAAATCAAAGTAAAAGGTATGGTTTCACTGAGTTTATTTTAAATGTTTTTTTTTTTTTTTATGAAATTTCCATTACTTCCTGATTTTTTTTCAATTTGAACATAGTTTCGATAATGTAACATGTAAATAATTTTTTGCTGTATTACAGAAAATTAAATCCTAATGATGATTTTAAAAATAAACCGAAAAGTCAAGTTTTTTTTTTTTTTTTTTCCTTACATCTTTGTTTAAATTTCGGAATAAAGTGTACATTAGATAGCAACTTATTGTTTTGTTTTCACATTTTAAAATAATTTAAAAGTGCTTGGAAAAAATGCTCTTGGTCATAAAAATATGAAGTATAACAAGATAGTGTCCAAGATGGCCGATTAGTAACACGCGATAAACCAAAATTTAGGTAATAACATCGGCTGAAAGACATTTAATAAAACAGTTTCAAAACTAAAATAAGTTAAATGGAAAAAATAATTCTTATCAAGTGGGCTCTGTCCCGACCCCCCCCCCCCCCCCCCCCCCGCAATACAGATTAAATAAAAATGTACTGACATTTATTTCCCGCTCAAAAGTTTTAACAAGAAACATTTAATTGATTATTTATGTAGGAAAAATAGCAAAATTATTATCAAGATACCCAAATAAAGTATTTTTATGACAAGAGCATTGTTTTGAAGCACTTTTAAATTATTTTAAAATACTGTGTGCAAAATTTAATATTTACAGAAGATACACATGATTACATAAAATATGAAAAAAAAAATGCATTGAATAGTTTACAGAGAGCACTTACTTTCAAACTTGTCGGATAAATTTTGAATCTAATTTTCTTTTCACACATATCCATGTCCCTCAGCGCACAGCGGACCGACTGCTTGGGAATATACAAAGCACTCATAACAATAATGTAACTTTACGCATTATAATGAAGGCGCAAGATATAGTTCTTCCGAGGAATAAAAATGTTATATTAATTCCTTATTTACAGCGTATATTGCATTATTTTCTTATTAATGAACATCTTTTATGCCATTATGAAGGAAATAAATCATTACAAAGTACAAAATTATCGTTTCACTTGAGTTTGATAGCGTGTGATGTTTTGAAATTGAGAAAGCATAAGTTCATTTTTGATCCAAACATACTCAATTGTATATGAGTACATCGATTTACTCGTTTTTGAGTACTTCATTTATTTCAGTGTGGCGTCATTTTCTGTCATAAATGTTAGTCTGCAGGGGGTCCCTACCATAGAATATGACCAGACAGACTAACATATTTTTAAATACTATATTTAACCTTTAATTTGGCTCCAATTTCATCTCGTAACTCGATGACGTGATATTATCGCCAAAATGACGGCCTTCTGCTGATCATATCGTACCAAGATATAACGAGGCAGACCAGTCATTCCTATACTCTTAAGAGGCTACTTCACTCAGGCGAAAACACCCGCTCGCTAATGTTAATCCTAATGGGGAAATAATTTACGATATTTCATTCGCATTTCAATATTTTTAAATGATGTTTTTTTTTTTTTTTTTTTTTTTTTTCATTGGATAGCTGAGGTCAATCTCTATGCACGCTCCTTTGTACTTTTTCGATTTTTGTTGCAGTTTTTTTTTTTTAAATTGAGGATACTTTCACTTTCGAAACCGGTTCCGAAAGTGAAAGTATCTTAATAAAAGAACTTGTAATCAAAATCGAAAAAGTACAAAGGAGCATGCATAGAGATCGACTTCAGTTATCCAATGCAAAAAAAAAAACATCTAAAAATATTGAAATGCGAATGAAATATCGTAAATTATTTCATCCATAGGATTAACATTATGCAAGCGGGTGTTTTCGCCTGAGTTAAGTAGCCTATTAATAATCTTGTCTTACATCATGATTTCATCCCGTAACTCGATGACATAGTCATTTTTGTCGTCGCCGACCGCTTTATAACCACGAATGAATATATATACAATAACCTTTTCCGAGTTACCCCATTATTCCGAAGAGCATTCTTTATTTTAAAAAACCACAAAAACCCATATATTTTCGAGATATAAAGAAGCATTTATAAAAACAAACTTTATTTTGCTGTTATTGATTTTTGGAAACGTTTCTGAGTAAGTTTTATAGTGTATGAATAAGTTTTCTCAATTCGGAATATAGATTTTTAGGATTGTGAGCAATTCTCAATTGAATATTTACAGCTGCGTAACTTAATTTATACATGCAACAGTAACAAAGTGATATTAATTTTATTGTTAATGTTTGTTAATTTATCATGTTTGTCTGTAAAACATGTTTGTTGAACATTAAACTGTTTACTTGAGAATTGATAGCATCCGAAAAATCTATAATCCAGTTTGAGAATACTGATTAAGGTGGTTCTCAAATGACTTACTCAACAATGCGAAACTTTCTGACACAATTTCAAACTCATTTTTAAACGCAAAGGCATAACGATATAAAGATATGAAGCATAAGATATAAACTAAGATATATCTCATACGATATATCTCATAAGATATATACCGCCGCAGAATTCGCGGCGGATGCCGGAGCACGGCGTTTCATGCGGTCCTTGCTATGTCTACGAGACACTAGCGGAAGCCAGGAAGAAAATGAAAAAATATATATATAATCTGAAAATTGAAACCGGACAAATTTAAAAGGAAAAATGAATAAATTAAAGACACCGAAGAGCTCGGGGCCCTGAGACTATCGAAAATCCTTGCTTCTTCGTCTAATAATTGACTGGATTTTCTATTGAAGCGATTTGAAATCGAAATGAGTTTTCCATTTTTTGATAATACTTATCGAGTTATAAGCGATTCGTGTCACGTGATGGCACGTTTTTCCCTCTTTTTGTGCTGGCGTGTCGGGAATTCGGTTGAAAACCACGACTTTGACAGCATTTTCTGAAAGATCTTCTGCCTACACCAAAAAATGGAAAGCGTGTTTCGATTACAAAACTTCTTAATAAGGTCACCTGCAAATTTGATACATTTGCAAACAAAAATAAATTAAAAAGTATATCATAAAGTAGCCTGTTTGGATCTGAGAACAGCCTTAACACAACAAATATTATAAAATACTCGGAAACGATTTCGAAAATCAGTGGCAGCAAAAGAAACTTTGTTTTTAGTTATATTTCTTTAAATATCGAAAATATATTGGTTTCTGAGGTTTCTAAAGAAAAAGAACTGTTTTTGGAATCGTAAATAAACTCGGAAGTAGTTATTGCATATTTTCGTTCGTGGTTATATTATATTTTCCTAGATTAAGGATTTTTTTTTTCGTGTGACTGTTTTTAGACATCATGGTTAGAAATATTGCATCTACGAAATGAAAAAAAGGGAAAATTCATAAAATAATTCTCACGATTAGGGAAAAGATAGGCATGATGTTAGATAAGTTCAAAGCAATATAAAAACATTTTTTTTAACACTTAATAGGGCTTCACTGAAACTCCCCGATCCCGAAATCCCATGTTAACCTATGGGAAAACTGCGTAGCGTGATTTCTCCTTAACTGAGATAATTATTAAAATCATCATCATCAGAAAGTCAACGTCAGATGCTGACAATGTGCGTTTATAAAAATTGTCTACGTAAAATTTAAGTATTTTTAAGAAAATGATAAACTTTCATCAAGTAAAAATTTCAAAGTTTATAGGGATTTTTTAAATACATAAAATTTAAAGAGATCATTTATAAAAACGCACATTGTCGGCATCTGACGTCGACTTTCTGATGATGATGATTTTAATAATTATCTCAGTTAAGGAGAAATCACGCTACGCAGTTTTCCCATAGGTTAACATGGGATTCCGCGATCGGAGAGTTTCAGTGAAGCGGCCCCTTATTTTGATTTTTTTTCCAGAACCTTTAGCACTGAAAATCTATATTTCTGTACCAATATCGGTCTTTCTGGGAAACATTCAATATCCTTTTTCGTTTAATCTCCAGGCGTAAAAGTGATTATGCTATGATAAAAATTATAGATAGCCGTATTTATTTTTTAAAACAGCATTCGGCGGGGTTTCGGCGGGGTTCTAAGAGCCCTGTTAATAATAATATAAAAAGGAAGAAAAAACTCTAATTTACTTTTCTCGCTTTTTTTTCCAGGGGGTTTTAACTTACCATTCCTCATCTGTTGTTTGTTTTGGAAATAGGTTTTTTTCTCTGCCATTCTAAAGCAGCCGACACACGGGTTTTCTTCCCCTGGTCTCTCTTTCACAGGTATATAATTTGTTTCACTAGAGTGCAATTCTGAGAAACAAGCATCTTTACGAAAATAACACTAATTTCTACATAATTTCAAACTTATGGCTTTCATTTACGTCGAGGTTACAGATTTATTTTTTTTATTGCTGAAAATACTTTTGAAATAACACTCAGTGTACTTAATATATATATTATATATACTTTAACTTTTTATATTAAAAATTTATTTTTCATCTTACATTTTAAGTAACGCTTTTTATAGTCCTCTAAACATTCCCTGCATTTTCAGAAAAGTTCTTATAAACCCAGATTAAATTAAAATTTCTTTCGCAGTTTGGTGATAAAATGTTTCTCATATCCCTCCATCTTAAATATTTCCTAAAATATAATTCTGTTAAAGATATATAATAAAGTATTAGCCAATTTAAATTGTTTTCTAAAAAGGAAAAAAAAATACAGGAAAGCTGCTTAGAGGAGATAAAATTCGTCTTTCCATTTTTAATGCTAGGAAACATTGAAAGATCACAAAATTTAAGTGTCATAATTCAGTAAGTTTCGGTCGTAAAATAATGTATTTTTTTAAATGTTGCTGAAGTTTTAGTTACGGGCGGGAAAGTACAACACAAAAATTTCAATAGTACAATTTCTTAGACGCAATGCAGCATTTTTGTAAATATAAGTTATACGAATAAAGGGGTGGTATAAAAATTTAAATTTCGTGTTTTAATGTGTATTCAGCCCCTTGTAACACAAATGCCATCGCTATACTGATTTGTAAACTTTTTTTACTGGAAGTATAGTTCTATCAAATGCAGTTTAAGGGGATCCAGATGTCAAAATTCTCAAAAAAAAAAAAAATGCATTTTTTTTTGTTAATAAAATACTACAAAATTAAATAAATTAAATAAAGCAAACTGCGTAGATGATTACTTCAGCAGATATAACAATTTTTGTGTTGCACTTTTCTGCCCGTAACTAAAACTTCAAGTCCATTTACCTCAAAATGGATTTTTTCATAATTTGTCACTTTTAAAGGGATACATCTAAACTTCCTTGCAAGATAAGTGTATGAAATTTTGAACAGAGGATTTATGTTATGTTTTTAATAAATTGTCATCATGATTTTTAATTTCATGCGAAAATTTTCAAAATATAGCCCTCGAAATAAAAATCCCTCTCAAAAATTCCATTTTTTACACTGTTAAATTTGTTATAAATTTTGGAAGTAATATTTTTATAAATCCTGAAGAAAAATTAACAAGAAACCTTTTGTGCACACAATAGTGAAAAAAGTAATGATGTCGGGCAAGTAATTCTTGAGTTATACCAAAAATTAAATAAGTTTAAAATTTAAAATTAAAAATTTTTGATAAAAAAATTTTCAAAGCTTTCAAAAATTTTTTTTTGGAAACTATTCTTTATAGAAAGACACATTTCAGGATTAAAAAAAAAATCATTAACAAATGCTTATACATAAAGAAAAGAAAATTTTGACCCCCGAATTCCCTTAAGAGTTAATCGCCATCATATCTGTTTCAGTGAAAACTCGAAATCAGTCAAAGCCCGAGCGCTCTAAGTTAGAACGCGTTCTAACTGAAATAAATCAGTTAAAACGCATTTTAACTGGAGCTCTCAGTTAGAACGCGTTTTCACTTTTTAATTCGGGGTTTCACTGTAACATATCTATAAATTGAAACACACGTACAGCACGCTTAATTTATGAGCTTCACATTTAAGTGGTTATGCTTTAAATGGGAAACCAAATTATTCAAGGGTGTTTTTCAAATTTCAATTGAAACTTTGTGGTAGAATCCTGCATGGGTCGGGTTGTACCCGACACGAACCCGACAAAAAAAATTCTTCGACCCGCAACCGGACCCGACAAAAAAATTTTCCTCAACCCGCAACCGGATCCGACAAAAATTTTTTCTTCAACTCACAACTGGACCCGAACCCCCAAAAATAATTTTCGGCTACCCAGAACCCAACCCGAACCGAACCCACAATAAAAGAACTATAAATCATTTTTTAATGCTATTATGAAAAGTAATGTACAATTATATCTCTATTATCAATTTTATGTTTTATATAGCAAAATGGGCAAATCTATAGTCTTTAATATTCAAATATAGTGAAACATCTGAATAGCGGACACTTCGAGAACGTTGAATAGAGTCCTGCATCGGGTCGGGTTGTTTCTTTTTCTTTTTTTTTTCGGGTGGTAATGATTCTAATTTTTTTTCTGCGTGTCGGGTTCACCTTAGAATAATTCTTCCGGGTCATATTCAGGTTTTTTGCCTGTCAGATTGTTGGGATTTTCACAAAATGTTTGAACGGAACCATGTTTAAGATTAAAATAAATACGTTTTTGAATATGAAAAAGTATTTATTCAATTTACTGCATGAGAAAAAAATAAAATTTATATAAGAAATGTAATCATAGATTATTGTTTCATTACAGTGCAGTTAAGAATCATTTTTCTTTTCTCAGAATATGAAAAACCTTACCAACATTTCGTTTACGATACACTCAAAAACACACGTTATCGTATTTGTGATAGCTCATGCACACATACACATGCTATGTGTGCGTAGATTTGGAGGTCTCACTATTCCAAGGATAAGCGTACAAATATATAAGTGTCAGGAATTGAAAAAGGTGTTCGTTAAATAGATGTGTCCGGTTTTCGGGAGTGTCCATTATGGAAGTCTTATTGTATATATATTTTTAATCTGCAAAAATAAAGTGGACATTCTTTTGAAAAAGCGGGTCAACCAAAACCCGACCCGTAAGAGTCAAAACCCAACCCAAACCCGAAACAATGAAAGTCAACCCGATCCGAACTCGGCCCGCAACAAAAAAGCAGAAGTCAACCCGACACGAACCCGAATCGCAACGAAAAAATACAGCGCCAACCCGGCCCGACTCGAAACACGGGTTGGGTCAAGTGCGGGTAAAAGCGGGTTTTGTAGCACAACCAAGGGAAAACAAAATCCATAATCATCCATAAACGCGTGAAACTTATAATTAAGATTACAAGAAATCGAGTACTATTTCACATTTTCTATTAAAATAGAACATTTCCAAAGTTGTTGTTTAGAATTGATTTCATGCACAATGACAAGAAAAAAGCAATCTGCGTAAGAATTGAGAGTAGTCAGAGATGTATTACACTAAGAACAGAAGAAGAACATGTAAGGAAAAAGGAGAAAAAAGAAGAAAAAAGAAGTAAAGTTGTTCGTTTTTTTTTTTTTTTTTTTTTAATGAAAAAACTTAAAATTTACAAGTATATAGGAACGGCAACGAGTTTCTAAATACGATAGAGCGAGTTATGTGAGTTTCTAAATACGTTAGCATCCCTTGTCAAGTGCGGCAAGAATAAATACAATAAAACTTAGTTTCTATAGAAAGAGTTCAGCTACGGATATATAAATGAGTCACTCTTCATTAACAAACAAATTAGTTCCGAATTAACTCTTCGCCTACAATACGGGACCAATGAACCCGACAGGTACATTCAAAATGACTATTCGAACAGAATTTGTTTCATAAAATACGTTAAACACAAACCAGAAAGAACTAAAGTAAATAAATAAGTTAAATTGTTTTAAATAAAAAATCTCGTGTGAAATGTTTTTATCAAGGCTGAGGGAAATTTCCGGTAGTTCTAGGGTTAATTCACAAAGATCCTGAATCTGCGATGCGTTAAGATAATGTTTTGTAAAGTGGTTCGAAATGTGTTAACCTCAATTAAGTTTTTTTCCGTGTAATGTTTTTTACTTTAATTTTAGAAGGCTACATAATTATATTGATTAATTTTACTTAATATAAACTTTTCATGCAATGTGAGCATATAAACGTTCATTTTTCCACTCATCTTCTACACTTTTTAAGAAAATGTAAATATTTAATGAAAACTATCTGACCACGTTACTGATGCAATTACATGCTTAGTAATGCAGAACACTCTAAAATCACAAAATTTTCTCAAAAGAAAAAGAAGAATTTGACTCGAAATTTGCTGGTGAGTAGTGACGAATGACCAAATGTTTATAAAATCATGCTACAAACAATAACACTCCTTAATCGAATCCGGTTTAAATGTTTTAATAACTTCGCTTACTTTTTAAATAGATGTGCAATTTAGTCTTCGCAGGAATACTATTAAAAATAAATCAAGTGCGAGAGAATCAGGTACGAGAATAAATCAAGTGGTGCGAGTATAACTAGCACTCAAAGGGTTCAGTACGTTAAATTTATTAATTAATATTTATTAATTCATAAACACCTACTACCCCTAATTTTTTCATAATTTTATTTTCAATAGATTCGGAAATAGGAGGGGGGGGGGGGGACATATTTTTCAAGTATACTTTCGACGATATCTCTGAAAATATAATACCTAAAATTAAAACAAATATATTTTTGAGTTAAATGTTACGAAATCTTTCGAACGATATATTACACGATATATAAAAAGAAAATTATTTTGTCAAGTAACTTAATTAATATCTCGGCTAATTACCGACATTTTGTTTCGAAAATCATTATAAAAAATCTTTGGATGTGATTCTGTGTCGATAGATAACTCGAGCTCCCATCAACACCCTCGCTGACTGCCCGAAAAGTAACTTTTGTGTGTAACGGGAAAATGTGTTTTTCTCAAAAACGATTTTACCCAGAAAAATGGTTATAGTTTTCTTGCAAGGTTTAAAGATATTAACAATATTTCTACCAAATTTCTATCGTTTTATTTTTTTAAACGCTGTTCTCAAAGTAATTTTTTTAATGCCCGGAATTTGCATGTGTTCTTATTCAAAAACTAAGGAATCAAATGGAGTTTTACGTTTTATAATAAAGGTAAAGGCCCTTTTAGAAAATTCTATTGAATTCGGAAATTTAAGCCGCTTTTCGGAATGCCAGAGAAAGGTCGGCATGTGAGAGCAATTATAAATCAAAATGTAAATACATTTTTTGAAAAATGAAAATAAGGTATTCGATTCCAACTCACTTCAATAGTCATGCCTGCAAATTTCATGATTTTACACATAAAAGTTATTTTGTGAATGTGGCAGAAACTTTCGTTGAGCTGAGAAAAATGTTTATTTGAGAACAAACAGCTTTGAATGCTGTTAACAGAAATGAAAGGTACAAGGAAAAGAAATGGGTAGTTCCTCCCCTCCCCCCCCCCACACACACACGCACATTATTTCCTCTATGAAATAATCTATTTCTCACTTCACCTACAAGACTGCCATAAAAATAATGCACTCTCTATAAAATAACAGACTGCTAGTCTAAAAGTGTTTCTTGATCTTTAGAGAAAATTTGTGTAAGTTAAAAATGAAAAGTTTACAACCATTCTTATTTATGAATAAAATTTCATGCCGCATATTTACATTTTGTAGAAATGATGATTGATTTCTGCTCAGCATGGTCATGGTGACCTTGAAAAGTCTGCTTGATATTTTACATTTTAACTCGTTTTTGCAGTGTTTCAATATCGGGAACCGAAATAAATATATCAATTGCATCACATATTTCGAGAAATATCAACCACTTCAAACAATATATTTTAAACTAACTCCGAATTCATCTAATGAGTTAACTGAAGGTAAAGCCTTTTACCGTTGTCATTTTTTCCTCATTTTGTTATTTAAGGTGACTTGGTACCTTTTGAACTTATCCTTTATGACTAGTTTAAAATACACCTTTGACAAATTATTAAATGGTTTTATGAAGTGGAATGATAAAGAAGAAAAAAAATGCAGTTCTTAAGATAAAATTTGAAAAAAAAAAAAAAATTATTTTTTCAAAAAATTAAGAATTATTTTTTTTTTTTTTTTTTTTTTTTTTTTTTTTTTTTACTGCTCTTACAAGACTTAAAAAAAAAATTTTTTTTTTCGCATGCATTTTTTACAAGTATATTCTATAACAGTACGGATCAGATTTCCAAAAGGTTAATCAGTTTAAGAAAAAATAAATAAAATGTCGTGACGACATATGTAAAAGTAAAAATGACTTAAATGTGACTAAATCTGTATTTAGTCACTTAACATTTTTTTCTTTTTTTAATAATCTATTTACCCTGAAAATTCTATTCCTAATTTTATGAAATGCACCTTAAGCTTGGGTGTTATACTGGCGGGCCGATTTTTACCATTATTTCTGTATATTTATCTTCGTCTGATTTATTTGCAGAACTTTTAACATGTAGGGAGACAACAACATTTTTAATAGCACGATATCAGCGGCGATTAATTATTTTATAAGGCAAAGAATTCTATTCTAAAATATTGATAAGAAGTGTCCCGCCAGTTTGACACCCATGACCTTAAGGATCTTCCAAAAAATGAAAAAAAAAATAGTGAGTGAATATTGAAAAGTATATGTTTTAACATTTTGATCAAATTGATATAGTGAAGAAACACAAACTGAAATAAAATAAATTCTAAGATTGCAACTCTGACTAATTTAATGGCAAATCGATGCAGTAAAAACAATTTTCACATATTTATAGTAATATGAACTTTACGTAACTTTGCTAGAATATACTGTAGGGATGTATAAATGGGCCAATCTCTGAAAAGTGGCCTTTATGTTTTCTTTCTTTCTTTTCTTTTCTTTTCTTTTTTTTTTTTTAATTGAGCACAAATGAAATTGTCCCCAAAATCTCAAAATCTTTCTTGCAAGTTACATCTGTGCTGTACTTATTAAAAAAAAAAAAAAAACCTGTGTTGTACTTATATATATATATGAACCAAACTGTTTCTGGTAGATTTTCGGGATTTTAATTATTTTAATATTGAAAAATTGAGAGAATGATGCTGTGTATGAGGGAATGATAGATTACTATTAAAATCGGTTCTTTTCATATAACACACTAGTTTTAATGTAACTATTAATAGACAAGTACAAAACATATTATTTACATAATGGTTTATTTAATTATAGTAAAAATTTTATGCATAATTGAGGCACACGTAAAATTCTTCATCAAAAATTTATGTATATCAAGGGATATATCAGTAATGTATATCAATTTCAGTATGTTTGAAATAGTGTAATAATTATTACAGTTACATTGCAAACGATTTCCCCCCCCATGGACTATAATGTAATGGAATTATTTTGAGTGTCCCTATAAACGAAATATAAATGCTACACACTTACTTAATTTTCAATACGAACATTCCAGAGTAAACTTTCAATAACATATATCAATTACATGGCAATCCGAGTATATTTACGCGAATTAGAGTATACGGTCAGACAAACCGAATTCATAAGCACTTTTGAAAAGGAAATGAAATGTGTTAGTCCAAATGGATTAACCTTACTTACTCTAATTTAATGTCTGATGAGTTTTTAATATGTTTTGTATTGCATTAGATTATATAATAGTATTTTATTGTACAGTACATATATATAAGTGGAGTCAGATCATTCCATTGCAATTTAAATCATTTTCTCAAATATTAAAATTATGAGGGGATGATAAAATACTTCTGAATATCATTTTGTACAAAAACGATTAGGCTTAGGTATATTTTCAGTTGCTAAATATTTTGGAAACACATTTCCAATAATAACAGAAAAAGAAGTTTCATTTGCTTATATTGGAAAAATATATCAGATGAGGGAATAATGGGTAATAAAAGTACCTTGATTTGATTCGTGAAAGCCATCATGTGCTAGCTATTTAAGAATGTTGTTTAGCAAAAAACAAGATGATTTCTTTAATACAGACTATCCCAGACGTATATAATGCATGTGCTGTTATTTACTGAGTAAATAGGAGCAGATTTATAGTAATGTGAGGGAATGTTGTTAATTACTATAAGGCAACCATAAAAAGTGTCATAATTTCCTTCGTTGCATAAAATATAAACATAATTAAGTGATAAATATTTATTTAAGTATATGTAATTGATTATATATATATATATATATATATATAAATTCATGCTACAATGGCTGTGTGAATGAGGACACGGTGAGGAAATGATATTTCCATTAAAAAATATTTAGTATTATAGTATATCAGTTTCAATAAGTAAATATAGCCTGCTTAATAGCGCGAAATTTACTGACACATTTTCTAACTCATTTTTAAACGCAAAAGCATAAAATTGGCAAGACTGACTCTAGAAGCGATTCGTGGAATCGAAATGAGTTCTCCATTTTTTGATAAATAGATTACTTGTCGAGTTAAAAGCGATTCGTATCATGTGACAACACGATTTTCCCCTTTCTCGCTTTAAACCTCGGGAATTCTGTTCAAAGCGACGACTTTGACAGTATTTTCTGAACGATCTTCTGCATTTACCAAAAAAAAAAAATGGAAAACTCATTTCAATGACATAGTTTCTGGATAAGAACACGTGCCACTTTCATCCGTTTCCGAACAAAAATGAATTCAAAATTGTGTCAGAAAGTATAGCTTCTTTGGATTTGAGAACAGTCTTAAGTTGTTTGCTGAATAATTCAGATTTAGATCCCCCCACCTCAAATTTAAGATCTCCAATTTATTCTAGAAAATAGTTTATATAATGAACTAAAATTAGATCCCGGATTCTATTTAGATGAGTTAAAAAAATATTTCCTGATTAACTTTAATTTTCCAAAAGTTAAAACAAAAATAAACAAAAACATAGTTTTTTGTTAAAATTATAATTTTTTGAGAGAAACTAGTCGATAGAAAATATTTATTTTAAAGGGATGATTGGCTTTCAAATGAAAGTATTTTCACTTTTCATTTTAAAGCTTAAGTAAATGCCGGTAATAAAAATATGAGAATTTTTCTCTAAAAGTGTTTTTCGATATTAGAAAAGCGTTTTATAATTAAAAAACTTCCAAATGGGTCGAATTTTTTAAAACTATAAATCTAATATTTATGATCAAGAGTTGATGCTACATGTTTAATATTTTTTTTTTATATATGAATATGCGTTTCGTGTTAAGTGTGTTCTCAAATTAATTCTTTACCCTGTTCAACAACGGGCATCTTTCTGAAACATTCATAAAATCATTTCTAGTCTTAAAGCATGACATATGCAGAAATTACTATTCAAGTATCTCGGAATCCAACAGTGTTTTTTCACTTCTAGATTTCACTTCTATTTCCGAGCAAAAATGAATGAAAAAATACGCCATAAAGTAGCCAGTTTGGATTTAGTAGTCTGAATTTAGTACATAGCCTTAGTAGTCTGAGAGTTTAAGGTTGTTTTCAAATCGAAACTGGCTACTTTATAACATATTTTTTAATTTTTTTTTTTTTTTTTTTTCAGAAACGCATGAAATTGACAGGTGTTCTTAATCATGAAACTTTGTAATCGAAAGACGTTTTCCATTTTATGGTGATAGCAGAAGATCTTTTAGAGAAAAACTGTCAAAGTCGGCGTTTTGAACCGAGTTTCCGATGCACCACCGCGAGAAAATTGAAAAACGTATCGTCACGTGTCACGAATCGCGTATAACTCAATAAGTAATGTATTTATATAAAAAAAAAAGGAAAAATTCATTTCGATTCCAAATCGCTTAATAGTCAGGCCTGCCAATTTTATGCCTTTGCGTTTAAAAATGAGACAGAAAATGTGTCAGGAAATTTCGTGTTGTTGAGGAGGTCTTGAGAACCACGTTAAGAGGTATATTGTCTGTTATAACTGCAATCATTATATTCATTTTTGCCTGAATCATGCAATTTTCTGTTTAAGGCGGTTCTAAAATGACCTAGCGCGAAACTTTCTGACACATTTTCTGACTCTTTTTTTAAACGCAAAGGCATAAAATTGGCAGTCCTGACTATGGAAGCGATTTGAATCGAAATGTTTTTCATGTTTCGATAAATAAATTACTTATAAGCGATTTTGGTCACATGACACGTTTTTCCCGCTTCTCGGGCTTCGGCGGTTCAAAAAGCCGACTTTTAGAGTATTTTCTGAAAGATCTTCTGCCTTTACCAAAAAATGAAAATCGTGTTTCAATTACAAAGTTTCTGAATAAGACCACCTGACTAATTTGATACATTTGCGAACAAAAATGAATTAAAAAATGTGTCATAAAGTTAGCCAGTTTGGATTTGATAACAGCCTTAATATAAAGTTCCCAAGAGATAAATATAAAACAAAACTCCGCGTTGTAGATTCAGATACCGCTAAAATACAATTTGGTAAGCAAAGAACTTCTACATAAATGATTTACATTTTTAAGCTTTTATTTTTCCATTGCAAACAATTACAGTATTGACAAAGACGAAACATGAGGTAAAGAAATGAAATTTCTCTTCAGATAAAATGACTTTGCATATTTACAAGAAACTACGACAAGTTTTAATATAATCTTGCATAATGCAATTTATGAAATCACGATAGCGTTCTTGATGTTTGACATTCAATACCAACGTTTTCGTGTTTATAATTTCCTTCTCTCCTTTGTCTGTCTTTTTTTTTCTTCTGGTGTTTACATCAACTCTTTCTCAGAATGTAATTCACGAATTTTGATCGAACTGTAGCCTATTAAAGATAACAATCTGGAAGATGAGATAAATCGTGAAATGAGATTTTAATAGTGCTTTAAGAAAATTAATACAATTTATTTCAGAGAACGTTGATTGAAAAAAAAATTTCCTCAAATGTTATCTGTAAGCTCTTGTACATTAATACAGTCTAATTTCTTTCGAAGTAATTCATAGACTATAAAAACTGATTACTTCTACAAAAACAACTGCATTAACCTTTTATGTACCGATGGTACTTTTAAATACCTATTAAAGGTAATTCAATATAAATTTATTTAATTCGTCTATTTAAACAAGTTGAAAATTGTACGTCAAAAGTGACAAATGAGATGCGTTCGTACTGTTATTATTTCAGCGAAATGAATTCTATCGTCGGTTATTATGATATGATTAATTTCCGTAATAAAATAGGTACATTTTAAGTTGGCAACATTTTATCTTTTGTTGACATTTACTGAAAGAAAATTTCAGAACTTGAAATCCATATTTAGACTCTTTTTCCATTTAATACCTAATTTTCCGGAAACATCTATCCAAAAAACTGTCGGTAGATTATAGGATTGATATAATTAAACAATTTTAGTATACAAATTCTGTTTTTAAATTCAGTAATACGGAAATAATATCACTCCATCGTAAATAGGACGTATTCACTATGGCAACCTGGAACCATTACCTATCATGGGATATCATTGAATTAATTACATTGAATTAATTAATCACGCTTAGGATTTAATCGAATGAAGAATGTGATTATAACTTGGCTATAGAGGTTATAAAATGTCATATACGTCATACATGTCAGATAACTTGGCGATACTTATCGGTCGCTTGACGATTAATCCTCGGAAGCTTCTACAAGGAAGTACCTATTTTTAAAAAACCTGTTACAAAAAAAAAAAAAAAAAAAAAAAAAATCAATTTTTTTTTCGATTCCGTCTTAGCAGTGTTTATTATATTTTTATCCATGATTAAGTAAATCAATTCTTCAATCAGTGAGACGGGGGAGGGAGGGGGGTGACAACGCCACTGAGATCCATAAAAAAGAAACATTTCAAAGAGGAAAAAAAATGTGTGACAACACTACTGCTGAATAAACCTTTGGAGACTGCTCAGATTTTGGGTGTCTTTAAGAAATCCGAGGAGGGAAAAAAAACTTCATGGAATGAAAGGAAAACTTCCTCTCACATTGTGACTAACAATAAACTAAATTCTACTTTACAATACCAAGCCCCATTCTACCGTAAAAACTTGAAACTTTGTAGCAACTGCGTGTATAGCATAATATAAAATCTAATCTCAGATCTCTAGAGGAGTTATGGCTACGATGGAAGTGGGAGATTTCGTCGACAGATAGGGATAGCATAAAGCGTATCTGGTTTTGAATCTTCGATTTTTCAGCCACAATGTGACCAACAAGGGTCAGTTTGGGAGAGCTAAAAATCATAAAATATTCAATACTAATACAGGACTTTCAAATAATCGGCCATCTGTCAGGTAACAGGTGGTAAATAAGAGCGAGTAAAATCACGATCGAAAGGTCACCATGATTACCTGCAACTTGCCGAATACCAAATGGTTCGCTTACTACAAAGTGCCCGAGGGTCACAATCAGTGGGGGATCTTGGGAGGAAAAATCTGTAGCACACGAGACCGATTATCCTATTTTGTTACTTGCTTTGATTAAAATAGCAGATTTTGAGAAGAGGGACGGAACGCGAGCAATAGGTGCCAAAGAAAAAGAAAAACAAAAGCTCACGCGTCAAACACATGCTTCGTTTCATGCATTCGTTTCATGCATGATACTTTTCAAAAATGAAAAGAAAATATATGGAATTATAAAAAAATATATATATATAAATGCCACAAAGAAGCTTTCAAATGACGTCACAGTAGTTAAGTAAAGTTATAATACAAAACTGAAGAGAACTTCGTTATTTGGAATGCTGTGTTTCCTAATTTGCACCAATGTCCGAATTTCCGCATATTTTTTTGGAATAATTTAATTTTTAAGGTGTTCTCAAATGACCTGCTCAACAACACGAAACTTTCTTATGCATTTTCTAACTCATTTTTAAACGCAAAGGCATAAAATTGGAAGGCCTTACTATGGAAGTGATTTGGAATCGAATTGAGTTTTCCATTTTTTGATAAATAGATTACTTATCGAATTATAAGCTATTATGGTCACGTGACGACACGTTTTTTCCGCTTCTCGGGCTGCCGAATTAGGAATTCGGTTCAAACCGCCGACTTTGAGAGTATTTTCTGAAAGATCTTCTGCCTTTATCAAAAAATGGAAAATGTGTTTCGATTACAAAAATTCTGAATTTTAAAAAAAAGTATTAAAAATTGTGTCTTAAAGTAGCAAGTTTGGATTTGAGAACAGCTTTAAAGGTCTTCATATAATGGTCTCACGATCAATGTAAAGACCAAATGTTTCCCAATTTTTTTCATTTCTGTGCCTGAATTCATGCATAAATTTCGTAAAACATTTCATTGAAAAAAAAATTAATACTGTTAATATAGATGATACTCCTTGATAACTTTGTGTTATTTTCGATTATTTATTACGCAAATGCGTGTATAAACTTTCAATAAAATAATAGAGGTAGCAACGCTAAAATTTAGTAATTTTGTTTATAAGAGTTTGAGATCCCACTAAACGAAAATTTTGTTTATTTATTTATAGGTTATATAAATTTTGTGTAACATATTTAGATATTTCAGAAAGAATTGACATGAATAACATCAATCTGTGCATAAAAATAACTTTTTTGTGCAAATTAAACATTTTTTCCTACAAACTTTATAAATTTATACGTATATGTTTCTGTAAAGTTCCGGTCATTTATTGCAAATAGAGCAGCAGAAATAATGTTGTAGAAAATGCTTATAAAAAGTTCATGTAATTAATTTAAAAAAATAACAAATCCAAACAAAGCCTTCCATAGAGGCTCATGAGTCTGATAAAATGGAGGTGCCAAAAATTTGTTAATAGAAGTTATTAATTTCCGATGTATTTAATTAATATTAAAGCACAAATGAGAAACTAATCAGTAGAAAACAAGTTGGAAATTGTACGTTAAACGTGAGATAGGAGGGTGCGTTCGTTTTATAATTAGTTTCACAATGTAAAAAAAAAAAAAATCCTTATTATTTCAGTGAAATGAATTATATCGTCTGCTTGAGCATGCCTTTTTTTTATTATTACGTATGCCACGTTTACAAATGTGAAATTTTTTTTCTACACCAGACAGCGCTGTAAAATTCAACATAGAAATCTTGCTTTGCAAATGATTACGTCCATGGTTTAATATTTTTATGTCTCATATAATGAACGAATCTCCTGTGTTTATTTACTCTAATGGATTGAGATATTCGGCTGTTGACGTAATTTCCACTAAAGTTATCTCAGAATCTATACATTTTTTAATGTAACTCATCTCTCAAACAAAAAAAAAATTTCAACGATCTTTCTAAAAATGTAACTTTTATGCAATTTTATTCGAAAAAATTATTTTGAATAAAAATGGCCTCCTGACATATGGAAAAAGAAGTGGTTTGCCCGTATTTGTTTTCCTCAGTCTCATGACTTGCGCCTTTATTATATAGATTTACGTACGATAGGATTTAATAGAATAAAGAAAACTTTTATTAATATCATTCTAAGTTTTGATTTAATTTTCATAAAATTTGAAATGACTCAACAAAATTCCACAACGATAATATATATTAAATTTCAAACCATTCGCGGTTGGGTAGTTTTTGTGCTGTTATATGCGGACAGACGGGCGGACCAGACGACGACTATAGGTGCTACGTATTTATATAATTACGAACGCACCTAAAAATGAAATCTATTTTATTAAAAAAGATATAGTATGCCTTAAAGGGAAAAGAAAAGAAACGGATTTGAATAAATTTGGCATAATATTTAGAGCAGTAAGTCCCTTATATAAGATAAGAAAATTTCGATATTTTTATTGAAAGAAAAATATATATTTTTAAAGTTTTACAAATTTTAACTGCGTCTCTGATGCTTTCCAATTTTTTTATTTCTGTGCCCGAATTCTTGCATAAATTTCGTAAAACATTTCATTGAAAAAAATATTAATACTGTTAATATTAGATGATATATACCTTGGTAACTTTGTGTTATTGATCCCGTGCTGGTTTTACTTACAAATATTTGCAACTGACTTTAAATTACTATTTTCTAAACATTCAAAAGGCGTTATTCTAGAATATGGTGGTATTTAAATGGAATCTCAATAAAATATAGACAAATAATTTCTGCGTTAAATGATGCAAAAGAAAAATTTACTGCTTTACAACAATGATTTTATTTCTTAAGCTGGTTGTAATGTAACATTTCAATGGAATGCACATTTATATTTTCAGTGTTTACTTAAAAAACAACTTTAAAAACAACTTTAAAAACTTATGTTTGTCTTGTTGAATGCATGTTTTTTAAAAACAGAAATAAAGGTTTTAGGAAAAGAAAAATAGTATACTTTAAAGAAAAAATAATATGAAAAGATTCTAATATACAAATTTTGCTCTCTCCTCATTATATGATAATGTCTGGTGGAACTGGTATATTAATATAAACTATAATAATTATAATACAGACATCATTAAAACAAGTATTTTGTTTTTGACTATCTAACATTTAAAAACGTCTTACAGAGATATACCTTCAGTGTTTTCTTTTTTGTTTTATCTTCCTTTTCTTTTCTTTTTTATGCTATATACATTTAATATTTTAGATGTGAAGAGAACGGTCTATTCCAATAAAGTTTTTGATAAGCTTTGTGCAAATGAGTAAATTTACGTATTTCAAACTTTCCATTAAAAATTTTTGATGGTTTAAAAAACTGCATAAAAAATTTCACGCCCATCTTTTTATTAATAAAAGTTTTGTAATATATATATCACAGAGAATAAACAGTAGTTTAAATGATATTTTTTCATCTTTCTCTTTCACTCTCCGTTCTTCTTTCTCTTTTTCTAATTAAAATTTTGTATTCAATTGTTAAAAACAGGTTTCATCAGATTTTCTTTGTTGCTTGCTAGGGCGCAATTATTTTTCTCTACAGATTGTTTTGTACGGTGCAGAAAAGCTAACTTTGAAAGATGATCCCATATGGATGTTAAATTTTCTGTTAAGTAATAGCATTAATTTTTGAACATTCAACTTGCATTCAGTAATTACGGTTTAGACAAAAGAAATTTAAACAAACAAAGAACAGCAACAAAACCAAGTTTAATTTTAAAATTCATTTAAAGGAAAAGCTATTAAAAATTATCAATAGATTCAAGCATCACATAAATATACAATTTTCAAAATCAGAATAAAGGAATAGGTATCTTTATATTACTTGGGTTTTTAAGAACAATTATTTTAACTCTAGATACCACGTATGCCTATTTTAATTTAAAAAAATAGTTTTATTACAATTTTAATTTATGTTTGTTTTCTCTTTTCCTTTAAGGCTGTTCTAAATATAAATAAATAAATGAATAATTTTGTACTCAATAGCGAGAAATTTTCTGACACATTTATGAAGGAATTTTCATATGAAAAATCATGAAATTTGCTATTAAATTAATTTTGAATCGAATAGTGTTTTTCATTTTTGATAAATATTTTAAATCTTGAGTTATAATCGATTACTGTCTCATGATTACTGTCTCACGATTACTATTTCACGATTACTGTCCTTTTTTCAGCTGTCGCGTTCCGCAAATTGGCTTAAAACACCACGTTTGACAACATTTTCTAGACGATCCTTTACCTTTATCAAAAAATGGAAAATCCTTTTTGATTTTTGACTTCTGAATAACAACACGTGTATTTAAGAATAAAAAAGATTTTTACGCTTTTTTGTTACCACTCTTTCCTAATAGCAAAATGTTCGCCTTATTTAATCGTAGAATTTCAGCAAAAAACAAAGCGAAGATTATTATTCGAAAATAGTGAAAACAAAACAGTGTAAAAGCTTCCAACTGTGCATTGTTACTTCCATCGTAACAACATCGTATCCGACTACCTGATACTTAATGCGCCAAAACTGTAAAAGTAGATAGAAAATGGTGAAAACGAAAACCAACTAGCGTAAAAGTTCCCAACTGTGCATCGTTACTTTCATCGTAACAACATCGTATGTGACTACCTAATACTTAATGCGCCAAAACTGTAAAAGTAGATATATCAGTTTTTGCAAGCTTTTTAAATTCATTTTTTCTTTCTATATTTTCAGAGATGCACATTATTACTTCGTGGAAATCTCTAACCAGCCTACAAAATTTTAAGCGAATCGGGAATCTCAACAAAATTTTAAGCCATTCGGTGACCTCAACGTCTGATTCACTAAGTCCATCATATTCGAATTTCACCGTAAAAAGAGTTTCAATTTTATTTTTAAACATTGTCTTTGCAATTTAGTATTAAAGTTTCTCCGGAAACCTGGAACATTTGACATCAAAATATTTTAAAGTGCTATACTGTAAAAAATATCAGTAATAGTATACTTTAATATTTAGATTTTTATTCTTTTCAATATTTTCGCTACAGGATAAGAAATAAAAGCCTATCACACATTGATATACAGGGTCATGAAAAAGTCCTTGAAAAAAATTAAGTAATTGCGTTGTATTGGTCCAGTGCGCGTATTGGACAAAAATGCTTCTCATGGTCGAAAAATTTTTAAACAAAAAGTTATTTTACAAAATTGGTCATCGATGACGCAACACCGCCAAAGCTGAGAAAACGTATAAAAAACATACAAGACAAGTAGTCACAAATAATTTATTTTGTACAAATTGGTTGGTTGGTGTTTCTTACGGCCAATCACTGGTTGGCATCAAAATCCTCCCTGTAAAAATAAGTTGTTGATTCTGATAGATTTCAAAGTTACTAAATCAGAATATGGCAATTAAATTGGTCTATCACGTTCCATTTTTTAGGTGTGAGGGCTTGCTTTTAAAATTAAGGAGGTTTTCAATTGACCTGTTCAACAACGCGAAAATTTCTGACACATTTTCTGACTCATTTTTAAATGCAAAGTTTAAATGCAAAAATAAAATTGGAAGGCCTGACTATAGAAGCAATTTGAAACGAAATGAGTTTTTCATTTTTTGATAAATATATTACTTATAGAGTTATAGGCGATTCTGGTCATGTGACGATACGTTTTTTTTCGCTTCTTGGGCTGCCGCATTGGGGATTCGGTTCAAAATGTCGACTTTGAGAGTTATTTTTTGAAAGATCTTCTGCCTTTACCCAAAAAATGGAAAACATGTTTGATTACAAAGTTTCTGAATAAGAACATCTGTTAATTTGATATATTTGCGAAAAAAAAGTATTAAAAATTATGTCATAAAGTATCCAGTTTGGATTTGAGAATAGTCTTAAGGTACTTTATATCTTACTAAAACATAAGTGGAAATTGTGTAAATAATGAAATGTAATATAATGATATGTAAATTAGTTATAAATAAATGTATAAAAAACATTACCTGCGTTACAGCGACGTAAAGAATGAAAATATATTAGTGGAAAGCAAATAGTAAATGCGGATACGAAAGGGGAGGAGAGACACCAAAAGAAAAAAATCCCTGACGGCTCGGCCTACAGTCACAGGTAGATTTCGAAGACGCAAACCGTGGCGCGCCTGTTTATTGGGAATTGCGGAAGAAATTACCTTTTTACCATGATGCGACAGTTGAAACCGCCCACTTCGAAACCTAACTTGTTTACAGGAGGAGCTGGCAGGGATTTTGTTTTGTTTTTATTATTTTATTTTTTTTGCTATAAGTGTCGGTCCTATAAAAAAACTTGTCAATATAAAAGTTTTAGATAATATTAAGAGGATTTATAATAAATTTAAGCGGATTTGATATCTTGTGAATTGACGAAGTTATGAATTTTTTTCTTCAAAACCCCCCCTTTTTCCCGTCCCTTGGGACCATTTTTAATGATATCAAAAATCTGTCATATATAAATTTTCGGCCCTTTTCCTGGAAGTAATAATAATTTTAAACGGATTCGATACATATCATAATTAAGAAATTATGTTTTTTTTTCTGTTTTCACAAAAAGCCCCCCCATTCCGCCCCCTTTGATTCGATTTTGCCCATTAACGAACTTGATCGAGATTTTATGCCCCTTGATTTTATGTATCAGTTTGGAAGATATTTGTGCTGAATTATTGCAGTTATCGTGTCCATAAAAAAGTGACATAGATAGATAGATAGACAGATAGATAAAGTTTTGAACTGAGGGTGGTTTTGGGTTCTGGGAGTCATTATCGGCGTAGACCTGCAAATTTTTTTCAAAAATTCCAACTTTGGTGAGAATGTAATAGGTAGTATTTCTTACGAAATCTGCCTAATACGTGATACAAAGTGTCAACAAACTAGATTTTATCGATATGTTATCTAAGACATTGAAAATCCTTTTTTCATGATTTCAATTTTATATTGATTACAATTTTTTTATATTATTCATTGCAAATTAATATGATAATAATTTATTATTTGTTATTATTATAAAACTGTTTCCCGGAAAAATGGAACATTCTGGGGCAATTTGGATGTCATATTTTTACTTGGGAATATTAGATCTGTACAGTTTACATATTTGTTTTCCAGGGAGGAAATTGTTTTTATTTATTTATTTATATTTTTTACCGAGCATTTATCTGCGAGAGTGATATAGGTTGAGGGGCAGGGATTGCACTCCGCGGGGCGGTGGTCTTTCTGAGGGTTACCTAACAGGTATTTACGCAAAGTTAGAAAAAAGCCACGGAAAATTCAGAATGGTTGGGCTGGTGAGCGTGACATGGATGCGGACACAGCAGCTCTCATGTACCAGCTTTGACAGGAGAGTATCTCAGCCGTTGGTGGACATTCATTTTGTGCAATATACTACATTATTTCAACGAGTGCGCTTTTTGTAGCTTGATTCACATCGAAATTGTACTTTGGTCATTGTTTTTTTTTTTTTTTTTTCAGTTTCATTTGCATAAACGCAGTCGTCCAAAAATAAATAAATAAATAAATAAAACTGTCCCATACATTTTAATTGCCAAATTGACATAGAAAATAAACATTTATTGCGGAATTATTTCTTCTTTTAATTTACTGTACAAAAATAATGGTTTGTAATTGCTTATTTTGAGTTTTTGATGATTTTTTCAGATTTTAAGGTTAAGATCCATCTATGGAAAAATTGTTAGAATTATGTTTTTTAATATGCTTAAAAAAAATTTCAATCATGAAAAGCATTACCGCCCAAACCGCATTCTTGTGCGTGAATTATTTTATTTTTCATTGAATTTTAACATGTGTCAAGGACTTTTGCCTACACTGTATATTTTATCAACGTATCATTGAATTTCTCCGAACTTTGTTCATAAACTTAGCATGTATATAAACCAATTTCATGAGGGAACTTAAATTCCTTTACTATAAAATTCTTTATTCACACATAGCAGTAACTGTACTGCTAGATAAACACTATTTTGTTATCTTTTTTCGTTCTATTTTCTAACGTAGGGGAGGGGTTAAGGATTTTGTAGTTTTGTATAGTAATTGCTTCAGCATTTAAAATAGCCCAATTTAAAATACTTTTGCAACCACCAGAAAAAAAAAAACACGCTAAGGTAAAATGAAAGAGATACTTACGCTTGTATAAAACTAAATGATGTAGCTTCAGTACGTTGTAAAATGACCAACATTTCAAGGTGAAATTCATAATAAACAGTTGCTAAGAGAAATTCCTTAAAATACTCTGTTAAACTATATATTAAAAACTGGCTCGTTTATGCGTGCTTGCTATACGATAGTTTCATTCCTCGTGCACCATAATTGTAAACACGTTTTAGAATTTGTTTTTCTTTTCTCAGAAAAGATGGATTTACAAGAAAGAGAAAGCTGCTCCCTCTTTCTCCTGAATAACATACAATTATTAAAAATAAAATAAAATGTTAACTCAAAAATTTTAAAACATTCTCAAAGTTAAAATATTAAAATATTCCAATACTATGTATAATAATTGTATTTAGTCTAGTCAGTCCGTCAGGGACGGCCCAATGGTATAATTTTGATACATGTATGTAATTATGATTTTTGAAACAGTAAATCGTATTTTTATAGTTTTCATCCTAGAAAAAGCATCAATTATAGTTATAGCAGTTATCTGTAAGTGATTTAATAGTTGAAATGGTTTTCTAGTTTGCTGTCTATGTTGACTTTCCATCGCATAGCATCGTATTCGCTGTCCATTTGAATGTGTATGGGTGAACGTACTCTTAGTTTAAGCTTACAAAGTCTTTTTAACACTTTCCAACCTAGTTGAAAAGTGTTTATGACTTCGGTTTGTCTGGCCGTATGGCCGTCTGCCGTCTGCCGTCTGTCCGTGTTCTAACTCCCGTAAATATGCTCGGATTGCTCTGCAATTTTTGTATGTTATTGTCGTTATCTATAGCATGTTCCCTATTTCAACGGAAGTGTGTAGCACTTATAGTTTTTTTACAGGGACACTCAAAAGAATTCCGCTACATTGCGGTCTATGGGGAAAAATCATTTGCGGTTTATTTAAATAATGTTTCACTATTTTAAACGCATTGAAATTTATATATATCACTAAGGAGCATTAGACGAAGATTAATATGGAATAGGGTGTGCATAGAACTTATAGTTACTTTACAGGGACAGTCAAAAGAATTCCGTTACATTACATGTATGGTGAAAAATCGTCTGCGGTTTATTTAAATAATGTTTCACTGTTTTAAACGCATTGAAATTTATATATTAAACTAAGGTGCATTACAAGAGGCTTACAACAGAATATTGTGTGTATAGCAGTCATCGTTCATTTACAGGGACACACAAAAGAATTCTCAACTGTCTGTTAACAATAATTCCTGGAAGTGCATTTTAAGTTACTGAACACGATTTTAATTTTAACTCGCTTTTTGTCTATTACGTGATGTGTATAAATTCTGTAGATCCTATACAGGGAAGCACTAAAGTTTGCGGACACATTTCCGTTTAGTGACAGAAACTCCAGACGGAGAATTTTAAACTGTGCTACGCGTTTCCTAACTGAACTAAAATTTAGCATCCTATGTAGTATATATACAGATCTATAGATCCTATACAGGGCTGAATAAAAGTATTCGGATATTTTTCTGAATATTGTATATGTTGGAAATTCTTGAAATTATGTTTTTAAATATATTATGCGTTTCCAAATTGTTTACTTAGATGTCATCTTTTACCTTATTAAACGGTATGATTTGTAAAATTATTTTGGAAGCGTTGGAAAGTGTTACATAATCTATGCTTGACGCATGATTTTTCGTTCTTGTTTAACACTTTCCAACTTAGTTGAAAAGTGTTTATGACTTCGGTTTGTCTGGCCTTCTGGCCGTCTGTCCGTGCTGTAACTCCCGTAAATATGCTCGGATTGCTCTGCAATTTTTATATGTTATTGTCGTTATCTATAGCATGTTCCCTATTTCAACGGAAGTGTGCAGCACTTATAGTTCTTTTACAGGGACACTCAAAAGAATTCCGTTACATTGCGCTCCATGGGGAAAAATCATTTGCGGTTTATTTAAATAATGTTTCACGATTTGAAACGCATTGAAATTTATATATATCACTAAGGTGCATTAGAAGAAGCTTAATATGGAATAGGGTGTGCATAGCACTTATAGTTACTTTACAGGGACAGTGTAAAGAATTCCGTTACATTACGTCTATGGAGAAAAATAGTCTGCGGTTTATTTAAATAATGTTTCACTATTTTAAACGCATTGAAATTTATATATATATCAGATCACTAAGGTGCATTACAAGAGGCTTACTACAGAATAGTGTGTGTATAGCAGTCATCGTTCATTTACAGGGACACACAAAGGAATTCTCTACTGTCTGTTAACAATAATTCCTGGAAGTGCGATTTAAGTTGCTGAACGCGATTTTAAATTGAACTCACTTTTTGTCTATTACTGGGTGTGTATAAATTCTGTATTTCATATACAGGGCAGCACAAAAGTTCGCGAACACATTTCCATTTATTCATAGAAACTCCAGAAGGAGAATTTTAAACTGTGCTACGCGTTTCCTAACTAAACTAAAATTTATCATCCTATGTAGTATATATACAAATCTATAGATCCTATACAGGGCTGAATAAAAGTATTCGGATATTTTTCCGAATATTGTATATGTTGGGAATTCCTGAAATTACGTTTTTAAATATGTTATGCGTTTTCCAAATTGTTTACTTAGATGTTATCTTTCAGCTTATTAAACGGTAATGATTTGTAAAATTATTTTGGAAGCGTTGGAAAGTGTTACATAATCTATGCTTGACGCATGATTTTTCGTTCTTGTTTTTTTAGTCATTTTTGTTCTAACAAGAAATTTCTCCTAATGAAAATCATTGATTTGCTTCAGAAATTTTGTCTTACTTAAGTTTTAATCGTGAATAGCATTTTGTCTTACATATTGAAACATACAAATTTTGATGGATGCACTTTCGAAACTGCAAATTTCTCTTGGATTTAGTTCCAGCTCTGATTCTATTGAAGTCGAGAAATTTCGAAAGAATTTCCATGGACTGTTCTGATATAGCTTCTTGTTCTTGTTCATCACTTATCCTCATTTGCATGCGGTGTATAGAATAAATCTTGTTTTTAAATTAAATTAGATAACTGTTTTTATATTATTCCGATAGAGCACATTTTTCTTTTCTTTTCTTTTCTTTTCTTTTTTTTTGTTTCTTTTTTTTTTGTTTCCTATTTTCACATTATTAGGCTTTTTTCCCATTCATTTTAATTGATCTATTATCTTGAATTTTAAATCAACAAATATTTATTTATTAATTCATATTTTTATATGTGTGTTCCATACAAAATCATTGTTGTTATAGTTATGTGATGTTAGAAAATGCCTTCCTGTATCATTACTAATCATTGTCGTATTTGAAAATTTACCGTAACGAAGAGTGAATGGATCTCATAACATACATGAGCTTGGTGCATTTATCACTTACAGAGACACACATAAGAATTCGATTACAGGACTCACCAAGATCGATAACCAGTGTTGACAGTCCACTACTTTTTAAAAATTCAGATTGTTTGATTGCCACCACTTTTTTGAAATAACATATTTCTCTTTGTTTTTGCTTTATTTATCTTTCATTAGACAACCAGAATATTATTATTTTAAAAAAGCGATGGCAATCAAGCAATCTGAATTTTAAGAAAATAGCGGACTGCAACAGTATCGATAACTGGCGTGTTTTCCGGTGCCTTATACATTTTTAAACTTATCTAATTTTGAATGTATTAGGTGGTGTGCATAAATTCTATAGAGCTCATACAGGGCTAAACGAAAAAAAATGTGCACCTTACTGGATATAGAAAGCAGTTGCTGAAAATGGATTTTTTACCAAATTATGTGTTTTATAAATTACTTATTTAGATATTTCATTTCGTTATATGAAAAAAAAAATAATAATAATATTCTGTTAGTGTTGAAAAGGGTTTCATAGTCTATGGATGATGTATTTTTTCGTTCTTGTTATTTACCTCGAATATATCTTTAACCCTCTAGCCGCGGGCGATGTTTCCATTTTCTTATATAAAACCGCGGCCTATATTTATTCGCCACTTATAATAATAATAAGGATTGAATGTCACCGGAATTTAAAGACAAATTTATTTCTAAATAAGTAAAAACAGTTTCTTCAAGTACATTATAAAAACAAAGTTTTATTTAAAAATTCCGGTGAGAATGTGGCATTTATCAATTCAAAATATTTCAAAAACCGCAGAACTTTCCGAAAGACCTAGTATATATGAAATGACATATGTATTATAATTTGTAAACGAATATCTCTATTTCTAAATAAAAGAAGATAGATTCAACGAAGAAATAGAGTCTCCCGATGCTTAAGGCTCCCGTTGAGCAAGCGCTCGGGAATACGTTGCTAATGTTAATCCAATGGGGCATTATTTTGCTAATATCTCGCTTGCATTTGAATATTTTTAAACGATTTTTTTTTGCACTGAATAGCAGAGATCAATCTCTATTTCCTCCGTTGATTACTTTTTCGATTTTCTTTGCGTATTTTTTTTACGAAGATACTTTCACTTTCGGAACCGGTTTCGAAAGTGAAAGTATCTTCCTATATAATGACGGTCTTTCAATACACATGATCAATTTTTTCAATTTTTTCAATACACATGATCAGTCACATTCATATCGGTTCATAAATACGAGAGTTACAGCATAACAAATATCATATTGTATCAAAATCTCAGCCACCTAAGAATTTCAAACTGCCATATCTCAGCCATTTTTTAAGATATAGCCAAAACAAAAAATGTTCCAGAATCCTTGTATAACATTCTAACACTTAACACAAGCAATTTTTTCAATATATAAGTTTTTTTGTACATGTTTTTGAATTTTATAAAAATGAAAAATTTTTCACCGGCCGCCATTTTGAAAGAAGATGGCGGATGAAGCGGGCCAACGAACTCGGTCGAGACCTTAGTATGTCCTATACACATGCTCAGTTATATCTAAATCGGTTATATATATCGGTTATATATATATATATTATATATATATGGATACATATAAATAAACATTTGAACGGAGGGTGGTTTGGGGGTCTGGGGGTCATGATCGGTGAAAATATACCAAAATTTTTTGGAATTGCTTTCCTCCGAACGGCTGCAATAGGTAGCTTTTTTTATTGAAAGCTACCTAAAATAACTTTTGTTACTTTTAAAATGATAATTTCATGATTTCTGTAAATAAATGTAGTATCGAATATTCATATGTTTCTTCTCATGTGGACATAGTCATGCATAAAAATGTTTTCACACATCATAATAAAATAAATGAAAAAAGGAATCAAAGACATGTACTTTTTTGTCAATTTTTGTAAGAATCGTTTAGTTTAGGTAGTGCCAGAAAATTCTGGTTAGAGAGGATTTGCTTGGACAAAAGTTGTCTATACTTATTTCTTTGTATTCCTTGACTGAAGTTAACAATCCATGACATTCAGAATTCTGTAACGTATTCTTATAGTATTTTTATACTACGCCTCTTTCTGTTTTTACTGCCAGAAAACGCTGAAACTTAATAAAATTCAAAATATTATAACTCTTTAAGTTTCGGTCGTCCAAAAATTATTATTATTATTGTTTTTAGAGTATGCAGAAATATTTTCTAAATATATTTTATAGGATCTAGAAACCATATAAAAATTTAAATTTCTTAACTTCTACAAAGATAACTATTTGGACATAAATTACTGTCAATATGACGGAGCATTTGAAACCTTGTTTGTAATTAGAAGTATAACTCTAAAAATAACGGTTTAGGCAGGGCCCGATTAACCTCTGAATCTAGGGGAAGCACAGCATCATTTTGGGGCCCCCTTTCACCCGTGAAAATTTTTCTAAATTTTACATTTATGGGAACTCATCAATGCAGCAAATACAATTCCTCAGGGGCGTAACTGTGGTAGATATTTCACAAACAGCTTTTCTTTATATTCCCTGTATATATTGTAGATATAGTATAATTGTGGTATATATAGTTGTATGTTATGTCACTCAGAGGATTTCTAACCAACACATATGAATGCTATATGATTGGTTAACAGCCTATTTATCACATTCAAATTACCAAGTTAGAAAAGTTTGCTGAAGTAGTGGGAATTTTCTCTTCCACTAGGCAAACTTTCCCCTCCAAAGAAAATGT
The DNA here is from genome assembly GCA_963931845.1 of Maratus michaelseni. Taxonomy (NCBI): domain Eukaryota; kingdom Metazoa; phylum Arthropoda; class Arachnida; order Araneae; family Salticidae; genus Maratus; species Maratus michaelseni. The sequence goes on along the minus strand of OZ007599.1, from coordinate 204,319,618 downwards.
ACGCAATGAATAAACTATAAAAGTGGAACTAGAGGTCCCATTTTGAAGTCATTTTGGGGCCCCTCTCAAATTTTAGAGGGGAAGTTCGTGCTTCACGTGCCTTTTGGATAATCAGGCCCTGGGTTTAGGAATTAGTTATTGGTCAGCGATAAGATGGGACACCCTGTATAATCTTATGACATCGCTTTTATGTTTATTTCATTTTAAAAACACACGCCATTTTAAATAGAATTTCATCAGCATTTGCATCTATAAAAATGTTACTAGGTAATCTAAAAAATACTTGAATTGTTTATTGCAGAAACCCCACAACTGACAAAATATTCGAAAATGAGTTACCACTGGATTTCTTGTTTTTATTGATAGACGCTTCGGATGGCTCAAAACCTCACTAAAATAACGCTATGCATACTTTTATATTTCGCGTTCGTGATACCGGGATATTTTTCTTTGATGAAAAAACCCCATAAGCATAATCACCCGAGGCTTTAATTTATATTTAAATTTGTATTTTAGAGCATACTTCACCTGTTCATAACGTTTTTACCATACAGTTAATTTTCAATTGCAATGTGTGCTTCATTCACTTTTCTTCAATTTACCTTTCATGTTTGGAGCTCAAAAGTATCTGAAAAGATTAGTTGAATTTAATTTAAATTTTTGTAACTGACCAAGATAAAGTTCATATATAATAAAACAAACCTCGGATTTGTTATTTTTTAGCCTTAACTCAACTCAATGACATGATAAAAATAGTAAAACAGATTAAAAGACAGAAGTGAAATATATTTTAATGCAGAAACCCGTAACTGCTAAGTGAGGGAGTTGTTTTTCCTTCCTCCTCTGAGCTTTAATGAATAAATTACATTACCATTTGATGTAAAATTCCGTCCTTTACATTGTTGATTTTTGATGTAAAATCATATCTACGTTTAGCTTGGCTCGACATTTTTTCTTTAATATCTCAAAACTTGCAGTACTTGACCTACAGGATTTCTGAAATAAACGATTTAACTAAGAGCTGTTTTGTGTGACCAATATAAGAGAATTTTCTATACGTTTCCTATATAACATATTTGATTTTAAATTAGAAACACCTTTCTATGAGAATCCATTTAGCACGTATTCATCTTCTTTCGAGCACGATGGGGGAGGACCTCTTATTCCATGCATAATAATAGTAATTGCACCAATGCCACGATTTAAATCTACAGTCGGATGTAATTGCTATCAAAAACGAAAATTGATGTTTTTCACACTACAATTTACTTTTCTGCAAATAACGAATAACAGAGGTTTAAAGCATTTCTAAACTTATTTTTCTAGAAGCACAGTTTTGTTTTGTAGAAATTTACATGATGGAACACCAGTCATTATCTTACGGGGGGGGGGGGGCTGCAGAAAGCATGAATCCAATTTATTTTACAAGAAGCATAGGGGAGATCTTACTTTGCTCTTTTTTTTATTTCATTTATCCATAGTTATAGTTCAATGATATTTTTCATAACAGCCTTATTGCAGAGATTCATTTTTTATAGGATTGTTATAATCTAACGGTATTTAACTGGATATGGCCAACCTCTGGAACGCCTTTTTTGGTAATGAGGCTCTTAATTTTCCGCGATTTCTAGTAATCGCTCTCTGCAAAGACGTAAATCAGTGGCGTAACCAGAATTTTCATGTGAGGGGTTTGAGCCACTGTTATATAGACTAACATGTATATTACAGTGGGACGAAAAAAAATCGAATTTTTTCAAATCAACTTCTAATGGTGCGGAAAACCTTTTGTAATTAGAAAAGTAACGCGTAATTAAAAAAAAAAAATCAGATAATATCTTTAGGTTGCCCATCGCACTTAAATTTTGAAAAAGATGATTAAAAATGACAATTTTTGAAATTAATGATGAAAATTTGAAAAAATTCAGATCTGCTTCTAATAGTGCGTAAAAGTGCCTTTTGGATATTGAAGAATAATGCAAAAAAGAAAAATTGAAATCTGTTAACATCTTTAGGTCGCGCATCGCCATGGAATTTGGGAAAATATTATCAAAATTGGACAAAGTTTCATATAAATGATGAAAATTAAATTTTTTTCCACATCAACGTCCAATTATGTAAAAATATTGCTTTATGTGTATTAGAAACGTAACGTAAAATTTATTTTATAATAGCTTAACATCTTTCGGTTGTGCATTGTTTTTAAAGTATAAAAAAATTACAAAAAATATTTTTCAAGTATTTTATTTATTTAAATTTAAACAATCATACTGAAAAATTCAAAAACATTGCTTATTAAAACATTTTTGAACAGTATTGGTTGAAACAATTTAAAACAAATTTTACTTAAACATAATGTGCATTGAAGCAATTTTATAGAATTGTTATTGTTCTCTCTTACCTTCATTTTGTACTACAGGTAAGATACTTTTACTTTCGGAACCGGTTTCGAAAGTGAAAGCATCCTCATAAAAAAAAAATCCTCAAATATATCGAAAAAGTAAAAAAAAAGACGCTGATCGATCTCACCTATTCAAGGAAAAAAAATCGTTTAAAAATATTGAAATGCGAACGAGATATTGTAAAATAGTTGTCCCATAGGATTAACGTTAACATTAGTGGGTGGGTGTTTTTGCGTGACGAGAGAGGGCTTTTAAGGGTCCTGTCCCCTCACGCGAAAAGACCAGCTCGCCATAGGCGTAACTTGGGCTCTAAGACTCGGGGGGGGGGGCAAAAGTCTTTAAGCCCTTTTGTAAAAATGTATGCCCCCCCCCCTCCATCCCAGCATACACACACACGCTTAAATTAAGTACTTAAAAATTTTAAATTTTAAGTTAAAATTTTAAATGTTTAACCATATACGCAAAAATATGCAAAACACTAAGTTACACTTTTTATGTTTGTAAGGGAATATTTTAAAATATTGAATGTACGACCGTTATATCTCTTATGTCTTAAACAATGTTCAATTAAAAAATAGTTCAAACAAATTTAATACAAATTTGTCAAAGCCTTGGGTTTTCGAAGATTTTTTAAAATGTGGTGAGGGAGGTGGTTGGGACAAATATGTTTAAAGCCTTTATTCAGAGTGGCAACAAATGATGGAAGTTTATAAAGAAAAACTCTAGCTAACGTTCGGATTGTAATGACTCAGAAAATTTGATTTGACGCATTTTAGGGTACATGGAATAATTTTAGCTTAAGAATTAAAAAATTAATATTGTACTTAAATTTTCAAAATTTCGTACTCTACCTCTTCACAACGTTTCAAATGAAGAAAAACAAGAACGAAAACACGTGCATCAGTTATAGATTACGAAATCCCAACACTATTAGAATACTGTTTAAAAAAGGTTCATTCTTTCATAGAATGAAATGAAGTATCTAAATAAACAATTTTAAAAACACAGAACGCAGTTAAAAATCCATTTCCAAGAATTGCTGTCCATGGCAGATAATGTATGCGAATTCTTCTGTGCAACTCAGTATATGATATATAGAACTTTAAAACTTAAATAACTGGAAAACATAAAACAACTAAAAAGGTTTTTCTAGTGAATTACTATTTACAGATGACAATGTATGAGTATCCTTTTGTGCAGCCATATATTATATGAAAATTTCCAGTAAAATTTGACTTGATTAATTTCAACACAAATGCACATGCAACAATTAGCATCCATAGGCGGCAATATATCTAATTTCTTTTTCTCTGCCATTATTTATATTCTATAAGCATCTTTGTATAATAAAATATAATTAAACTGGAAAAGGCCTAACACAGTTAAAAACATACGTTAGGAATTCAAATCTATAAACCGAAATGCTTCATTTTTTTCGTGCAGGTCTGCATATGCTGGGTAAAATTTATACTCACAACGCAATGCATTAAAATTCAGTTAATTTGAGAAATGCACACCACAGCTGAAAACGCAATTCCAGCAATTATGGTTCATAGTCAGTCCTGTGAACGAAGTACATACATGCTAGCTATTTCATACTCTATATAAAGAATGCTGTAGTCCACCTCAGTGGCACATATAAATTTCATCGTGTTTGATGTATCATAACATCACTAACTAAAATGCATTGCAAACGATTTTTTCCCAAAGATCATAATGTAACGGAAAACTTTTCTGTATCACTGTAAACGAGCTATAACAGTTATATCGATCTTCAATGGGGAATACGTTATAATAAGCCTCAATAGTACATATCTACGTTAAATGTCTGCACGGTCTCGGGCCAATTTTCATTCACGAGATTCAGTCTGGGCCGAGTCTGATCTTCACTCTTTCCGGGTCGGACCAGCCTTACTCTTTTCTTCAAACTCGGGCCGATACGGGACAGACTTCTCTTTTTCTGGGACGTGCTGGGTCTAGAATTCATTCCTCTTAGAAGTCTGCACGGGACGAAATTTTAAGGGCCTATCTGATCCAGCCTGTATGAAAAACATAAACCGGCTTGGCCTTTTCAAAAATCAGTAAAATGAGGTATGGCCGAACATTTTTTGCAAAAAATGCATATATTTTTAAATCGCCCGTATGCTATAATTAAAATTATTTTTATCGAATAACACATATATTTCTAGGGAAAGAAAAAAAAAGATAATACAGTAAAACCTCTGAAAAGGAAAATGTCTGTGACGGAACCTTGTTTTAAACGGAAAAATGTCTATGACGGAATCTTGTCTTAAACGAAAAAATGTCTTGATACGTGCAAAGTGAATAAAAAAATCTGTGTGAACGAAAATAATATAATATATTTACAACAGATGATGTACCTGCTAAGAAGGGAACCTGTCTATAACGGATTTTTCTTCTCACCGATGCGATTCCAGCTTAGAAAGATTTTACTGCATAGAATTTTTCAGATTTTTAAGTCTCCAAGCTATGGAATGTGGATTAACGATATTAATCATAACTCAGATATTTACATACAAATAAAGATTCATTAAAAAATCAATATAGTTTACAGGGGACAAGCAGGAAGAAATATAGGGTGGCGTTAATATTTTGTTACAAATGTGCTTGTACGTCACAGCCCAGGGTGCTATTTTAAAAATGAGGAATATAAACATGCTAAAATAAGTATTTTTTTCTTCAGAACGCCTCGTACAAGACAACTTTTAGACTTATCAACCTATACAGAACAATTAAGCATAGTCTTGGGCCCTTTAGGGGCTCCATAGGGCGTGACCGCCTGAAGCCCCTGTTTAAGATAAATTCGATACCCACAAACGTAAAAAGTAAAACATAATTAAAATTTGTCTACCCTTGGGGGTCCGGGGGCAGAGCCCCATGTCGAAAGATTCTTAGTCACTTACGAAGAATCAATTTTATCATTTTTTTTTCAAATCATCAGAGGTAAAGGAAATTTAATTACCCTGCTCCCCCATCCTTCCCGCCGGCGCATATACACTATATGGCCAATGATGACCGGTCACTGGTGATTTTAAACGTTTTGTTAAATATCTGAAAAGATACATAAGGAATTATCCTGAAATTTCAGAAATGTAAACAACATGATAGACGTCATATATTTCTGCGAAATTTTTTTCCCGAAACTCCATAAGGGGCCGTCAACAAAGTGAAGAAAAACGAATATCTTTTGGATAACCCTGTAAAAACTAATATCGCAAAAGCGTTGAAACGTTAGCACATGCTTAGGAGGCTTCTTTTAATAAAATATGTTCAGTTTTATGAGGATAGCACGTATACTCGTGGAGAAATTAAGGTTTTTATAAAAACAATCCTACATTTCACCAAATGTTTTGCTTATAATTTTCAGAGTTCTTAATATAAAAGAATGTTCTTTTCAGGAAAGATGACAAACAACATTATATACAATACCCTGCAATCAGAATTAAAAAATAATAAATATTGGATGAAAATGAGCAGGTTTACTAAATATTGTTTCACTGCGCATGCGCGAATTCAATCAAAATATAGTGTGCATAATATATTAGCTAAATGTATAGACCAACTTTTATGAAAGTCTCAAAAACATAGCTTGAAAATTCTGATAGTAATCGTCGATAGAATAAGCTCAAAATTCGCTGTTCCCAAAAGGAAGCAAAAAGATGAGGGGTTGTATCAAATATAGAATGAGAGACACTTCATTCTTATTATGTCAACTTTCATAAGCTAGTATATTTGGATATCAAATATAGAATGAGAGACACTTCATTCTTATTATGTCAACTTTCATAAGCTAGTATATTTGGATACAACCCCTTATCTTTTTGCTTCCTTTTGGGAACAGCGAATTTCGAGCTTATTCTATCGACGATTACTATGATAACTTTCAAGCTAAGTTTTTGAGACTTTCACAAAAGTTGGTCTATACATTTATCTAATATATTATGCATACTATATTTTGATTGAACTCGCGCATGCGCAGTGAAAGAATATTTAGTGAACCTGCTCATTTTTATTCAATATTTATTATTTTTTAATTCTGATTGCAGGGTAATGTATATAATGTTGTGTTCCATTGTTCCTGAAAAGAACATTCTTTTATATTAAGAACTCTGAAAATTATAAGCAAAATATTTGGTGAAATGTAGGATTGTTTTTATAAAAACCTTAATTTCTCCACGAGTATACGTGCTATCCTCATAAAACTGAACATATTTTATTAAAAGAAGCCTCCTAAGCATGTGCTAACGTTTCAACGCTTTTGCGATATTAGTTTTTACAGGGTTATCCAAAAGATATTCGTTTTTCTTCAATTTGTTGACGGCCCCTTATGGAGTTTCGGGAAAAAAATTTCGCAGAAATATATGACGTCTATCATGTTGTTTACACTTCTGAAATTTCAGGATAATTCCTTATGTATCTTTCCAGATATTGAACAAAACGTTTAAAATCGCCAGTGACCGGTCATCATTGTCCATATAGTGTAGCAGTTTACATTTATTTTTCTTTTCTTTTAAAAGATGATTTCAAAATATCATAATCTTAAATTCTACGAAGATAAAGTAAATAAAAACTTGTTCTGTAATTTATTAAATCAAATTAAATGTAAATATAGCAGAATACTGTTATTGAAAAGTTTCTTTAAAGAAATATAGAATATCACAAATTTTTAACTTCTATTTTTACGGTATAGCTATAGCCACTGACTCATATCTTACACGGCCCGGGAACAATGATGTCTAGACCCAGCCCATGTCTTCGGACAAAACAAAAAATTGAACCGGCCTGGCTCGGCTCAAGTCCAAATGAAATAAGTCTCTGGTTTCAGGCCGGGTTCGGTCCCTTGCACACCTTTAAATTCTCTTTCCCCTCCGAGCCCATGTTAGGCTCGCATTATATATATTTATTTTTGAAAAATTATAGTGATGTTGTACATTTGTTTAGCGAAATCTTATCTGGTTTAATAAATTAGAGAGATATTTTTTTAAATCTATCTTTTTTTCTTTGCAGAGCTTTAAAATTATAATTTTTTATATATATAATATATTTCTTTCATCCTAAACTATGTTGATTGTTCTTACTGAATCTTCAATTGTCTAAGTCAATTTTTTTAATCAGTGGTTATGCACGTAATTGTCTAAGTAGTCGGGCAGAATTTTTAGCTTTATACCGGGCCAGGCTCAGGCCGAGATTTTAGCTTTTACACCGGGCCAAGCTCGGGCCGAAATTTTAGCTTTTATAGTGGGCCGGGCCGGACTCGGGACGAACTTTAAAATTTTTTTTGCCAGTACGGACCAAAAATTGTGTTTTGTACAGGTCGGGCCAGGCCCGGGCCTGAAAATTTCAACCTGTGCAGACCTCTAATCCAAGTACATTTACGAGAGTCAGATCGTAGGCAAATGGCCAAAAAGACGGCCGGACAAACAGAAGCCATAAATACTTTTCAACTATGTTGGGAAGTGTTAACTATGGATTATATTTCTTTCTTAAACTTTATATTATCAAACATTACCTAATAGTTTGTGAAAAACATAAGTTTTATTAACAATATTAGTTAAACTTAAAAAAAACTGTTTAAATTGTTTTCTAAAAAAAGTTACATGAAAACTTTAACTCTAGACAATTTCAAATCTTATTTGCAAGCAAAAAAGCTTCTGTAAGCAAAAAAAAAAAAAAAAAAAAAAAAAAAAAAAACATACTATACGGAGACTTTTCACACTCACAAGTTAAATTACATAAAAAAAAAAAAAAAAAAAAAAAAAAAAAAAAAAACATAACTTTTCTTTTAAGGGGATGGTGGAAGTTGAAATTAATTTTATTTTTTAATTTAAAAGCTCTATAAGATATGCCTAGTATGAAACGTTTCCCACATGCATATAAATAAAGTATTAAAACATTCTGGAATAAAGTGTATTTCATAAGTATAATACATAAGAAATTAATTTTTACAAATGTTCCATGCAATTTCTGAATGATTCAAAATCAATTATTATTATAAGGCGGTACTTAAAAATACTTCCCCCATTGAACAACGCGAAACATTTCGACACGTTTTCTGACTAATTTTTTAATATAAAATCATAATATTTGCAAGCATGATTATCAAAGTATTATTTGTATTCAAACTTTTTTTTCTTTTTTCGATAAATGAATTACATCTTGAGTTACACGCGATTATTGTCTCAGTACAGCAGTTTTTTCCTTTCCTGCGCTATAGCAACCCGAAATTCAGTTCAAAACGCTCTTTTTGACAGCCTTTTCTGAAAATTTTTTTGCATTTTCCAGAAAATTTAAAAACAGTTAGATTACATAGTTTCTTAATAATTCTGTCCTGTTAATAAAACCTGTCCGTGTAATACGTTTCCGAACAAAAATAAATGAAAACATCCGTTCGAAATAAGTCAGTATGGAATTGAAAACAGTTTTAATAAAAACCATGTTCCTAAAAGTACACATACATATGCATCCGATTTAATGTAAATAAATTATTATTTAAAATTATAAATATATTTTCTACAAATTTTGAGAGTTTTTTCCCCTTAATTTTACATTTGATAATTATAACTTTTATTAATTATTCCCTTGTTTTTCATATGGATACTCATTTATTTGAAAAAAAAAAAAAAAGTTAACATACCTTGAGAAATTTAAAAGAGCTTGAATGAAAAATAACTTGTATGTATAACTTAATCATTGGTAATATTTCATAACTTTGTAAAATTAGTAACATTTAGTTGATAGTGTTTTATTGGATTTAAATCCCATTCGTACTGGTTTCAGATGAATCCAGATAATTTATCGATACAAAAATTTAAATCACACTGATTATAATTTGTTTAATAACATGTTTTTATTTTTACACATTTTCAAAGTGGACTAACCTTTAAAGACCCAAACAAAAATATTCAGTTTTTTTTATATATATTTTTATTTTTAATTATTAAATAGAAATTTTTATAAAATTTACAGTATTTTGATGAAAGAATGAAGGGGAAAATGTCAAGCTTCCGGTACTTCTGTCTCGATTTCTCTAAAGAATATTTCCCTTTTTACCGCATTCTTCAATTGTACCTAAGATAAAATACAAAATATAGCTATAAATATGTTTTTAGGTTTATGAATTGAGAAATGTCACAAAAACAAGCGAATACTAAAAAACTGAATTAGACTGCAGATTTTTCTATTCTTTTGAATCTAACTGCTCGATGACTTACCTCATTGCAACTTTTCTGTTCAGTACATACAAAAACTTATTAAACAAGGATTTGTTCTATAAACAGAACTTGTTCTTTATATTACTATTACGATGAATCACCCGAGTGGAATCCTGTGAAGTTCTATGGGCACAGTGAATTACTAATCTGTGACTTGCACCTTGAAATAGGGGACGATATAGCCGGGAGGATCAGAGAGTTGTATTTATATTATACAAAGTTTATTTTATCCTACAGAAAATAACAATGGTGTCAAAGTCTAGACAAGTAGAAAGAAGTAAAAGTATCCCACACGTGTATATAAACAACTTGATAATGGAAAAGGGAAAATAAGTTCAACTTTTCTGAAAAAAAAGGGGGGGGGGAGAATAATTTTACTTGAACTTTGACTACAGCATTAAAAATTTTGTTAAGAAGAAAGACAGACATTACTGCTGTGAACGTAAAAACATTAATTTTGGGTATTTTGAATTATCCATTTATTTATTCTAGTTTGCACCCAAAATAACAAACAAATGGTTAAATAAATTAAAAAAAAAAATTAAAATACAAAAATTTGAACACATTTTTTGCACACAATTTTGTGCTTTTAGCACAAAACAATACAAGAAACTCGATGAGCAAAAGGTGAATATTGCACCTTCTCCGGAAAAACTAGGGGGAGGGATATGCCCCTTTCCTCCGCCAGATTACGCCCATCCCGCTCGCTAATGTTAATCCGACGGGGTATTATTTTTCTAATATTTCGTTTGCATTTCAATATTTTTAAACGATTTTTTTTTCATTGGATAGCTGAGACCAATCTCTATTTCCGACTTTGATTACTTTTTCGATTGGTTCCGAAAGTACAAATATCTTCGTAAAAGAATCCGAAAAGAGAATCGAAAAAGTAATCAGCGGCGGAAATAGAGAATTGTCTCAGCTATCCTATGAAAAATAAAATTTCAAAAATATTGAAATGCAAACGAGATATTAGAAAAATAATGCCAATAATAAAAATGTAGCTGGTTTGGAGAAGCTCGGAACATTATTAGCATGGATATTAGCATATTATTATTATTCGCATGGAGTTATGGATATAACCTACAGTTAGAGAAAATAACGTTACGGAAGAGCCGCGAGAGGGTAAGTGCTCCGCAACAAATCATCAACTTTGACTTCAGGTATGCATCAACTGAATACAGGTTGTGTACTTTTATTAGGAAAGTAAATTTAAGTTTTACGAAAATTGTTGTTTTTGAAAAATCCGGTATTATCTCTGTATAACAGCAATTAAATCGTACTGATGAAGCTAAAAATGTTAAATTTGTTAAATGGAATTAGTTCTGTCGATATTAGAGTAGTAGATATGTATATACAGGGTTGTTATAATTAAAGTTCGCCTATTCAGAAGGCTCTAGAGCCGGTTATATGGCTCCAAACGAAACAAAATTTCACTAGTATGTAGTTGAAGAGATGCGCTCTGCGAAAATCGAAAAAAAAAATTGGTTAAATTTTTTGTCAATAGGTGGCACTGCGCCAATATTTAAGCCGATATTTGCAGATTCCTTTATTTTGTAAAAAACAAAATACAGGAAATTTTATTTCACACTTGGTAAAAGTAAACTTTTTCAGATTCGTTATATCAATTTCGGTCAATCCAGATGAAACACACAAAATCTCAAAATTTCAACCAACGCTTGAAAAAGATCACATTTTATTCAAATTTTCGACGAACGACGTCAAAGTGACGTCGCAACTTCGAAAACTTGAAATACCCTTCTAACCACTTGATGATTTAAAACTTGCTGATACAGTGTGTCTGTGATTTCTTTGACACTGGAACAGTTGATTGTTTCTGAAAAGCATTTGAATCTACGCTTTGTGGAGAGTGATAACTTTGAAAGAAAAGGCACTTCTTGTAAAGTTATGTTATCAAAATAACAGCAACGCAGCTGCAGCTCTTCGAGAATTCCGGAAACTAAAAGATATTAGACGTGGACCAATGTTGGATCGTGGAGTTCACAAAATGATTAAAAAGTTCGAGGAAACAGGAAAACTCGATATTCTTCCTGGCAGAGGACGAAAAAAAGGTAGACATTTCTAGCATTGAAGATATTCCTATTCTCGCAAATATAACAAATAAACAGTTAGAGAAAACTTCGATGTAAATTAGGGGTCCGATAGGGGACGAATCCTGCTCTATCATAATAATATCTGTACTGTGGACTAAATGCGATATTTAATAAAAAGTAGTTTTTTAAGTACAATTTCCGTTGAAATCGGCCCATAGAATCCGAGAAAAGCATGTGCCCCCAGGCGGTGGAAGGTACCCCCCCCCTGTAAATTTAACGAATTACCTTTAACATTAACGCGGTATTTAATTTACGGATGAAATCTCCCCCCCCCCTCCCCCTAAACTTAACCACTTACCTTAAACAATAACGCAACTTTTAGTTTACGGCTGTAGCGAGTAAACGTACAAGTTGATTGCGAAAAAGAAGATTGCTATTAAAAAAGGGTGGTACCTGGGGGTCTAAAGAAATTTTTAGTAGTTTATAAAGTATCTGGGGGACCCTAGAACTATGATAAAGAAAATTGCAAGCGAATCGGATCATTTTTAAACAAGCTGCACCATGAGCACCAAGAAGTAGGTTAATATTCAAAATTGATGGTAGCTGAGGTCGAATTTTTCTGATAGCTGAGGTAGCTGAGGAGAAATTTTGTTGTTATTCATGTAGTAGCTGGAGGACGTCAGAAGTTGTTAAAAAAAAAGCTAGTGAATCGGACTATTTTTAAGAAAGCTATAGTAGGGGGCCTAAAAGGATCCAACTAATATTTTTGAGCAGGGCTCTAAGAGGAAATTATCTTAAAATGTCCTAGTACTTAGCGCTTTAGATCGTCAGTTAGTCGCAATTAAGCATATGGTATGAATTAATCATTAGAATAACATCTCTAACAAATGCTTAAAAAAGTGGTCCTAGGGACCCAATAAAAATAAAAGGGTAGTGGCCGGGAGAGAGGAGTCCAAGACTCAACTTTAAAGTTATGCATTCTTCCTGGCAGAGGACGAAAAAAAGGTAGACATTTCTAGCATTGAAGATATTGCTACTGCTGCCGTGGATTTAGCAAGCCAGTCATCATTTAGTAATGCAAGTGTGCCAGCTATTGCGAATGAAGTCGATATGCTGATTTCCACTGTGAGAAAAGTGATGCGTCAAATTTTGCGCTACTATGCATACAATATTCAGAGGGTGCAACAACAGGGTGATACCGAAAGTCGGCTGTCATTTTGACTACAGTTTCTTGCACGAATGAATATGGACAATTCTTGGCCCTGGAATATTCTATGGAGTGATGAAGCGCATTTTTATTTAAACGGACAAGTGAACACGCACAACTGTCGAATTTGGGTGAAAGAGAATCTTAATGTTGTCCAAGAAGTTCCATTGTATGCAGCTAAAGTGACGGTGTTGTGCGGTTTCACAGCTACGTTTATGATAGGGCCATATTTTTTTTGAGGAACTAACATCGACAGGACCCATTACATGTTCCGTAAATGGGAGAAGGTATCTCAATATGTTGTCAAATTTTCTGATTCCCGAGCTGCAACAGCGAGGCTGCCTTCAAAATATCGTATTTATGCAAGACGGTGCACCACCGCACATTACTAGAGCAGTTCGGACTTATTTAACAGGCCATTTTACAGAAGACCGCATCATAAGTCGTTATTTTCAAACAGTCTGACCACCACGATCGCCTGATCTAACACCATGCGATTTTTGGTTGTGGGGATTTTTAAAAGATTCTGTATCTAAAGACAGATGTCAGACAATCTCTGATCTGAAAGACAGTATTAGACTTCATATTCGCTCAATCTCACAGGACAGTTTACGCAATGCTGTAGAATGCACAATTCTGAGAATGGAATGCGTTAATGAAAATGGTGGAGGATTCATTGAGCATGGGTAATGTTATTCTTCGTTATTTCCTCGCTGCCGAGCGACATGTTTTATTTTTGTTGATGCAGATTATATCACATAAGATTATATTCATTTTTCTGTATTGTTTGGAGTCATAGGTCAGGCTCTAGAGCTGTCTGATTAGGTGAACTTTAATTATAACAATTCGCAGTTCGTCGAAGTTTGTTGAAAATTTTTAATTTGTGTGCTTCGTCTGGATTGACTGAAATTGATATAATGAATCTGCAAACATCGCCTTACATATTGGCGCAGCGCCACCTACTGACGAAAATGTAACTAATTTTTTTTTCGATTTTCGCAAAGCGCATCTCTTCAACTACGTACTAGTGAAATTTTGTTTCGTTTGGAGCCATAGAACCGGCTCTAGAGCCTTCTGAATAGGCGAACTTTAATTATAACAACCCTGTATTAAAAATAGTATCAAATAACGAAAAAATCACCGTCAGTGTGCACGCGGTGAAGTATAATGAATGCGATATTTAATAAAAAGTCGTTTACCCCCCCCCCCCCTCTTCCTATTCTAGCAAATATAACAAATAAACAGTTAGAGAAAACTTCGATGTAAATTAGGGGTCCGATAGCGGACGAATCCTGCTCTATCATAATAATATCTGTCCTGTGGACTAAATGCGATATTTAATAAAAAGTAGTTTCTTAATTACAATTTCCGTTGAAATCGGCCCATAGAATCCGAGAAAAGAATGTGCCCCCAGGCGGTGGAAGGTACCCCCCCCCCCTGTAAATTTAAAGAATTACCTTTAACATTAACGCGGTATTTAATTTACGGATGAAATCTCCCCCCCCCCCCCCTAAACTTAACCACTTACCTTAAACAATAACGCAACTTTTAGTTTACGGCTGTAGCGAGTAAAAGCGTACAAGTTGATTGCGAAAAAGAAGATTGCTATTAAAAAAGGGTGGTACCTGGGGGTCTAAAGAAATTTTTTGTAGTTTATAAAGTATCTGGGGGACCCTAGAACTATGATAAAGAAAATTGCAAGCGAATCGGATCATTTTTAAACAAGCTGCACCATGAGCACCAAGAAGTAGGTTAATATTCAAAATTGATGGTAGCTGAGGTCGAATTTTTCTGATAGCTGAGGTAGCTGAGGAGATATTTTTTTGTTATTCATGTAGTAGCTGGAGGACGTTAGAAATTGTTAAAAAAAAAGGTAGTGAATCGGACTATTTTTAAGAAAGCTATAGTAGGGGGCCTAAAAGGATCCAACTAATATTTTTGAGCAGGGCCCTAAGAGGAAAATATCTTAAAAGGTCCTAGTACTTAGCGCTTTAGATCGTCAGTTAGTCGCATTTAAGCATATGGTATGAATTAATCATTAGAATAACATCTCTAACAAATGCTTAAAAAAGTGGTCCTAGGGCCCCAATAAAAATAAAAGTTTAGTGGCCGGGAGAGAGGAGTCCAAGACTCAACTTTAAAGTTATGCATTGAGAGGCTTACACAATTAGAGGATGAAAAATGTATGGCGTACAAAAAGTTCATGAACCCCGGACCAGGCCCCAGGGGGCCAGGGTCTTAACTGGAATGTAGAAATAGGGGAATAACTAAATAATGAAAAGGCCCAAAAAACGAAGAAGATCGGATTAAAAGGGGGCAAGTTATTAATAATTTAGGGCACAAAACGTAAAAAGGCCCAGAGCGCACAGGTCTTAAAAAATTATAAATCTGATCCTCAGGCGCATTAGGACCTGCCTTGGACTATCCTCACCCAAATTTTCAGACTTCTACGTGCGGTATATTTCGCTATATATTACACACAGCGAGACACACACAGAGACAAACAACTTTTATTAGTAAAGATAAAATTAATATTAATGTGAGTTGTCAATTTATAGCTCATGTAACTAAACAGTTATTTAAATTTTTACCACAGATTTGGTAACAAAGGTCAATATTTTTTAAGGGTCGTAAAGGAAAAATATTTTCTTACAAGAAAATTGGACAGGTATTGAAAACGTGGAAGTAATTATTTATTTATTCAGAGAATGTCTTTAATTGGAAAATTCTTCACCATGAGGACATTAAATTCTAGATTTTGAATTTATTTTCTGTCTTTTGACAAGTTTGTTGACCCGTGCCTATGTACTGAGTCATACGATTATTTTCTCAAATATTTTGAAAAAAATTCAACGAATACCAAAATATACAATAAAAAGCAATTAAGGTACATTCGCTACTAGCCGGGCCTAAGGCCATTCAAGCAAAAAGGTTAAAGACACCTACTTAAAAAAGTGTTGACGTGTTTTCTAATTACGAGCGGAGATATTTATTTATTTTTTACACATGAAAAAATTGAATAGCTATTTGATCTGACTCATTTATTCGTAAAGAAACATAACTAAAAAAACTTTCAAAAACTAAAAAACATTTTTGAACATGAAAGCAAGTTCCATTTAAAATAAATAAATAAATAAATGATTCAAAATAAAAAAAAAATAATAATACATTTTCATTTGGCATGGGTGACGTTATAACCTATTGTTTGAAAATTCAAAGATAATAGGGTTGCATAACACCAGAATTGAAGAATTATAACCCTTCTAATTCGCCCATTTATAAAAATATATACTTGTCGCTCAAAAAAGGCATTTCTAATTAATTTCGTTATTTGAACTAGACAATATTGATGAGTGTAAATTTAATTATTGAGATTTTTGCTGATATGTCATTATCTCCACTAGGGTGGTTTATACCTGAGAATTGCCATTTGGGCATTTTTTTTTAAATTCAGTATGCTACCACTATTTCCGAATAGTAATATCTGCATTATTTAATTGGCAACACTAGTATAATCCCCCCCTCTCTCTCTCGCTAACCAAATTGGGAAAATTACTTTTAATCACTTGTACTAATATCTCAAAATTGTTTTTAGAGTTTCGCCACTTTAGCATGTGTGCAATTTGTTGCTCAGAAATGGCATTTCTAATTAATTTCGTTATTTGAACTAGACAATAATGGTGAGCTTAAATTTAATAATTGAAATTTTCACTGATATGTCATTATCTCCACTAGGGTGGTTTGTACCTGAGAATTGCCATTTGGGCATTTTTTTTTTTAAATTCAGTATGCTACCACTATTTCCGAATAGTAATATCTGCATTATTTAATTGGCAACACTAGTATAACCCCCCCCCCCCCCCTCTCTCTCTCGCTAACCAAATTGGGAAAATTACTTTTAATCACTTGTACTAATATCTCAAAACTGTTTTTAGAGTTTCGCCACTTTAGCATGTGTGCAATTTGTTGCTCAGAAATGGCATTTCTAATTAATTTCGTTATTTGAACTAGACAATAATGGTGAGCTTAAATTTAATAATTGAAATTTTCACTGATATGTCATTATCTCCACTAGGGTGGTTTGTACCTGAGAATTGCCATTTGGGCATTTTTTTTAAATTCAGTATGCTACCACTATTTCCGAATAGTAATATCCGCATTATTTAATTGACAACACTAGTATAATACCTCCCCCCCTCCCACCTCAAGCTCACCAAATGGGGAAGATTCTTTTTAATCACTTGTACTAATATCTCAAAAATTTCTTTAGAGTCTCGCCACTTTAGCATGTATGCAATTTGTTGCTGAGAAATGGCATTTCTAATTAATTTTGTCATTTGAGCTAGAAGGAGATTTTCGCTGATATGCCATTATTTCCGCCGGGGTGGTTTGTACCTCAGAATTGCCATTTGGGCATTTTTTTTAAATTCAGTATGCTACCACTATTTCCGAATAGCAATATTTGCATGTTTTAAGGTAGTTCCAATACGTTGAACGACCTGCTCGACAACGCGAAACTTTCTGACGCATTCTCTGACTCATTTTTAAATGCAAAGATATAAAATTGCAGTCCTGACTATAGATGCGATTTGAAATGGAAATGAGTTTTCCATTTTTTGATAAATAGATTACTTATCGAGTTATATGCGATTTTGGTCACGTAATGGCGCGTTTTTCTGTTTCTCGTTTTGCCGCATTGAGAATTCGGCTCAAAACGCCGACTTTGAGAGAGTATTTTCTGAACGATCTTCTACCTTTACCAAAAAATGGAAAACGTGTTTCGATTACAAAGTTTCTGAATAAGAACACCTACTAATTTGATACATGTGCAAAAAAAACTATTTAAAATTGTGTCATAAAGTAGCCAGTTTGGATTTGAGAACAGCCTTAATTGGCAACACTGATGTAACCCCCCCCCCCCCCAACCACGTCATGTCCACCAAATTGAGAATATTATTTTTAATCACTTGTACTAATATCTCAAAAATGTTTTTACAGTTGCGCCACTTTAGCAATGTGCAATTTGTTGCTCTGAAATGACATTTCTAATTAATTTCGTTATTTGAACTAGACAATATTGGTGAGTGTAAATTCAATTATTGAAATTTTTGCTGATGTACCATTATTTCCGCTGGGATGGTTTGTACCTCAAAATTACCATTTGGGCATTTTTTAAAAAATTCTTTCCGAATAGTAATATCCGCGTTATTTAATTGGTAACATTGGTGTAACTCCCCCTCACCTCACGCTCACCCATACACCAGTTAATTTTTTTATAATAAATGTGAACTTGTTTCTAAAATCCCTGAGTTGTAATCAATTTCAATTCCTGGGTGAACAAACTCGCGAAAATTTAAAAGTGAATATCGTTCAGCTTAGCCACTTGTGGTCTCTAGCCCCTGAGCATCTGCCTCCTTTGTCCCTGCCCTGTTTATTGAACATATTATACTAAAGATTTAAGCATAAAGTTACTGCACCAATTTCGACAAGTTGATAGTCCTGTTCAGTTGTTTATACAATTTCCTTGGATAAACTGTTTGGTCAAAAAGGTGAGAAAGATGAAGATATAATCTACTGTAAAAAGCTTAAAGTTAATCTTCTCCTTTGATATAAGCTCTTAGTATTCGGTTTCATTTTTGTTCTACTCTCTATTTGACTTTTCTTTGTGAACTCATCTTATCTTAGTCACATCGTCTGGATTTGGTGTTTTGTAATATGATACACCATCACTTGTTTCATGTCTTTCTTCACAGCTGCTGCTATCTGTATAGCTTTTACCTTGTCGCTTATTTCACGCCTTCCCTCTTCAACCGATGATATCTTTAAAGTTTTTCTCAATCATTCGGACCACACATGTCTTCAGAAATCAGGAGTTTTCGTTGAAGTTCGTCATTTAGAACAAATATTCTTATACAAAATTGTCTTATATTTCTATGTTTTTAAGCTGAGATTATTTAGAAGATGAAATGCTTAATTTAGCTTTTAACGTGCTAAAAGCTATTTCTGATACTGTACTCGCATTTCCTTTGTAAAAATAATATACACTGGAATAGTGAAGGAAATGTTTTAGGAGTTGAAAGCTTTCCCAGATCCTGGAATTGATGTTATAATTTCCTCTCTACGCCATTGACCAACCCATGTATCACGATCAGTGTTCTCGCTGACTTTTGACCAACCTTAGCAATTTGGCTAATCTGCAAAAAGAAACTGTAGCCAAATCGGAAAAGAAATATTAGCAAAATAGATTCATCGTGAAACATTTATATTAAAATATTTCTTTAACCTAGTTCTTTAACCTCCATTTTTAATTAGCCTTGGCGCCTAAAGCTTAGACACCATCCGTACAATATTGCTGTGGCTGATGCTGAAATGAAGTGGTGTTGAGGAATTTATCTGTATAAAGGTGTGAGAATAGCCAAATTGCAAGAGGAAGAAAATATTTTGGGAAGTTATATTTATTCTCTCTCGAACATAAAAAGTAGGAGAGAGGAAAAAAAAAAAAATTTTAAATATTTTAAACTTTGTATGCTCAAGAGGCGAAAAAGGAGGAAAGCAGAAAATTTTGGGGGTGGGCGTAGGAAATTAAGATTAATGATCATTTATTGTTATATCAATGAAACAAACGTAGAAGAAAAAAAAACAGTAAACGGTTTAAAAGATTTTTAATTTTGAAATGCTGCGAGAACAAAGGGGTAGAAGTAAAAATTTTGGAAACAGGGGGTGATTTAGGTAATCGATTATTCATTTTTTGTTACTACGGTGTAAAAGGCAGAGAAAATTTGAAAAATTAAAGTTTTAAAGATTTTAAACTTTGTGTGCTCGATGCTAGGGAAGGGGGGAGGCAAAAGTGTGAAGTGGTGATTTCAGACGAGGGATTTAGGTACCTGAAAACTTATTGCTACAATAAAGTAAGCAAACATGTCAGAAAAAAATTAAAGATTTTTTTTTTTACTTTGTATTCTGCGGGTGTGCAAAGCAAGATTTTCGGAAGGGGAAGGGAATTAGGATGATATAATAATAAAAAAAAAATGCAGAAATCCGCAGAAACGCGGAAGATTCTTCCTGAAACAGTGATGTAAATAGCATGATATGATGTAACACGATAAGAAACGCCATTCGTTTAGCAACGTGAATGAAAGTGCGGCCTGTACACAGTAAAAAAAATGTAAAAGTATTCAGTTTTCACAATTTGGCGATTTCGACCGTTCTTTCTTTCGCCAAATGAAGCATTTTGACGCGAATTAGCGCAATGGCGATCGGCAGCGATATCCCTGATCCCATAGCCCAACAGTATCACGAAAACATTAAATTACTTTTACGTTTTATTTCTTCTATTAATATTTGTGAAGCTATAATGCTCCAATTCCATGTAGTTTACTTTAAAATAAAGATCTTTAACTTGTAGCTCACGGGCCACCAAGCTACCACTATTTACAATAGAAACAATTGCTTTATTTAACGACAGAAACTTTGGGATTAAATAATGCAAAGATTGTCTTTCAGAATTTGTGGTGTCAAACGACATTCAGGTAAAAAGGTTGAAGATCCCTAGTTTAAAACGCTAGTGAGTAAATGCACATTCAGTTAGTGGCCGTCAAAAGAGACAGTATTGAAGTGTTTTCTAATTACGAGCGAAGTTACTCATTTATTTTTTACACATGAAGAAAATGAATAGACGATCTGGTACACTTATTCATAAAGTGACATAACTAAAACTTTCAAAAACTGAAAAACATCTTCGAGCATGAAATCACCTTCCTTTTCTTTTAATAAAATGATTCAAAAATTAAAAAAATAATACATTTCCATATGGCATGACCGACGTACATTGTGACGAAGAGGGTTTTTTTGGCCGACGTTGACAGTATATGATGTGCGAAAGCCCAAACTTATGTTCTTTATGCCTTGTTATGTATTTTTGTTAATTTGATACAAAAATTTAATTTTATACATTTTAAATTCGAAATTCAAAATTTTGAGTTCTTTTTAAACAAAAAATTATTTTTTAAACAATTTCCAAGTTGAAAAGTGTTTATGAAATCGGTTTATCTGTCTGTCTGTCTGTCTTTCCGTAAATATACTACGTATATATACTCCGATTGCCTTGAAAATGAAATATGTTATTGTGGCTTACTATGGCATGTTTGGTATTGAAAATGAAGTGTGCAGCATTTATGGTTCTTTTACACATACACTCAAAAGAATTCCGTTACATTATTACGCTGTATGGGGAAAAATCGTTTGTGGCGTATTTTAATGATGTTACACTATTTTAAACATATTCAAATTGATAAGTATCACAGAAGTGCACTACAAGCCGCTTACTGTAGAATATGGTGTGCATAGCATGTATTGTTCACTTACAGGGACTCTCAAAAGAATTTGGTTACAGTACTGTCTATGAACAATAATTATACTGGTGGCACGTTTTCAGTTGTAGCACATGTTTTTAAATGTAACTAATTTCTTGTATATTAATTAGTGCATATAAATTCTATAGATCATATACAGGGCTGCTCAAAAGATCTTACGTACATTTCCATTTATTTATGGAAATTGCTGAAGGGGAATTTTCATTTGTGTTATGTATTTCCTAACTGAAGTAAAATTTAGCATACTGTGCAGTGTACATACAAATCTATTGATTATATACATGGCTGCACAAAAGAATTCGGATAGTTTGTTTGACTATTTGTATTAGTTGCTGAAACTGGGTTTTCAAATGCGGTATCCGTTTTCTAAACTGCTTACTAAGTAAACTATGAAGTTTTGTTAGAGCATTCTGAATATGTTGGAAAGTGTTTCATAATCTATGCTTAACACATGATTTTTCGTTCTTTGTTTTATGAAGATAGTGCAGAAGCATGTTTTTACGTGGATTTCCATTCAATAAATCGCTGCTAACTGCCAAATTCGCACCTCTGCGCCATAAACGTTTTCTCCTTCGTCAAATGCTTATAGAAGAGTATGTACCAACGATTTTGCGGGATATAGTGGGATCTTGACTTTACAAGAAGAAAAATTGGGATATTATAAAAATTTCAAAAACCATACATAGGTATCAAAACCCAATTAATAATGAAAAAAAAAGGGCTCAGAATATTGCTCACAACACACACACACACACAAAATAAATAAATAAATAAATAAATTTTGAAAAGATATAAAAGATCGTGAAATAACAATTTTTTTTTTTTATAAATTACTCATATTTGGTTTCCCCCTTTTTTCCTACTTTTCCGATATATTTACTTCTAAAAACAGGGCTAGGCGGTATGTAAAGGGGGAAATATATATGGTTTCTCATGCTATGAGACTTATAGAACAGCTCTACATACTTGACGAACATAAAAAAATACATAAAATATTCACTAATGTGATGGAAATTCATCGTTTCGGCACATTATGCGACGTTTCAACCTTATTGCTTGAAAATTCGAAGATAATAAGTATTGCATAACGTTTTAAACCTCATTTTCATAATGTTGCAGAAACCGGGCTTATTTACGCATCTAATCGTATAAATGAACGTTAGAGATTTCGTTTATATGTTTACGGTTTAAAATTGTTTCTTTTACGCATACTAATTTTTTTTAACTGTATTCAAGTTTAACACATTGTTTCTTTTTAGAGGACCGACTGGAATAATAAATGAAAATAAATATGAATTCAAATATGATTTTATTGTCCACTAAGGGTTACAACCAAAATTAAAACTTGACAAATAATTTTCCTGCTAGCATAATGTTTTTAATACAAACCAAAAATATTAAATCTTGTACAAGCCATTTATTTAAATCGCATTTAGTATTTCTATTAGTGAGTACCCTTGTAATGTGCTTAATTTTTTATATAATAATAAAAAAAAAAAACAATCGCATAAATCTTTGTGTAAAGAAAATATTATTAGCATGGCAAGACGTAGACAAAACATAGAAAACAAAAAAGAAATTTTCAAACGCAGTCGCATTTGTTGTCTTCATAAGTATACGTCTTTTTTTTCGCCCCGGACTTTCGTCGCGATCTATTGTGATCGACACGCATAGCTATTGCTATAACATGCATTATAAAATAGTACTGCTATAACATACATTTAAAAAAAAATCACTCTAACAATAAATATAATCATCCTAACATTAATAATTTTTATGACGTCTGAAAACGGTGAAGGTATTTGCTACAGCAGATAATGTCAGAATAGGCGGGTTTGTTGTTGCCCTTGCCTTTGTCTGCTTCGTTCTTGGAAGCATGATCACAAAGGGATATCTTTTTTGCGTCTTTGATAATTTCTTCTAAACTTCCAAAGTCCCTTGTACTAATCCCTTCTTTGATATTAATTACTCTTCGAGGAAGATCTATTCTTTTCCTAATGCGTTGATTCCCAGGAATTAAATATTGAGAAAGGTGGCTATCCAATTCCTCGCGTTCAGCATAACTATTGTTTAACGTAAAAACGACCTCCCGAAAAACGTCTGTATTTGTTTTTGGTTTGACGCTATCCCAATATGTGCTGTGGCTGCATTCTATCCAGCAAACTGACAGATTTCAGTTGTTCATTTTTATATTGTTTTTCGAGTAACCGATGGACTAGACACTCTGATGGTTGTATTTTAGGGCCTTAATTACGGCCTCAACTATCTGAGGAGACTCACCTCTTGAATCTGGTGACAAAAACTCGACATGGGCGTTTTTCAAACCTGGAATGTTCTTCGGGTGAGCTGGGCAGTTCTCCGCAAATAACACTTCCTTCCCAGATTTTTCCGGCATTTGTAGGTTGAAGTTACGCATATATGAGATGTAAATATCACCCAGGCGCCTAAGTCTGCTTCTGTTTTATATATATATATATATATATATATATACCGCTAACCAGGCCTCTACCTGCCGGTCATGAGTACGTAGCTTAACGAGTTAGTACCCCTGCGCGGGGCGAAATTCGCCTGATCACAGCATGGCTGTGATCCACCTGCCAAGACCCTTGTTGACATCGCTGCAGCGCTCTCTAGTGGTTTGCTACAGTTTTCTTTGTTAGCCGGTTCAAGGTTTCTATTTAACTTTGTTGAATTAACAGATTAAAAAAAAGGAAAAAAATGAAGACGATAAAGGAATTGGTTTCGTAATTTAGAACCTTGATCAGGTGACGAGATGTTCACCTGATTAGGCACCTCCAGAGGTATAATGGATAGGGAACTTGGAGGATTTTGCACCCACGAAGGATTTTACATGCACCAGACGCCATTAGCGTATATATTCACAGAGCAAACTCTTTCTTTTCTTGATGCAGTGGTGATTTCGTAATTTACCACTCGCGACGAGCTAAAATTTTTCTGCGCCGTCTGCATTTGTTTTAACAAGAACTCGAGCTTTACTGAACTTTTTTGCAGTTTGTTTGTCCCTTTTCACAACCAATGTTTTATCAAATGTTAATTCATTACTTTGGCGAACAGTCCAATTTTGACCACATTCATTGGAAGATATCACAACCAGTGGCGGCGCGTGACCGGCTTTATTTGGGGAACTAAATGCATGGTTGCTAAATTTATTTTTTTCTTACCACTATTATTAAAAAGGAATACTTTATTTTATTTACTGTCGGAAAGTTCTGCCATTAAGCAAGGGAAAGATTTCTTGTAAAAAATAATGGTAGAAAAATAATACGTGTTTCAGGCATGCATTTAGTGACCCCAAAAAAGGCAATCACGAGCCGCGACTGATCACAACCAATACATACTTTGGCAATTTGCGGGAAAACGCTGGTTTTCCAACACTCTTACATCTTTGTTGTTCACCGTTGTTGCTTCCTCAGTAAAATGCTTGTATACGATCCCATATCGATTTTTAAATCGGTCCAACCACCCACTTGACAGTTCAGCTATTCGGTTGAGAGTCTTTGTTATTCGTGAAGCCTGTTGTTTCACTATTGGTCATTAAAAGATATGTTTAATGCTCGAGCCCGAGTGTACCAGTCAAACAATATCCTATATATATGCCATCGTATTTCTTGATTTCTTGATACCTTCATTCTCTTGGACGAATAAGCAGCTGAAATTTTTTGAGTGTGTCTGGATTTTTTAGCAGAATACGTAACATGAAATATTTATTTATTTTGCGAATGTTTTTTTTTTATTATTATTATTATTTAGCATGTCCTTCAGAGACATATTTTTGTATACTGTCTAATTTATCTTACACAGATAGTGTTTTTCTTTTGATTTTATGACTATATTCTATATTATTAGAAACATTTCTAAAACTCGACAACACAATCAGAAACGATTTAATTCCATGAAACTCGTGGTACAAGTAACTCACAAGCCATGAATAAAACAGGAGCAGGCTTGGCATCAGAAGAAAGTAACGAAGAAATGGAATAAAAAATAAAAGAATGTTTTCCTTTCTCTTCAGATGCGTTTAAGGCTGTTATCAAATCTAAACTGGCTACTTTATGACATATTTTTCAATTCATTTTTGTTCACAAATACATCAAATTGGCATGTGTTTTTGTTCAGAAACTATGTAATTGATACACGTTTTACATTTTTTGGCAGAAGATCTTTCATAAAATACTCTCAAAGTCGGCGTTTTGAACCAAATTCCCAACGCCGCACCCCGAGAAGCGGAAAAATGCGTTGTCACGTGACCAGAATCGCTTATAACTCTATAAGCAATATATGTATTAAAAATGTAAATCCCATTTCGATTCTAAATCGTTTTCATAATCAGGACTGCCAATTTTATGCCTTTGCGTTTAAAAAGAGTCAGAAAAGGTGCCAGAAAGTTTCGCGTTGTTGAGCAGGTCATTTGAGACCAAGAGGCGCCTGAAAAGTGCCCCCATGAAAAGTTCCCCCATACGTTATTTTTACGTCACAGCAGATGGGGGTAGATTTCCAGTCATAGAGAATTTTACTTTCGTCGAAAATTGGAAAACTTCCCCCTGAAAAGTTCCCCCAAATCAGAAGGGGGAAGTTTTCCAGTGAGATGGGATTTTCTTTTCACTGAGATCTTGAAAACTTCCCCCATGAAAAGTATCCCCGTACGCCATTTTGACGTCACCACAGATGGGGGCAGATTTCCAGTCCTAGAGAGTTTTACTTTCGTCGAAAATTGGAAAACTTCCCCCATGAAAAGTTCCCCCAAACTAAAAGGGGGAAGTTTTCCAGTGCCAGGCAATTTCTTTTTCACTGAGATCTTGAAAAGTCGAAAATTGGAAAACTTCCCCCATGAAAAGTATCCCCATACTTCATTCTGACGTCATAGCAGATGGGGATACATATCAAGGGGGAACTTTTCCAGTGCTAGAGAATTTTCCTTTTACTGAGAGCTTGAAATCCATCCCCATGAAAAGTGTCCCCATATCTCATTTTGACGTCACAATATAGGGTCACATATCCAATGCTATAACATTTTACTTGTTTCGAGAGCTGAATATCTGGCACTCGAAATGTGTTTCTCTTTTATGTCTAGTTACTATTGTTACTGTGAATTATTATTATACGGACTTGAAGAAATGCGCAGAAGAGATTTAGTGCGTAATGCAAAAGTATCTTGCTTACTTTTCATATTCGGTTATCAAACACATACTAGGCGGTCAAAAAGGATTTAAGTATTAATGTTATATAATGTTGCTCAAAGCATAATCTGTTAGAAGGCTCATGGAAACTCATCGAAAACAAAATTTTTGTATTAGCGGAAAGTGTGTGCATATGATATTTGTTGTTGAGTAGAGCATCAAATGTGAATCTTTAATGAAACATTCCCATTAGTTATTATTATTATTATTATTATTATTATTATTTTGAAAATTAGAATTTGCTCTTTTTTTAATTTTTTGTTAATATTCCCAATCAAATATCCAATATTAATAATTTGACACAGTAATGATCACTTTAACTTTTCTACTATTATATAAAAAAAACCAAGTCATTAAATATCCATCATCAATCTATAATATTAATAACTAGAAATTAAAAATTAATTCTTTGAAGGTATTTCATGTTTTTGGCAAACATTTCCGTAATGATTTGACATCGAATTCCACTATAAAAAATATACAGATTTTTTACGCTTGGTAGAAATCACAAACAAGCGAATTTTTTCAAAAATACATAGTTTTTTTTTTTTTTTTAATCTTTTTTAAGGTAATGCAACTAAAAAGAAAAAAATAAACATTATTTAATTTCTTATTTTAGAATTTAAAATTTGATTTCTCAACGCATAATCGTAAATTAATTAAAATTAAATTACTATTTCATAAAAAGCTTTTTTTTTTTTTTTTTTTTTTTTTTTTAGAATATAAGTAATTTTTATGGATAGTACCAGATTTACAGGTATATTAATAAGAAAGAAAGGGGGTGCTTCAACTAACTCATTAACCACATGGTTTCCAAAAATAATAAACAGATTAAGAACTCTTAACTTTTATGCAAATTTTGTGCCAGTGATAATCCTTTTACAACCAAAAGGTGTTGATATTAATTACCACATGTTTTCTTTGCTTTAGCAATTAAAAATAATTATTTTAACTTCCGTAAAGGTGCGCCTGTTGTCTTTCTATTTAAGTTGCTATATTTCTTTTTTATAGAATTTCTTCTAAACACGAGCATTTAAATAAAAACAAAGCCTAAATTAATCTACTTTAAAGCATTATATTTACATTATTTTTTATACATTATTATTAAGAGTGAATGAAATTGGGCTTCAGTACCAAGCGTGAATACTGCCTTTAAGATTTCACACAGTTTTCATGTATCCAATTATTTATCTCATGTTTAATATTTTCTTACGTTTTTGTGGCTATAATTTGAGAATATGTAATGTGCTAAGTAGAATAATTTAATTAAAATTAAATTATTTCTGTGAAATACTTCATTTGGAAATAGCATATTTTGCCGTAATAATTCAGAGGAAAACAAACATCGCGAATATAACAGTTTAGAAATTGTTACATAATGTATGCTTAGTTTTATTATTATTATTATTATTATTATTATTATTATTATTATATTATTATGCTTTCATTTTATTTTATCTATCTCGTGCTTTTAATGTGCATATAGTATGTATAGCACTTATACAGCAGGTATGTCAAACTCGTTTACCGCCGCGGACCAAATTAAGCGTTATATACAAAGCCCAAAAAAGATAATATTATTACCATTGCACAGAATAAAATTTGTTCGTATAAAACACATCCATGTTAAAGAAATGTGCATGTAAAGTTCAAAAGTAAATAAAATTCATAGCTTGTTTTATCTTATTTTTCGAAAAAATACTCGAAATTGCTTTCTATCAACCGAATCAACTGGATTTAATTTATTTTTTTTCTAATTTGTATTTATTTTGCAATTTGGTTGTGCACGATGACCTGTTAATCTTTTACCTAGCAAAGAAATAGCTGCCAATCTTCCGTATTTTTTTCCAGTGAAAAAGAAAACATATTTCGAATTAAAAAATTTCTTTAAAAATTTGTGTTTTGTATCTATGCTCTACTTATTCTTTTTTATTTTCATTTATTAAATACATTTTCTGGTTTAACGTATGTTGACTTGAAAAATAACAAAAGGTTGGCCGCTATACGCAAAGAAGCAGAACAAAAGCGCGCTTGTTCAAAAAATGTCCACTCCGATGTTTTTCTAATAATGTTTGGCAACATATAAAATAAAATACATTTTCTTTTTGAAAGTTGTTTTGTCAAAATAATAAATTCTATTTGAAAATGCTAATCATGGCCGGATTAGGGGGGGGGGGCTAAGGGGCTGCAGCCCCGGGCCCCAATCCGTCAGGAGCCCTCGTCAACAGCTTAAGTTTTATCAAAATTTTGTTTTAAAAATTACTTAAATTTCTAAAAGAAAGAAAAAAAAAAGAAAATTTTTGCTTCTAAAATGAAAAAACTTTTTCTGAAATAACGAGATAAAATCGGGTTTCAAGCGTCATCACTTTTTCCTTTTGCAATTCCAAAACTTCGAAGTACGATTTAAGGGTAGTCGTCACTCCCTTGAAAACACCCGATAGTTATTGTTAAACCTATGGCCAGGTTGCTTTCAAATTTCTCGTTTAAATTTAAATACTTTTAAAAGATTTTTTTTTGCATAAGATAGCTGAGGTCGATCCGTAATACGACGATTTTTTATTTTTTCGATTTCAGTTGCAGATCTGTTTAGTAAAGGTATTTTCACTTTCGGAACCGGTTTTGAAAGTGAAAGTACCTTTATTAAAAAAATCTGCAACTAAAATATCAACCTCAGCTATCTTATGCAAAAACTTTTCAAAATATTCAAATTTAAATGAGAAATTCGAAAACAACATGGCCATACGTTTAACATTAGCGAGCGGGTGTTTTCATATTCTTTTACTATTTTTACCCTACTTTTGCCCGATACCAAAAGAAGAAAACATCTTTACTATTTTCCGCTTCTACCACCTAATCTCAAAAAACATGTGCACGCTCAGGGGAAGAATCTTGAATTGTAAGGTCTATGTGTGCACGACATACGATTTCTTAGAAATTAGTGCAAGGTCAGGACCCCCGCCCCAATGCCTAACATCCGACACTTCCCAAGGGCAACCCCCTCCCCAATGACATGACCAGTATCTTTCAACAGTATTTTGCATAAGAACTGAGAACCATTGGCCAGTGCATTGAGAATCATCTCTGTCTGCCTCTCCTGCATAAAAGTCTATGGGGAAAAAAAAAAAAAAAAAAAAAAACAGACAGATAATCAAAAAGAATTTTGTTCGTAAACTTTTATTTTAATATGATAAGAAGTAGATTTTAGGAAGTGTGTTTGCTTCCCTTTTCCTTTATCTTTAATGTTTTTATTTAATACTAAGTAAAGAAAAGCGTTTATTTAATTGAGAAAAATGCTTATCCTTGAGTATGAGTACATTTAACTTGTAGAAACCATTGTTTTTACTGCATGTGTTTAGGTGGCTTAAAAAAAAGAAAGAGAAAAAAAAGGTTAAATAATATTACACCTCTTATGGGTTCGATTGTTTGTGAAATATTTTTTATCGCCATCTTTTATCTTATCAATTTAAGTTAAGTTGATTAATTATGAATTTCATTATTTAAATGGCTTTACACACATCCTTATTTTATTAAAATTCCCATATTCATATATAAATTGTTTCTTTTGTGCAATTTTTACTAAAAATCAATACGTATGGGTTAAATTCTTTAATATACTCAGATTAATTTGTTTAAGGCGGTTCTCAAATTCCCTGCTCAACAACGCGAAACTACCTGACGTGTTTTCTAACTCATTTTTAAATGTAAAGGCATACAATTGGAAAATCTGACTATTGGAGGGATTTAGGATCGAAAAGCGTCTTAAATTTTTTGATAAATATATTAAGTTATAAGAGATTCTTGTCAAGTGACGACAAGTTTTAATTTTTTCTCGTGCTGCTGCGTCCGGAAATTTGATTTAAAATGCCATCTTTGACAGTATTTTCTAAATGAGCTTCTGCCTTTTCCAAAATATGTAAATCGCCATTCGATTACATAGTTTCTGAATAAGAACACTTGCCAATTCCATGCGTTTTCGAACAAAAATGAATCAGAAATGTGTCACAAAGTAACTCCTTTGGATTTGAGAACAGCCTTAATAAAATTAATCATATTTTGCACATAAATTGACATATTTCAGTCAAACTGGAAAATTTTAGCATATATATATATATATATTTAGATATTTTAATTCATTCTCAAGTTATAGATTCCACTAGAAAAGTAAATTTTTTTAAAAGTTTGAGGTGTTGCATTTTTTTTAATCAGAAAAAAATTGCTTTTTGTAATAAAAGTTTTATCTCACATTTATATTTTCTAACAAAACTAGTGGGCTCTGCTCCCTTCGAGCTACGCTCGCCAACTCCCGTGCATACCCCGCAGAATCGAAAAACACGTTAATTGGTCTAAAAATACGCTAATTTTTTCTATTTTAAAAAGATTATCCGATTACGGAAGACTGATTGCAATGAATTTATTTAATAAAATTTCATATATTTTGCACAAAAATTGACTTGTTTTAGTCAAACTGAAAAATTTTAGCATGCATATTTATAACATTTTGCTCATTGTCAAGATATAAATTTAACTTAAAAAGTAAATTTCCTAAAAAGTTTGAAGTGGTGCCATTTTTTAAAATCAGAAAAAAAAGTTTTTTTTTTTTTTTTTTTTTTTTTTTTGTAATAAAAGTTTAACTCACAGTTACATTTTCTAACAAAACTAGGAATTTCCGCCCCCAACGAGCTACACTTCCCAAGACTTCAGAGGCTCTACAAACACAATGATATAATCTGTTTTAAAAAGATTACTTGATTACGAAAGATTGGATGATATTAACACGACCAGTAGTGATCTTTTATAATCGGGTATCTATTCATTTCCCTTTGACTTGAACATTCCCAGGGCCGCATCCACCGCTGTCGCAACTGCTGACGGTCTAACTGCTGGAAGATTTTTTTCTTTTAGACGATATAAGAAAATAGTTTTATATATATATATATATATATACAGTGGACTCTCTGTATCTGAACACTCTCTAATGTGAACACCCCGGTATTATGAACACTTTGTGACGGTCCCGGCGGAACTCCATTGACTTAACAAAAGATGAACTCTCTGTATTCTGAACACCCCACTATTATGAACGCTACTTTTGATCCCTATTCTAACCCGCCTCTCTGTAAACTGAACGTGTGTTTGCAGTCAGAATTTCTGCATCATAGAAATTTGGAGAAATTGGAAAAAGGTTCAGTGAACTCGGTTAAAAAATAAACAGTCAAAATTATTGCTAGATTTTAAGCATCTACCCAAAACTGCAATTTGTTTAAAACATTCAGATAAAATCTTCAGTTAACAAAACAAACAAAACATTTAGTATAACAAAAAATAAATCGAAATAATAATTTTCAAACAGGTACGTCTTTACCGTATGTGTTTTACATCTCAACTAATTATAAATTCTTATATTTTAATACACAAAAAAGTCCAGGTATAAAACTGTCGCCATTTCACAAAAGTAAATCGTGATAATCAAATTAAATGAAATGAACATAACAATCAATTTGTATGCAAAGAGATACAAGAAAAAATAATGTAAAAACTATGTCACGTGATTCCCCCTCTCCCGAGTTGAGATAAAAATAGAAAGATTATGCAACAGAAATGTCCTGACCTTCAGTGACAGATAATAGACATATAAGAGAGGTGTTAGAGGGAGTGGTCAAAAAAAGATTATGGTTTCTTTTCTGCACACCTGGTTGGACAGCATTATTGCTTCAATTACTTTCTTCCTTTTTTGCTCGGCAAAGGTAAATTTTCTTCGCCATTTCGCTATCTTTGCAAGGAAAGAAGCACAGCACTTACGCAGATGTAGGAAAAAGGAAAGAACTGAGTCTTCAGGAAAAAATACCATGTTGTTCAAAAATTACAATCAAAATAAGTCAAAAGAAAATTGCATCTGAGTTTAGAATTTCAGTAGGCCAAGTCAACGCCATCAACAAGAAAGAAAAAGAAATTATAGTTGCTTTTGAAGCAAATGAACCTTCCTCAAAGTGTAGAATTTTTGAAAAGAAAATGGGAAACGAGAATATAAACAATCACATCTGGAAGTTTTTTTGCCAAATGTGAACAAAGAATCTTCCTGTCACTGGACCACTGCTAAAGCAGATTCCTCTAGATTTTCAGAAAGGGAGAAAATCACGGAATTCAAGGCATCGTAAGGATGATTGCCTCGCTTCAAAAATTGGCATAACATTGAATTCAAAATAAGCAGTGGTAAAGCTGAAGACGTAAATATCGACACTGTATAGGAATGGAAAAGAAAACTTTTGGACATAATGAAGGATTTTGTCGCCGTTTACATTTTCAATGCTGACGAAACTGGCTTGTTTTTTAGAGCTCTTTCAAATAAAACCCTAGAAGAAAGAACCCTAGCTGGAAAATTTCGAAAGAAAGACGCCGTCATGCTCTGTGCCAGTTTTACGGGAGAGAAACTCAAGCCACTTGTGATCGAAAAAAATGAAAAACCATGATGCTTCAAAAATCTGAAGATTGCATCATTGCCTGTGCACTGTAAAACAAATCGAAAAGCCTGGACGACATTCACAATTTCTCACAATAGTTGGAGGGCATTAATGAGATGATGAAGAGAGAAGGAAGAAAAATTCTTTTTGTCGATAGTTCCAGATCACATACAAACATGCAGCTGAGCACCATGAGCCTGAAGTTCCTGCCACCGAACTGTACTTCTATAATCCAACCACTGGATCAAGGAGTTATCAAGACCTTTTAAGCTCACTACTGAATCCATTTTCTGAAGAAAATGTCCCTGGTGAGGTGAGGAAGGAGGAAAATACGGCAACCGAACTAACGAAGAAGGTCAACGACATGGATGCTGTTCATTAGATATCAAAGTCTTTGAATGAAGTAACCTCCAATACCATCCAAAGATACTTCAATAATGCTGGATTTCCGTGTGAAAATGAGCAATCAAGAATAGATGACCAAGAAGAAACAGCTGTGAGTGACTTGGGGTCAATTCTTCAGGAGCCGCATACTGAAATTCAACCTGGAGCTTATCTCGAAGCCAACGGAAGCTTTCCGGTTTGCGACAACAACTTCGTTGAAGAGGAAGAAAATAGTGAAGAAGAAGCGGGACCAGAAGATACCAATGGAACAAGAATTACAATTACCTTCCAGCAATATAGCCAATGGATTCAAGACTTATTGATCTATGCGGCTGAACAGCACCCGGAAACCTTTCCACTTCTTAAACAACTAGATAACATGTATACTGCACGACCATACACAATGCAAAAACAGACTAAAATTACTCACTTTTTCAAGTAATGTACCGATTATGTTTTCATGTAAAGTATTGTATATATGTAATTGCATGTTTTGTAAATTTTTTTAATATTTCCTAAACGCAACAGCTTCATCTCGGTAAATGGCATTGCTAACCAGTCTAAGTATTCTATACAATCTGTAAACTCATACATAGTAGTAGTAGTAATGAATTTCTCAATCTCCCTCTATAATGAACACCCCCATAATCTGAACACTTTTGGTCGGTCCCATGAGTGTTCGGAATAGAGAGAGTCCACTGTATATATATATATATATATATATCAATCATAATCTTTACCACTGAATGCTTTCCGCACATAAAAATGTAATTATTTGAAAGTTTTCTTTCTCTTTTAATATTCACGTGTAAATATTTTTTCGAATTGAAAAATATTTGGAAATATTATTATTTGGAGTTTTTAAATACAATGCAAATTTCTTCATTAAATGCTTTACACACATAATAACTTAATTGTTTTAAATTTCCCTGTCATTTTTAATATTCGCGTGTAAGTATATTTTGCAAATGGAAAATGTTTAGAAATATTACTTGGGCTTTATAAATATCTAGCACTAGAGGTAAAAAACGGCTTTTTGGAAAAAAGAAATAAATATCCATTCAAGTAAAAATTTTGGATTAAGGGAAAAAAAAAAAACATAAACATAAAATTAGACACTATATATATATATATATATAACCATTAATGAAACATTACCGTAATACCATATATATATATATATATATATATATATTCGACACAGCATTTCATAATCTAATCACGTAATATATATATATATATATATATATATATATATATATATGCCTTCAAAAGAAGGTTAAATTGCTGTGCATAGTTTTTAATCCTATAAAATTTATGTAACTGAATTATATTCACCGATTTCAACATTAAACAGAGGCACTTAAAATAATTATTCGATTTTAAAACTCTATGTTTCACTATGTTTATCATACATTTCTCTATAAAACTATCATTTTTCATGTTTTTCTGTCAATTACAATACTCAAACATTATAGATAAAGATTCTCTAGACGCTTAACATTTTATTACGAGGATCTTGGCGATATTTTAAAAATAGAAATGAAATATTTCTCGGAATGTATTAGAAATGTAGATATCCAATGCTGTCAAGATGCTGTTAATCAATGATAAACAATTAATATCTGTTTTCCCAAATGTACTGAATATTGCAATTATAGTATATAGTAGTACCGCTTACAAACTTTGAAGCAGAATGATCATTTTACAAACTAAAATTAATAAAGAACAAACTATGATCGTTTACGCTGGAGCCCAAACTTAGCGGTTTAACACTAATGTCACTAGATAATGACATAACAGAACTGTTTGCATTTCATGATGCCCTGCAATCACTTGGAAATTTAAATACAAGGATTTTTTTTCAATTAACTTAATTTTTAGTAATGAAAATCTAATAATAATAAAAAAAAAGCTTAAACATGTAATTAAATTTATTTATATCAATAAACAGATGTATTGAAATTATTTTTAATGTATTCAGTTTTTATACGCCTGGAATATTTCTATTTTTTATTTGTTTATAAAGTATTTGTTAATTGTATATGTTTAAATAAACTAATTAAGAGCACTATTGAAGATAACAAACAAATAAACAAAAAAAACGCTCTTGATTAACAATATAAATATTTCCATTTTTAAAATTTGTATTTCAGGATTAAAAAAAAAAAATAATCAAAGGTGTGTGTGTGGGGGGAGGGGGGATAAATATTCAGTATCGTGGGAAGGGGCACAAAATTTCCAGTAGCAGGGGAAGAGGGGGGGGCAAAATGTCCAAAATAGCCCCGGGCCAAAGAAATGCTTAATCCGGCTCTGATGCTAATACTATCAAATAACATGATGAAATTATGAAATTTTCCCTGAGGTTGAAGTTTACTCAGGTGCTTTTATTTTCAAATGAAAACTCCAAGTACTTTGTCTATTGGTGGTCTTTTAATAATTCACATTCATATTTTGTCAATTTAAAATGAAAATGCTTACCTTGTTTAACATTTCGTAATTAACAGTTAAAATTTTATGATGGAAAGCCGTCAATTTTTTGTATAAGAAGGTAGATCTGGTTATATTCGTTACCAATATTATCAAGATATTTTCTAAATTGACTATGATTAAGCATGTGCGTACGAATATGATATAAGTTTATAAACATGTATCCGTCTTTTATAAATCGATCCGGCTATACAAAATACTTTTTAGCAATGGTACTTTTGCTTATAGTATTTTCAAACTTCTTTAACTGTTTTGCGCATCCTTTCTTCCATTTCCTAGTAAATGATTTTGAATCACGGGATATTTAATGCAATAATAATTATTTTATAAAGTAAATGTATTTTCTCCAATAGGCTTGGTGAAAGCACTCTCTTTTAAGAAGTGTCAATTTCAATTCTGACAGTTTTTCTTTCTGATGTTTGGCCAGATTTTTAATGCTTTGTCCTGTAGCATCTCTTAATGTTCCATTCTTTCGAAACTCCAACAATGTTTGGATATCAACATATAATTTCAGTTTTTCTTTTAATATAATGGTATTGTGAATCAACTTAATTTTTTTTTAATGTTTATTTTCCGTCAATTATATATATTCATACTGGTAGAGTTTTAACTTAAAAAATATTTCCTAGGTTGTTTATCAGTATGTTATTAAAATATGTGTAAATCGGTAAAAAAAAAAAATAAAAGAAAGAAAGAAAGAAAGATCAAGCAGGTGGTTTCATTAACAATGACACATTTACTAACCTAAGTAATGAAAATAATTAAAGAACTTAAATCCAAAATATTTTTGTAAAACAAGAGTGGAGAAACTGGATGACATGACGTATTCGGGGGTTTTGCTTCAAGCACAAAAGTGATAATTTATGTCATTTCGAAAGCAAATCATTTAAAAGCCACTTAATTTTATACTTTGATTTTAAAAAAAGTTGTAACTGTTCTTAATTAGCCCGAATTTTATTAATTTTACTATACGTTTCTTATTATTTAATAAATATAGCATGTGTAAAATTGAAGAGAGTAGTAAAACAAGTTGGAAATTGTACGTCAAACGTTACAAACGAGGTGCGTTCGTACTATAAAAAAAGTTATAGTTCTATAAATATTCAGATCTTGATGATTTTTAATTCTGTGAAATCAATTATATCGTCTGAAGATTAATTTCTGTAATAAAATAAGTTTCTCGGTCGCTTGGCGATCAAACTTCGAAAGCTCCTATAAAAAGAAAGCACCGATTTAAAAAAAAAAAAAATCAAATTTCTTAATAAATGTTTTTATTAATATTTTCTAAAGTTTTGATTCGATTTTTAAAAAAATTGAAATGTCGCGATAAAATTCTGCAAAGATAATATATCTTAAATTTCAAACCATTCGGTTGGGTAGTTTTTGCGTTGCTATATGCAGACGGACGGACAGACAGACGGACGGACGGACGAACAGACGGACGAACAGACGGACGTACGAACAGACGGACGTACCATACGACGACAATAGGTGCTACGTATTTATATAATTATGAACGCACCTAATAAAGCAATAGTTTCGTCATAAAACACATAAATATTATAAGAAAAATACTGTAAAAAAATTACGAATCTTTAAATTTTTAGACTCAAGATTTCGCACTTTGTTACATTCCGATTAATTAACTGTGTATCTGCAATTTCTTGGAGCTAAAATTTAAAACTTTAAAACTGAGCTACATCTGTCTATATACATCAATTATGTCAAATGAGCGGATTTTTTTTAACTACCACATTTTGAAGAAAAATATTTCCCTTAATTAATTACGAAATAAATAAGACAAAAATTATTATTAAAAAAAGTGGTAGCAATTGTGAATAATAAAAGCAACTGGCAATACTTACATACATATGTTTGCCATCTCTAAGACTATTTGGTGTAAGTGAGTTCCTCAAAAGTGTATTTTCAGCATGCGTGTTCGAGCAACTGAATAAATGCCAAAATAAATGCACAGGTAAAATGCCAAAGGCTTGGCGGGCCACAGAGAAGTTGTCGGCGGGCCAGTTGTGGCCCGTGGGCCACGTGTTTGACATACCTGCTTTACAGGGACACTCAAAAGAATTCCATTACAATACGGTCTATGGGGAGAAATCGTTTGCGGTTTATTTTATAATGTTTCAATATTTGAAACATACTGAAACAGATATATATCACTGAGGTGCATTACAAGAGGCTTACTATAGAATATTGTGTGTATAGCATTCCTCCTTCATTTACAGGGTCACATAAAATTATTCTGTTAAAGTACTGTCTGTTAATAATAATGGTTGGAAATGCGTTTTTAGTTGCGTTTTTAAATGGAATTTTTTTTCCCCCTATTATACTTGATGTGTATAAATCCTATAGGTTATATACAGGGCAGCACAAAACATCTCGAATGCATTTGCGTTTATTGACGGAAATTGCCGATGAGCTATTTTCAACTGTGCTATGCGTATCCTAACTAAACTAAATTTTTGCATTCTATGTAGTATATATAAAAATCAGTAGATCATACACTGGGCTGCGCAAAATAGTTAGGATCTTTTTCCGAATATTGTTGGTAATTTCTGAAATTGGATTTTTAAATGTGTTATGCGTTTTCCAAATTGTTAACTTTAGCATCAGACTTAGACATTCTTAAACGGTAAAGATTTCTATAAAAGCATTTTGGAAGTGTTGAAAAGTTTTACATATTCCATACTTAACGCATAATTTTTTGTTCTTGTTTTTTTTTTTGTTTTTTTTTTACTAGGAGACAGCAATTAAAACCTCTGTCCCCCCACCAAAACAAGGAAAAATCTTACGAGCTTCATCTGGTGACAACTTATTAGAAATATTTCCAAATTTTTAAAATGTTTTTAATTAGTTGTTTGTTGAGACACAAAAACGAATCTAACCATTCGTTCTATTAATTTTTGGGTTTAATTTAACAATTTAGATTTCTTTATTATTAGTTTTTTAGAGTTTAACGTGTCTGAAAAAAGTAATAGAAATAGAATCTTATTTTAAACTCAAAAGGTCACTAATTCAAGAGCTAGAAAAATGGTTTTCTAGTTTCAAAAATTGGAAAATGTTTGAAAAATTCTTTTTTAGTTTCTAAACTAAAACTTTTATAGATTGTCAGAAATCATATGGTTAAAATAGATGTATCAGATAAAAAAATAAGAAGTTGAAATTTATTTTCTATTTTTCTATTGAATAAGTTTCCATAAAATGTTATCATTAAAAAAAAAAAAAAAAAAAAAAAAGCATGTACTAAGTTTCACATATGCTTTTTTTTTTTCCACAGATAATATTTGAGTTATTTTAAGGTACATTATGGTTGATGTAGCTACATTGCTAAGCTAAACAAATGTTTATTTTTGTTATTTTTTAGTAAGTTTTATATTAATTTCTGTACAAAATATTTTAGAATTATTCTTTATTCGGGACTCAAACTCTTCCATGAATATCTTACTTCTTTCTTTCTGCATCACCCTTTTTTTACTGTATAAATTTGACATAAAGAAGAACGAAATATAAAAAGTGCTTAATGTGTATTTATAATTCAGGAGAAAGGAAAAAGAAGCACATAGAAAGGACTAGCAATTTGAAGCCAAAACGAAAGGTTGACTTGATAATGTGTTCAAAAAATAAGACTATATCGTTAACTTTATAGTTCCAGATTTTTCGGAAAACGCAAATTAATAAATATAAAATAATGAATCAAGAGTATGAAGTATTGTTTTATTTTCCTAATTTTTTTATTTCCTTAATTTTAATTATTTTACGAGCATCCTGATTTGATTACTTTTATAATTTAAAAGAAACTAAAATAACCCCATATTTATTTATTTATTTATTTATTTATTTTTAATTGCCTTTCTTGATTAAAGTGGTTATCAAATTCCCGGCTCAATAACGCCAAACTTTCTTACTTCTTTCAAAACGTCATGGCATAAAATTGGCAGGCCTGACTGCTAAATGAACTGCGATTTGGAATCGAATGGGCGTTTTTATTTTTTGATAAATAAATTACTTATTGAGTTAAAAGCAATTGCTGTCACGTGATGATAGATTTTTTTCCTTTCGTGCGCCCGGAAATTATGTACAAAACATCAACTTTGACAGTATTTTCTGAAAGATCGCCTGCCTTTACTAAAACATTGAAAACACCACTCGATTACATAATTTCTGAATAAAGAACACCTGCCCATTTCATGCGTTTCCGAACAAAAATTAATTCAGAAATTTGTCAGAATGTAGCTCCTTTGGATTTGAAAACAGCCATAATTCTATGCAATAAAGGGCTAATTTGTAAAACAAGTAACTAAAAAAATGCCATTACGAGATATTCAAGATTAAAGTTTTTTAATAAAGTAAAGAACAATATAAACTATACTATTGTGATTGCTTCCTCTAAAATAGCTTATTTGTTAAAGACTGTATCCTCAGTTAACGTATGTGCAGCATATTTTGAATAATATATTTTATTTTATTGAATTTACGGAGTCTTCGTTTATAAAATTCACATCCCTGAATATCATGGCATATATTGATTAAAAATTAAAACTTGCACGTTTTAAAGGTTGTCAGGCCAGGATGCAGTTTACATGAAAATGAGAAAAACATTTAAAAGTAGAGTTACCATCGCCGCGGTGGACAGCCCTGCTCAAAGGCACCCACTCTGTCTGTATTAGATTACACATTTCAAAAATCTTAAAGATAATGTTCTTTACTGAAAGCTGAATAAAATATTTCGATAAACTCTGCCAATTAATTCATAATATAGCCGATCTGGTTCGTTGCTCACATAAATAAGAAATAGAAAATGAATTAATGTTTTTCATGCTTTCATGTGTATGTTCCGTTCAGATAATCTTTTATATTTCTCAACTCTTTTACTGCAAATACGGTATTTTAAAAATATTTTCTTCCTTTTTTTTCTTTCGAAGAAAATTATATGACCGTTTATATTTATAATTAAAAATAATTATAATTAAAAATATCTTATTACTTTATAGTGATGTTTCACTTTATTTATATCATATAGTATTTAAAAATGCATTTAAAAATTGATGCATCTTTTATACATAAAGTTTGAGATACTAGCGAAAAAAAGATAAGAAAGACAGAAAACAAGGGGGAAAAATCGTTTCATATAATTCATAGGATTCACAGTTAATTATTCATATTAAATATTCATATATTACATAAGAATATATATAAAAAGTTTGCATTATTTTGATAATATCGAAAAATCCATATTAAATAGAGTTTGAGTTTCAACCCAAAAAAATTCATGGTTAAGCTGTTTCACTAACCGGTCAATTCACCACCAACCTTCAACTTCCCGTACAACTCTCAGTTGAGTAACCCGAGGTTCGCGAATCTAACTGCCGGTTGATATTTCCGAATTCTTCGTTAACTTCAGGGACATGGTTATTCGACTCTGGGTTACTCGACGGCAGGTTGAAATGTGTATATCTCATTGGCCAAAAGGATCACATGACGTAGCAATAGTCTTTATGGGTTCTGTCCTCCCTTGATTCAGTTTTCAATAACGAAACAAAACAGAGTATTGAAAGAGCATAATTGGAGTGTTTACTTTTTGATAAATAAATTTACAAATAAATTTTGAATTAACATTTTGATTTGGTGGTTTAGAAATATTGTCACAGTCATAAAATGCTCATTTTTACAAAATTTTATAGTATTTTTTTTTTTTTTTTTTAAGTTTTTTAAGTTTTTTGATTAAAGAAAAATATATATATATTATCTACGTTTAATAAACAATTTTATGACCAGGCTAACACTAATAAGTGGAATAAAAGCAAATAGGGAGCTGGATTAATTTATTTTGCAAAAATGTTATATAAAAAGATATTTTCATATATTTCTAATGTATGTTTTTTATTTAACTAAAATAATTGATTACAGATTCAATTAAATTATCTTGGATGAAATTGCATGCTTGGTAGCATTTATCCCTTATATGAGACCCAAAA
The DNA here is from genome assembly GCA_963931845.1 of Maratus michaelseni. Classification (NCBI taxonomy): domain Eukaryota; kingdom Metazoa; phylum Arthropoda; class Arachnida; order Araneae; family Salticidae; genus Maratus; species Maratus michaelseni. The sequence goes on along the minus strand of OZ007599.1, from coordinate 204,277,834 downwards.
AGGTGGGGTTTTTTTTATGTGTAAATTATTATAATTAATATATATATATTTTTTTAAATTTCATATATAATAATTTAAAGAGCTGTTTGAAAAAATTCTCGTGAACTGCGAAAATTTTCAAATAATCTTCTTAAAAATATCATGTTCTTTCAAACAAAAATAATTATTTTTAACTAACAAGTACATATTAGTTCAAATTATTTATCTATTACAAACGGATATACATTTTTATGTATTATAACGATATTTTAACGCAAAATTCCATCTTCTATAATTTTATTTTTTAAACAAACGTGAAGTGTAGGAATAAATCTGAAATTTAAGAAAAACTGCTGTTTTTTATTCTTAAAAAAAAAAAAAAAAAAAAAAAAAAAAAAAAAAAAAAAAGATTTGAATCGTATATACAATATTTGAGTGTAAGAACATTTGATTTTAAATTCGTTAGATGGCGCTACCAAATATTCTCAGTAGATATTTTACGTCTTGAAAACTTTCTTAATAATCACTCTAATCTTGACTTTACAGAGTTAAAATATCCTAAAAGGGCTAATAATTAAAAGTAACACATTCTTTCACATTATTATTATTTTTTAAATTAACATTTCGTTTGCTTTCTGCATCACAAATAGCATTGAAACGAAATAAACGTCAAAACACTTGTCAACGCAACCGCCATCTTTGCTTCAATTGCACATGCGCGTGTCGAATAACTGTAGACGAATAGGTTAGTTCAGTTACTGAACTTATGTTTCGTTTTCTCCTCCATTTTCGGCTAGTTGAGTTAGCGGAGAATTTGATTTCAGGGTCAACCGAGAGTTACAGCGTAACTCGCCAGTTGAGGTTGACGGTGAGTTAGGGGGTAAGTACTGACTATCAAATAAACTGTTTTCTACACCGCCCGAGGCGAGGCATCTATTTGCTTCACACTGCCCGTTCAGCGTCTTTTGTTAATGACTTATTGAGTGACCAGTGACCAGGCTATATTTCCGCTAACAATTCAAACGTATACAGAAGATGAAGAGTGGAAACGGGTTTAGCACTCTGTATATTCTTCCTTTTATCGTGATTTTTCTCGGAACTAGAGCTCCTATTATAGGAGTCTTACTCGGAACCAGTTCCGGTATTTCTACCAAAATTTTCACTTTTCATTCAGAAGAATAAATGAAAAAAAATTTATTCATTCAATTTTAAACAGGAACGAAAAATCATGCGTCAAGCATAGATTCTGTAACACTTTACAACACTTCTAAAATACTTTTACAAATCTTTACCATTTAACAACATTAAAAGAAAAATAAATACATTAATTAAGAAAATTATTTCATTCCCGATAATTAAAAAGGTTAATAATTAACTAACTATTTATCACATTTCATAGGAGACAATACGGTATTTTTTATTATAGGGACCTAGACATAACCCAGTCTTTAAAAAGTGAAATTTTTTGCCAAATAATCGCGAAAATAAAATTGCAACCAATGCAATAAGGAGGGCCAAATAAAATCGTGGAAATAGACGAATTGGGTAAAAACAAATATCAATTTTACCTGATAAACAATTTTACTTTTAAGTCTTTGTGGAACGTTTTAACATCCTTCAAAAAAACCTTAATTAGAAATAGTATATGCTTTTTCTTTAAATTCAATTCTGCCTCCTTGGTTTAATGTATAGTTGAAACAAATCTTGTTTTCTAAATGACAGTATGTTGACAGGCACTTTTTGTTCTCCAGAATAAATTGATTCATGAAGTTTGTATATGTGAAAATTGAAAATATGTTTTTGTTTTTCGGAAAATTTACTGAAATCAAGATTTTGTTTTCACCATCTATTCAAAGTGAAAATAAATTCTGTTTTTCAGTTTTAATGAGAAAATGGTGTAAAAAATATACTAATATGTTTTATTTCTCCTTTTTTATACACAAATATGGAGTAATTTCCTTTCCGTTTTTAGATAAACTTCATTAAAATTTACAAAAAAAAAAAAAAAAAAAAAAAAAAAAAAAAAGAAAAAGAAAAAAAATCTTGGAATCTAATTTAATTTTTTAAATTCTGAGAGTTTGTGCGACATCCTTGGATCAAGTAAATCGAGTTGCATTCAATAATCTAAGAGTAGTTGCGAAATACAAAAACATGGTCAGATTTTAATATAATAGATTCGTGTTCATTTTCCTTTTCTTAAAATTATGATGTGATTTTTAGAAGAAAACTCTCATCTGTATATAACGGATACTCATGCTTAATAATCAGTATAGATAACAAAACATTTAAATTTTTCTTTATAAATATGGCGTGAAACTCATCTACTTTCTATACTTACTGATCCTTGTATTATTAATGTAAGGAATTAATTCACACTCATTTTAAAACATATTGGAAAATTCCCGTTTTATTTCAAATATGAAGTCTCTTTTTCACCAGAGAAATCCCTTTTTAATGACATAATTCTTGTTAATTTTCTTTTCCAGGCAATTAATTTCAATACTGGCATAGGAGAAATTAAGTTATTTTAACGAAATAATATTAAATCTTTAGGTTTTATCAACAAAAATGGAACTGTTAACATTCGTCATTTTTTTTAGGTAATCGAGTTATTTCTTAATAGTTTTAAGAAATAGTTTTAAGAATGAAATAACTATTTCTCGCTATCCATGATATCATTTTCGACATGGATAATTTTGCGGAGCATATTAATGACATTTGCTAACCATTTTCTTTTGAAACTTCTTTTTACTTTTTAAAAATTTAAATAAAAAATACGGTTTAGTTATATTAGCCGTGCGCAGACGGTAAAACGTCAAGTATTGTTACCATACAAAAGAAAAACAAGAACGAAAAATCATGCGGCAAGCATAGATTATGTAACACTTTCCAACGCTTCCAAAATAATTTTACGAATCATACTCTTTAATAAGCTAAAAGATAACATCTAAGTAATCCGAATACTTTTATTCAGCCCTGTATAGGATCTATAGATTTGTATATATACTACATAGGATGCTAAATTTTAGTTCAGTTAGGAAACACTTAGCACAGTTTAAAATTCTCCGTCTGGAATTAAATAATACGGAAATGTGTTCCCGAACTTTTGTGCTTCCCTGTATAGTATCTACAGAATTTATACACACCATGTAATATACAAAAAGCGATTTAAAATTAAAATCGCGTTCCGTAACTTAAAACGCACTTCCAGGAGTTATTGTTAACATACAGTAGAGAATACTTTTGTGTGTCCCTGTAAATGAACGATGACTGCTATACACACAATATTCTGTAGTAAGTCTCTTGTAATGAACCTTATATAAATTTCAATGCGTTTAAAATAGGGAAACCTTATTTAAATAAACCGCAGACGATTTTTCTCCATAGACGTAATGTAACGGAATTCTTTTGACTGTTCCTGTAAAGTAAGTATAAGTGCTATGCACACCCTATTCCATATTAAGCTTCTTCTAATGCACCTTAGTGATATATATAAATTTCAATGCGTTTAAAATAGTGAAACATTATTTAAATAAACCGCAAATGATTTTTCCCCATAGACCTCAATGTAATGGAATTCTTTTGAGTGACCCTGTAAAAAAACTATAAGTGCTACACACTTCCGTTGAAATAGGGAACATGCTATAGATAACGATTATAACATATAAAAATTGCAGGACAATCCGAGCATATTTACGGGAGTTAGAGCACGGACAGACGGCCAGACGGCAGACGGCAGACGGCCAGACAAACCGAAGTCATAAACACTTTTCAACTAGGTTGGAAAGTGTTAAAAAAAGAAAAAAAGTGAAGAAAAAACCCAAGATCATTTTATTTCCTCACTTTATTTTAGATGAATATCCGCTTTATTTTAGATGAATGACGTCATATTCGCCTGTTTCCTATGGTTACGCATATTGAGACCTTGTATTATTATCAAAAACTAAAAAAAGTACGTTTCATTTCTAATAATATTATTTTATCTTATTTTTAATTCTCTAATTTTTTTATTTCATTTTCATTTTTCATTGAAAAATTTTCAGTTGAAACTAAATTGTTGAGTAAAAATTATTATTCCGGGTTTTGAATTAGTTTTCGCAACGATAAAGTACTAGCAACGGTAAAGTAAATTTAACCATTTTAAAATATTATACGAAAAAATTTCCATTTATTCTCTATAAAAATAATGAAATTTTGAATTAAGAAAAATATTTGAATAAAATAAACAAAAACCAGCCTATGTTCATTTGAGGGTTATTATCAACCTATACGCAAAGATACAGGATCATTAAATGTTCCATTTTGACGCTGGCTTCAGCCTAACATTTGAACACAATCAGATTTATAATATTATTAGGATTAGGATAGGATGTAAAGAAAACATATTTTTAATTTCCAGTTATAGATGTTATAAATTTATGATGGATATTTAATATTTAATGACTTGGTTTTATGTAATAGTAGAAAAGTTAAAGTTCAGTTTACTATTTAAATTCGTTTCAATGGGTTATTAGTAGTTCGAAATAATTTATCCTTTCAAAATAAAAATTCAAAACCGTGAAAACGCATTATGATCCAGACAACCTTAGACCAAGACCCCGATTATTAACCGGTTAACGCGGCACTGCATCCAATGTCTGCTTTGCCAATAAATTGTAGTATTTATGAGGATTTTATTTTAATGTGTCTCGATTTTTTTTTTCAAGAATTACAGCTGTTGAGAATAGGCTCTTCGTTTTCGTAAAATGTTAAAAATGAAAAAAAAAAAAAAATGAATAATAATAACGATTTGTTCCTAGTCGCTTTAAATTGAAAAAAAAAAAAGCAAAGCCCTGAAAAAAATTGCCTTTGCCTCAACAATCGTAGAACAATTTGGTAAAAATAGTTTTTCTTAAACTATAAATAGGCTTAAAATTACACAATGTGCTAAATACTTAAAAGAGTTGGGTTGAGTTGATTGTTGACGGCCAATTATCTGCACTTGGGATATAGGCCCGGGGGGAGTGCCCTTCGTGGGGGTCTTTCTAAGGGAACCTAACCCGTATTTACGCATGGATAAATCCACGGCTCGAAGAAAACCACGAAAACTCCGAACGATTAGACCGACGGGCGCGATTGGGATCGAACCCAGCACCTCCCGTCTACCAGCTTCGAGAGCACAACCTCTCAGCCACTGGTGGGGCCCAAATACTTAAAAGATGACAGAAATATTGAAAGAAAATTTTTATAATTATTTTAATTCACAGTACTTTCAGGCATAAACATAGCCGCCGTCAGAGAATACAATGAACCAATTAAATTAAAAAAAAAATATTTTTATCATCTTTTAATTAATCAGCACATTCTATAATTTTAAGTCTAACTTTTAAAGATGAATTTAGCATTCTATTTATTTTTCTATTTGCTCATATAAATGGGGTATCACAGATTAATCAATTAGAAAAAAAATAGTAATTTTGTTACAAATTCTGTTCAAAAATCAGATTTCTTATGTATTTTATGGTCTACTAAAAGTTAAAATTCCATTTATATTTTTGAAGCTAATGTTCGTTTACAACAATATAATTATTTATTTGTAAGTTTGTTGTACACTAATGACATAGTATATTTTTTAGTTTGTTCTTAAGATTTGTTTACCTTTCAATTAATATGGTTATTTTTTTCAAAAACACAGTTTTAAAGATAATAATAAAGAAATTGATAGTTGATTTCAATTCTAAATTCTGATCTGCTGATTCAAGAATTATTTGTTTTTGTGTCAAATTATTGATATTGGATATTTGATTTGGAATATTAACAAAAAAAAAAAAAAAAAAAAAAAAAAAAGAGCAAATTCTTATTTCCCCCCCCCCCCCCCCCCCAAAAAAAAAAAAAAGCAAATTCTTATTTTTCCAAAAAAAAAAAAAAAAAAAAAAAAGTAAATAACTTATGTGAATTTTTCATTAAGGATTCACATTTGATGCTCTACTCAACGACAAATATCACATGCACACACTCTCCGCGAACATAACAAAAATCTTTGTTTTCGACGAGTTTCCATGAACCTTCTAACAGATTATGCTTTGAGCAATATTATATCACATTAATACTTAAATCCTTTTTGTCCGCCTAGTATGTGTTTGAGAACCGAATATGAAAAGAAAGCAAGATACTTTTACATTACGCACTAAATCTCTTCTGCGCATTTCTTCAAGTCATTCACAGTAACAATAGTAACTAGACATAAAAGAGAAACACATTTCGAGTGCGAGATATTCAGCTCTCGAAACAAGTTCTAGCATTGGATATGTGACCCTATATTGTGACGTCAAAATGTGGTATGGGGACACTTTTCATGGGGATGGATTTCAAGTTCTCAGTAAAAAGAAAATTCTCTAGCACTGGAAAAGTTCCCCCTTGATATGTATCCCCATCTGCTATGACATCAGAATGACGTATGGGGACACTTTTCATGGGGGAAGTTTTCAAGATCTCAGTGAAAAAGAAAATTACCTGGTACTGGAAAACTTCCCCCTTCTGGTTTGGGGGAACTTTTCATGGGGGAACTTTTCCAATTTTCGACGAAAGTAAAACTCTCTAGGACTGGAAATGTTCCCCCATCTGTAGTGACGTCAAAATGACGTATGGGGACATCTTTTCATGGGGGAAGTTTTCAAGAACTCAGTGAAGAAGAAAATTACCTGGCACTGGAAAACTTCCTCCTTCTGGTTTGGGGGAACTTTTCAGGGGGAACTTTTCCAATTTTCGACGAAAGTAAAATTCTCTATGACTGGAAATCTACCCCCATCTGCTGTGACGTAAAAATGACGTATGGGGGAACTTTTCATGGGGGTAGTTTTCAGCGCTCCCGAGACCAACCTTAAAAGCACACAGTACAGGGAGACTTTATTTCCTACATTGTACGAGGGAAAAAAAAACAGATTCGACAGTATATATCGTGCAAAGAAAGAAGAATAAGTAATAGAAAGCAACAAAGATTTCTTCTATCTCTCTCTACTGCAGTAAAAGTATACACGAAACGAGAGACAAAGAATATTAGGACGCGGTATTAACCCTTTGGGGACGAGCGACACGAATACGTGACGCATAAGATGCTCAGAATCCTTGATTATTCCCACCAGTTATTACTTACCCATCATACGTAGTATAGGGTAAGTCTTGTAATCGTTTTGAAAATCGAAAAATTTGTTTTGACGGATTTACACGTTTGAGACACTGGAGATTCTGAAAAACATATTTTTAGAAAATTTTTTTTGCCGTCCGTCTGTGTGTCTGTGTGTGTGTCTGTGTGTCTGTAAACGCTCTATCACCCGAAAAAATTGAGATAGAGACTTGCAATTTGGTATGTACTTAGTATGTAATAATGGGAAGAAGCCTATTTCATTTCAATAACCTCGATTAACCGGAACTATTTTTTTCGGACTCTCGAAATATACGTTCTGATGAAAGGTATATAAAAATTTTCGAAATTGTTTATTTTAAGAAATGAATATAAAAGACAATTGTTAGCAGTGTTGCTAATTTAATAATTCCAGATATCTACTACTATTTCCGATTAGTAAGATTCGTCTTATTTAATCCGGGAACAGGACCCTTAAGGGCTTGGCGGCTTGTGACTGTCTTGCTTTGGGGGCACTAAGTGCATGCCAGAAACACATATTATTTTCACACCATCATTTTTTACAATAAATCTTTTCCTTGTTTAATGGCACAACTTCCTGGCAGTAAATAAAGTATTCATTTTACTTACCCATCATACGTAGTATAGGGTAAGTCTTGTAATCGTTTTGCAAATCGAAATTTTTTTTTTGACGGATTTACACGTTTCAGACACTGGAGATTCCGAAAAACATATTTTTTGAAGAAAAAAATTACCGTCCGTCTGTGTGTCTGTGTGTGTGTGTCTATGTGTCTGTAAACGCTCTATCTTCCGAAAAAATTGAGATAGAGACTTGAAATTTGGTATGTACTTAGTATGTAATAATGGGAAGAAGCCTATTTCATTTCAATAACCTCGATTAACCGGAACTATTTTTTTCGGACTCTCGAAATATACGTTCTGATAAAAGGTATATAAAATTTTTCGAAATTGGTTATTTTAAGAAATGAATATAAAAGACAATAAAAAAACATAAATTTTGCATAAAGCATGAAGTCGATCGGATAATGAGTTGCCGAGATATTTGGAATCCTATTTGCCACACTCTTCGATTTTTCATGACCCTGTATTTCATCCAAATCTCACTTCAAAGATATATTTTAATTGGAAATTTGACGCTTAATCAGATGCAATAAACCGCTAGTTAAAAGGATTATTATTTTTGGAGTTATAAGGATGTTTCTTTCAAGCAATTCAGTAATCGAGCCTTTAAAGTTTGTGACGTCATCAAGCCACGATTTTATTTGAATTGCAATGCATTTTATAAGTAGTTTACACATTTTTATTTTAATATTTTACATTATGCATATCCATGATGGGTAAGTATTACGGTGGCCCCCAACGACTACTTTTTTATTGTAAGGTTTTCCTTATCTAATCCTAGCATTTTTGCGATTCAATTAGGTGAAAATTTCTCTTTTGAAAAACCGGTGGTAACAGATTAAAGTTTCTGTAAAGGACGCTCGTCAAGAAGGGGTTAAAGAATAGTTGCAGTGTTGCTAATTTAATAATTCCAGATATCTACTACTATTTCCGATTAGTAAGATTCGTCTTATTTAATCCGGGAACAGGACCCTTAAGGGCTTGGCGGCTTGTGACTGTCTTGCTTTGGGGGCACTAAGTGCATGCCAGAAACACATATTATTTTCACACCATCATTTTTTACAATAAATCTTTTCCTTGTTTAATGGCACAACTTCCTGGCAGTAAATAAAGTATTCATTTTACTTACCCATCATACGTAGTATAGGGTAAGTCTTGTAATCGTTTTGCAAATCGAAATTTTTTTTTTGACGGATTTACACGTTTCAGACACTGGAGATTCCGAAAAACATATTTTTTGAAGAAAAAAATTACCGTCCGTCTGTGTGTCTGTGTGTGTGTGTCTATGTGTCTGTAAACGCTCTATCTTCCGAAAAAATTGAGATAGAGACTTGAAATTTGGTATGTACTTAGTATGTAATAATGGGAAGAAGCCTATTTCATTTCAATAACCTCGATTAACCGGAACTATTTTTTTCGGACTCTCGAAATATACGTTCTGATAAAAGGTATATAAAATTTTTCGAAATTGGTTATTTTAAGAAATGAATATAAAAGACAATAAAAAAACATAAATTTTGCATAAAGCATGAAGTCGATCGGATAATGAGTTGCCGAGATATTTGGAATCCTATTTGCCACACTCTTCGATTTTTCATGACCCTGTATTTCATCCAAATTTCACTTCAAAGATATATTTTAATTGGAAATTTTACGCTTAATCAGATGCAATAAACTGCTAGTTAATAGGATTATTATTTTTGGAGTTATAAGGATGTTTCTTTCAAGCAATTCAGTAATCGAGCCTTTAAAGTTTGTGACGTCATCAAGCCTCGATTTTAATTGAATTGCAATGCATTTTATAAGTAGTTTACACATTTTTTATTTTAATATTTTACATTATGCATATCCATGATGGGTAAGTATTACGGTGGCCCCCAACGACTAGTTTTGCTTTTCTTTGGGGATTTTTTTGATGAGGATATTTAGGCATCCACTAATTCTACATAGGCATTGGAAAAAATCATTAAAAAAAACCGTATGATCATGCAGCACCCATATGATCGTGCGGGTTAGGCTTTTTCTATATAAATGTCATGTACAATTTTCTTAGAGTTGAACTTTCCCTCATTGAAAGTTTATTTCAGAAAAATGTTATTTATCTACCGTGATTATCCATTTATAATTTACAAAAAAATAAATTGACAGATAAGGAAATTGCAATCTTAATAACTATATTTATTTATAAGTAAAATATTTGAAGCACCTCTTAATTTATGAGAGACATAACTAAAAAACCACATTAAATTTTTCGCAACATGTTTTTGAATGTCTTTTTAACTTTTTCTATTGGTTGAGTACCACAACAATTAGATATAATACAAACAACCGTTATTTTTTTTTTTTTGTCTGATGTAACATGTTCTATACATGTACCGTGATTCATTTTATCGGCACTAACTAGTTTTTAACCACTAATGTGATTAGCCATAATAGTGCCTTTTTTTTCAATTCTAACTATTAGTTCACACTCTCCCTATATATATTTATATCTCTTGTTCAATTTTTCAATCGTTAATAAAATACTTTTTATTCATCCAATCAAGTTCAAATACATTTTTTTAAACTTGTAGTGGATGACACTTGATGTCAATACAGTTTTTTCAAATATTAATTCATTAATTAAATGTAATTAATTAATTTTAGCTTTATATGGGATAAATATTTTTCTCTTATATAAGGTATTTAGCAGGATATAAATTTAGGAATAAATACCGTCAGTGACGAAACGTGTAAATCGCTAAAAAAAATTTCTTTTTCAGATTCTTTTTAATGACCTAAGTAGGAATTGAATTGATTTTTTTTTATATTACTTGTTAAAAATAAATATTCAATTCCTTTAAATTCTCTAACAAAGGTAATGTAGTAAAATACTGATCGAAATAAACTTAACGCCAAACCAGCACCGAGCGGAAGGGTACTAATGAAATATTATATCTTGCGAGCAAAAAATGTAACACAATTTTTAATTTACTAAAAATTTAATTAAATTTTTTTTTGCTATTTTCCAGTTATTTGAACTTTAAATTATAAATTCGTATCCAAGCAGTAAAAAATAAACTGATAATACTTAATTACGATATGGATAAATAACACACCCGTTTAATGCGCACTTGTAAGCATTGGTTTGAAAGCCGACTTTAACTCAAAAGCACATTAAAACTCCTATCCGTGGAGCAAAATATATTATTAATTTTCTAGAAACCAGCATCATGGTTCATTTTCTTCGTTTATTACATATAATTAATCAGGAAGTAAAAATGTCAGCTGACGTCTAACCAACACGATCATAAAGTCTCGGGCTTAAATGGTGTTATAAAACGTTATAACCAACCAAGGTTCGTTACACTCCTTGGAATTTCCAAAGAGTCTCCCACCATAATTTTCCATTTAACATTTAAATTGCAGAATTCGTAATTGCCACGTTTATTCACAGATCTTGCAATATTTTCCGCGGTTAAATAAAGCGAAAAATTCTATTAAAATTCGTTTTGGTATAACTGTGGGAACCCTGGTTATAACTCATGAAATGCTTGAGATAAATGTTCACTTTTTTTTAAAGTGTTGTTCATTTATCTAAATTTTGGTTTGCATCGCTTAAGTTGTTGACATTAAATTGCTAAAGGTAATGGTGCACAGGGTGATCACAAAGCCATGTTATCATTACAGAACATTATAACTCATGGAATATTGGATATAAGTGCTCGTGGTTTTTTGAAAACTGTTCAGCAGTATTTAAAGTTTGTGCAGCAGCATTCACAACACTTCGTGTGCGGCTTTGGTTGCCCGCAAGATGTCTAGGCATTATTAAATAATTAAGTGGATAGCCGTACAACCTGTACAATTAGCTTTATCATCGTAATGTCAATAACTGTGACTGTGAGTGCAAATGAAAAAACAGATACTGAAAAACACTTAGAAAAAAAAAACCCGCGAACATTTATCTCATATATTCCATGAGTAATAATGTTTTGTAATGGCGACGGTACTTTGTGGGACACCATTATTATGAATCTGAATTGCTGCGGGCATGATATTGATTAAAAGTCGAACACTAAGTAATATGTATATAAAAATTTGCTACTTCAAAGAAGTGCAAGATATAAGCTTTTCCAGGGAAGGAAAAATAACCTTGTTCGTGGGGAAATAGTCTTAGAAATTAATTTTTCATACAATTATTCATTTGTAATTCAGGATGAAATCCAAGCAGCCCACAGGTCACATTCACATGCTTGCAGCAGTAGCTTCATTCCCTGCAAGCCGAGTTGGGCAGTATCGAAAAAACATCTATTTTATTGGATTGCTCGGAAAGTTCTTTCCGTTTGGGAAAGTTGGTTCGTACCGGAAAATTCTATCATTTAATTATTAGACATTAATTCCGATATCAAATCTCTAATAATTGACGGGCAGAATTTTCCGTTACGAATTGGTTATGCCAAAAGGAAGGAACTTTCCGAACAACCCAATAAATACATTTTTCAAAATACATTTGTATTTGGTACTTTGTATTTTAAACCTATAAAATCAAAGTATTTTGTAATGTATTTTCTAATGCTTTTACTAAGTATTTTGTATTTTCAAAATACTCAAAATACATTTTTTCCAGATTTCAAACTGCTATGTTTAAACCGCAGGGGAATACAAGGAACAACAAGGAAATACACGCGGGTCTGTTTTGTCTTAGCTTTCAAATGTTTTTGTATAGGTTAACATAAATATAAATACACTGTTTGGACTATTGGTAGGATAACAACTTTAACGAATATATTGTTTATATTCAACAAACTTATTCTTTCTAATTGGCTACAAAAACAACTTTTATGTCATAATGTTGCTATGGCTATGGAAAATATAAACAGGAAGATCTTTCATGACTATATAGGTGCAATGACCGATAGGGCACGGGAGAACGTTCCCATTGACCACAGACATAAGGAGTTCAAAATTTTTCTGGTCCTCAGTAGCAGTTTTATTTAAAAATACCTTAATGAGATTTTAAGAAAAAATCATCTGCTTGATTCATTATCTGAATTATGTAAAAAATACATTAGACAGTAACTGTAAGAACATCGTTACAATGAACATTTAAAGGAACGATTTCACTAAAAAAATGACTTTGCAAATTTTGAATTACAATTATTCTTAATTTTTATGAATATTTTACAAGGGCTTTCTTTTAATGAATGTAAGAGCATTCACATCATTTTCTGTTTTTATATTAAAAGTTTCAAGATTTTCGTAATAATTTTAAATCTTTTCTCATTTCTTTGCGTTTATATACTGTTTGATATCTTACCCGATAGTTTTAATTTTAAAACTACTTTATTCGCATTTTTTTTTTTGGTTATACATAAGGTATATCAAGTAAAATTAAATTTATGTATGTTTATTTTAAGTTATACTTGATTCTGCCAAATTAATTTTTTTATTATTTCTTTTTAACTACTAATAATAATTCAATTATGTAAGTTTCTGATTTAAATTTTTGCATTGAGTAATACTTTTTTAAAATCTCGGATATATTCTTTCTAAAATTGTCATAATTTAAAAAATTTGGGACTAAAATATTTTATTTCCCCAGGGCCTAAAATGTTCATGATCGGGACTTGCATATGTGGGAGATATAAAAGAAAAAAAGTACATTTAAATAACAATTTTATTCGGTGTCATTGTACATATAAGATATCTGCACACACTGACATTCATGGAATTTCTGCAAAATAAATAAATAAATAAATAAAGTAAAATAAAAATAAAAAACATGCTGCCTATTTTATATTTCTCTTTAAAACCCTCTACCTGACACGTCCGTGTTAATACGTTCACTAAGCTCCAGGTTTCACAGTAATACAAGCATTATTTAAATTAATATAATTCTACGAATATAATTCAGTTTTAACACATTGAGTAATGATTAATACTCTCTAGGATTACATTCTTATATATAATTGCATTTTTTATATAATTTTGGAGTAATCATCTTTTTTAGCAATTAAAACAAAATACTGAGAAAACAACATTACAATTTTTCCCTTTTGCTTGGACAGTCAGAGGGTTAAATTGTTGCAGCAGATGGTGACTGGTTCCCATATAATGATAGCACGTTATCTCTGCTTTATCTGTAAAATTTTTTGTTTACTATTATAAAATGAGTTCTTTTAGAGACGGATTTATTTTTAATTTTTTGTAATATGTAAAAATTATGTATTGGAATCGTGAAAATTTACGACTTCCGTTTTTTGATGGATTTACGCGTTTTGGGATGTCCTAAACGCGATTTGACTATTTTGGGAAAATGTGTGTCTGTTAGTCTGCGTGTATGACGCAATTTTTGTGGCCGCTCTTCGAACTTAAGATTCAGTTGGACCTAGATATAACTTGGTTCCGATTATAGGTTTGGGTTTATATCGCCCAACAGGTGACGCTGCTACTGCTATGCTGAATTATTTAATCAGTGACCGCTGTATTTCAAAAACTAATGCACGGAATTTCACCAAACTGCTACTCCATTAGACCTGAACATAAGGCTGTTCTCAAATCCAAACTGGCTAATTTGTGACACAATTTGTGATATGTTTTTCTCCCAAATATATCAAATTGGCAGGTGTCTTATTCAGAAACTTTGTAATCGAAACACGTTTTCTATTTTTTGGTAAAGGCAGAAGATCGTTAAGAAATGACTCTCAAAGTCGGTGTTTTGAAACGAATTCCCAACGCGGCAGCCCGAGAAGCGGAAAACAAGTGGGTAAGTGTGATCGAAGATCGCAGAAATGGTTTCGTTTAATATTACTTTCACAACACTTTATCCTTTAATTAATAAATCCAAATAAATTTTATTTACCATTAAAAAAACAAAATCCGGTATTTTATAAAATATAAATCACCGGTCGATTTTTTCTATTTTTTTGAATTTCTTAAATTAAATATTATTTTGCGTATATGTACCAATTTTCAAATTACTATCTTATACAGTTTTAAAAATTTGAACATGCGTTAAAATTTGTGAGTGAGGTATTCTGGTAATTTTATCTAAAATGTTTTTTTCATCCTGCCTGCTATCGATTGTCGGCAACCTGCGCACATGTATAAAAATAAATCATTTTTCGCTTGAAAAAATAATAATTATCTTTATAATAATAAAGGTCCCATTTTTATAAAAACGAGATATTTGTATTCAGCATACAAATCTATGCATAGATGTGTAAATTTCAAATCGGCTCTATAGAATATTTAATAATTTTATAGAGCCTGAAATAACTGTACTTGTTTGCGGTTTCTTATCAGTTTGAGAGTGAAATTTATAATCTCACTCGAAGTCGCGGTGAAACAGGATATCTGGGAAGTCTAGGGGGTGGGGAAGGGGGTATAAGCGAGAATGTACTTTTTAAAGTTTCTACGCAATTTTAAAGGTTTTTAATTAATATCTCCGGCAATTAACGTCGTATTCAAAATTTTATTACTTGTCGTGTGACAGGTGGTATTCAACTGTAAGCACACAAAATTTCAAGTCTCTAACTTATACAGTTTCCATGAACGCACGCTGTGACGGACAGACAGACAGAGAAGTGAGACGGATAGGGTTTCGTGAAATGAACGAAATCCTAAAAAGTGTCGTCACGTGACCAGAATCGTTTATAACTGGATATGTAACCTATTTATCAAAAAATGGAAAACTCATTTCGATTTCAAATCGCTTCCATAGTCAAGCCTGCCAATTTTACGTCTTTGCGTTCAAAATGAGTCAGATAATTTCGCGCTGTTAAGCAGGTCATTTGAGAACCACCATAAATAGTTGTTGATTAGCTTTTAGTGTATGTTACTCAACAGGAGGCGTTGGTATGCAGTGTTTTTCATGATTTTCGCGATAGCTATATCTCAAAAACTAATGGACGAAATTTGATCAAACTTCATATTCTCTTAGACTTTTAAATGAATTGAGGCTGATTAAATTTGGTGTGTATCGCTCAACAAGTAGCAAAGTTATGCTGTGTCTATCAGGATTACCGTGACATAGCTTTGAATCTTCTGGCTTTTTTCAAGTCAAATAATCATAGTTGTAACAGATATATTTTTAAATAAATAAAAAAATGAAATCAAATGAATACCACTTAGATAGAAGATCCATTAAAAAAAAATAATTTTCTGATTCAAAGTAAGTTTATTAAAAAAAAAAGGGGGGGGGGTTGCAGGTATGCCATGAGAACTATATCTCAAGAACTAATGCACGGAATTTATCAAACTTCATCCTATATTTGGCTAGGCCTTGACATAAATTAGTACGGATGACATTTTGGTGTATATTAGGTGGCACTTCTATGCTGTGTTTTTTAAGATTTCCGTTATATCTATTTCTCCCCCCCACAAATATCTCTTCCTGAAGCTAATCTATCTCATGGTATGGAAAGTTATTTGTTAAAAAGAGTTTCACCAACAAATAAAAATCCAGCAAAAAGCGAAAAGTGGTAGGGTCAAACTTTGCTGAATGCCTAATAACAGAAGCATATATGAAAAAATTAAAAGAGGATAATGAACTTAAAGAGCAAAAACAAAGACAAAAAATGGAAAAGAGAGAGAACAATTAAAGCTTAAAAAAGCGCAAAAACAGAATTCGGCAAAACTCAAAGTCAGTCGCTAAAACAATCAGGAAGTAAAGGTTCGGAAGAAACAAAAGTTACGAAGAAGCCTAAACCTCTAACTCATCTAGATCCATGCCCTTCAGAAACAAAAAAAAATTAAAAAAAAGTTGAGGCATACGTGGAATATAAAAACCAAAAATGAGTTAAAAGCAAACTGAGAATCAAGATATTTGGTAAAATTTATGTTGTATCAGTCCACTACCTCCGTAATACTAATATATATTACGTAGGTAGTGATCAGTCATTCATTATTTGCTTCTTGTTTTTCTCTATGGTAAAAGTTAAAGTGCGTAAAGTATGTTTTATTTAATTATAATATATTCAAGATAGTTTATCTCAGTTATTTTTTGTATCATTTAAGTTATTATTAAATAAAGTTATTAGTATTTTAAGTAGTTACAATAATCAGCTATTCATCTTTCAGTTTTATGTTTTTCAAATCTTTATTAAGTAATTAAACTTTTTTTAAACGTATTAAACGTAATTAAACGTATATTTTAAGATGAACTGACATGTATAAAATGTACAGCCGCATTTAGGATTTTGGACGTCGCATTTAGGTTTTAACTACTGTAAATACGACAAAGATGCGACAGTCGTTGCTTGCACATATTACAGATAATGATTCAATTTCTACAAAACAAGTTAGTTTTGAATTAAAAGCACAGTATTTACCCATTTTCTGCATTACAAAATATATATTTATTTAATAAAATGCCAAATACATCCTAAATACGACTGAACTATGGGGAATCGCGTCGCATTTAGGCACAATGACCTTATATGTGATACAATGATGTGATATAACGATCAATATATATAACACAAAATTCAAAACCCATAAAAATTAATTATATTTTTTGTTATAAGTTGAAAAAAAATTGGGGTTGTCTTCTAGGTACAGTTTGTAGAGAGATTGATTTCTTTTACTTTTTTAAAAATGTGAATTTATAGCTGGCACAACAGTTATCGTGGCAAAACCACTGAAAAACAATGTTTCGATATAATTGAGTTTTAAATTTTGTCTTCGCAGGTTTCTCCGGTCTGTGCGGCTCAACGTTTGCATCTCGAATTGACCATAATTTTAGAAGTTTCTCCGACGGATCCAATTATCACTTTAAAAAGCTCACCAAATATAGAACCTAAAATGCATTTACTTCATTTTCTGTTTTATTATAAGTGCATCTTGTCATTGCGTACTTGTACAATTATACATATACACAAGAAATTGTATTACCTTTTAAATAAAACATTTCTAAACCTTTTTTCCTCCCAAGAATATGTTGAATGAAGAACATTTCTATAAGCTGTACACAATAGTTCAGTTTTTTTGTGGCATTAAAATGCCTAATTAACATTACATTTAAAAGTTACATAAGATATTAAACACATAAAAATTTACCTTACTATGTATTTTACACATGTGTGTAACACAAGTGCGCTCTATAACTGCAAGGACTAGATTTTGAAAAAGTTGTTTAGTTTAAGAGAAAATAAATAAAATGCATCAAGGTTTAAGCCTAGGACCCTCTAAAATCATAGGTGGACCTTGATAAAGTTATTTTTCAAATAAAACATTTCTAATTCTTTTTTCCCCTCAAGAGTATGTCAAATGAAGGCTATTTATATGAGCTATACACAATAATTTAGCCTTATTCATGGGATTAAAATATTTAATTAACATTACATTTAAAAGTTACGTAAGAGATTACATTTCCAAAATTTTATTAACTTCACTACATATTTTACACATGGGAGACCCGTATCAAGCCCAGGACTCCCTAAAATCATAGCCGAGGGCCCTGAAAATACAATAAAATTTCCAATAATTTTCACCTTTATAAAACATTCATTGTTGCTATTGAACCTTAGCTAACTTTTGAAATCATAACATTAAATCCACCGCCTTTGAAATAAACTGTAAATGAATTTTTAACAAGTATTTTTTGACATAAGGATGGATAAGATAAAACAATCCAAACTCTAGTAATTTTCATCTAGAAACAAAAACGTGCATTTCAAGTCATTAAATTTGAACTTCTTCAGAAAACAAAAATTAAGTTCGGTGTCTTTTAAATGGGCCATTAATAGATTATTTCTGAAAGTTTCTTTAGATATTTTCCGACAAATAAGAAAGAAAAATATTATATTCCTCAAGTTACTTGTTCTAACATTTAATGTCATTGATACACACATTTTAAACGAGGATTATTATCATTTTCTTTAGAGACATCCAAATTAAGTTAAGATTCTTTTAAATGGGGAATAAATTTAAATTATTTTTCATACGAACAAAAGAGAAAACGAGTTATGTAATAATACTTATACGCATTTCTAATGGGATGTAAACTAAACAGTTAATGTGTCATTGACAGCCACAGTCTCTAAATGGGGAAAAGTGCTGACAGATATCTGAATTTATTTAAAAGGCTTTTTTTTTCGGAAAGTTATCTTATTTTATGACATAGCTAAAATATCTCCGATAATGAAAGTTATGAAGTGGCACTGCAAAAAGTAAGATTTTCTTTGGAAATATTTGAGTCACACACCTTAAATAAAACTTCTATAGGTCGTTGGCACTTATAGAGTAATATTAATATTCGACTTCAATTAAAAAACAGATATAAGTTTGATTAGTTGTATTTTATTTTCGGTATTTGTTGATGGTTGTCCAAGCATTACCAAGTGGTTCTAAACGTTAATTACCCTTTTTTTAGTTTATTTAATTTTTACTTTTCCTTTTAGAATTAGAATTTAGATACATTGAACTTTTGCTATTCAGAGATGTAAGTTGAACATAAGTAATTTCAAACTGCCTGCTCCACAACGCAAAACTTTTTGACACATTTTCTGACTCGTTTTTAAACTTTAAGGCATAGAATTAGCAGGCTTGACTATTGAAGCGATTTGTAATCGAACAGCGTTTTCCATTTTTTGATAAACAAATTACTTATCGAGTTATACGCAGTGTTGTAGTCGTAAAAAAAAATAGAGGGTATACGTTATCAGCTGAGGGTATACACCAGAGAGTATAGGCTTTAGCTAAGGAGGGTATACGGCGTTATCCAGAAGGTATACGGTGCATACCGCATACTATACCCTCCACTACATTACTTTTTATAAGCGATTCTTGTCACGTGA
Organism: Maratus michaelseni; assembly: GCA_963931845.1. NCBI lineage: Eukaryota > Metazoa > Arthropoda > Arachnida > Araneae > Salticidae > Maratus > Maratus michaelseni. The sequence goes on along the minus strand of OZ007599.1, from coordinate 204,258,316 downwards.
CGACAAGTTTTTTCCCTTTCTGGAATTACAACGTCGGGAATTCGGTTCAAAACGCCGACTTTTTGATAGCATTTTCTGAAAATCCTCCTGCTTTTACTAAAAAATAGAAAACATCCTTCGATTACACAGTTTATGAATAAAAACACCTGACAATTTCATGCGTTTCCGATAAAAAATTAATTCAGAAATGTGTCAGAAAGTAGCTATTTTGGATTTGAGAACACCCTTAAGGCAGTTCTCAAAAAATATTTTTACACGCTCAAAAATGCGAAACTTTCTGACACATTTTTGACTCATTCTTAAAAGCAAAAGCATGACACATGGCGACATGATTATTGAAATGGTTCATAATCGATAATTTTTTTCATTTTTCGATAAATGATTTACATATCGAGTTATAAAGATTGTTGTCTCAGAACAGCAGTCTTTTCCTTTCTAGTACTGTCGCGTCCGATAATTCGTTTCAAAACGCAAACTTTGATAGGGTTTCCTGAAAGATCGTCTGTCTTTATCAAAAAATGGGAAAACTGTTCGATTACATAGTTTATGAATAAGAGAACCTGCCACTTTCATTCGTTAGAGAAAAAATGAATTAAAAATGTATCAGAAAGTAGGCATCAGTTTGTATTTGAGAACAGCCTTAAGGCTGTTCTGAAACTAAAGTTGGCTAAGTTCTGATACATACACGAAACCAATTTTATTCTGAAATCCATACGAAATGTGCAAATGTTCTTATTGAGAAACTAATAAATCGAATAGTGTTTTTCATTTTTCGTGGAAATTTTCAAAGAAATTTTGACAAAGGAGTGAAGGTTGGAGTTTTAAGCCGATTTTCGGAATCTAAAAGTCTTTATCATGAGACAATAATCTATTACAATTGCATATGTAATACATTTATCAAAGAATGGAAAACGCTATACGAATTCAAATCAGTCAACGGTCATGCCTGCACATTTCATACTTTTACTTTATAAATGACGTTATGAATGTATTAAGTTTTGCGTTGTTTTCAGCTGGGTAAAATTTTTTTTGAGAACCGTCTTAACTACTAAGACCAAAATAGCATATTAGACATTTTAACGTCGATAAATCTTCTTGCAGAAATGAATACGCAATTTAGTTGAACTTTTTCGGCAACAACGTTTTGTACACCGCCCCAGAATACTAGGCCTGTCCGCTGACACCAAAATAGCGGCTGTCTTAGGCGGATTTTTTCCCAGCGTTTGTACTGTCCCTTGAATTTAAATTAGTTTCTAAAAATTTTGTCCAGCTTATTTTTCTGAGGTTAAATAAGTCAAATAAAACTTTTAGAAATTACTGGTTTTGAAATTCAGGGGACCGTACAAACGCTTCAAAATATCCGCCTACGACTGCCGCCATTTTTGTGTCAGCGCGTAGGCTTAGTATTAAAAAAAGTGGTGGTTTTGTAACTAATTTGCCTCAGAATTACAAATCGCGTTCTGCGTTTATACATGATGGCGCAATATGCTGAATGTTTGATTATGAAAATGAAACTCAACATTACTGTTTTTTGTTCAGTTATGTATCTCTAACAGTATAAAACTCCAAAGTGTCAAAATAGAGCTAAATTAAATAGATTCTAAATTAAAAAGTAAAAGAAAAATATATAAATAACTTACGGGGTCTCGCAACCTTTTGAACTTTTTATACTTGAATATTTTACGATAGATTTTTGAAACATTATTAAATGGTTTTATGAAGGAAAATTATTTAATCAAGAAAAACGAAATTCATCTGGTAAAATTAAAAAAATTTAATTAAAAAATAGTAAGAAATTTTTAAAGTTACACTTCTTTTGCAATTTTTCACTTTTTGCAACATATTTTATCTCACATTTTTCTCACAAGTGTGCTCTATAAGTGTAAGAACCAGATTTTCCAAAAAGTTAATTATAGTTTAAGAGAAAATAAATAAAATGTCATTGACATATGTATATATACACTAAAATGACTATGTACTAAGCATTTTTAATTAAAAAAAATATACTTTATTTTACAGAAAATCCTATCCTTAATTTTATGAAATGCATCTTACGGCTGTTCTCAAATTCAAACTGGCTACTTATGACATATTTTTTAAATCATTTTTGTTCGGAAACGCATAAAATTGGCAGGTTTTCTTATTCAGAAACTTTGTAATCGAAAGACGTTTTCCATTTTTTGGTAAAGGTAGAAGATCTTTTAGAAAACACTTTCAAAGTGGGCGATCTGAACGGAATTTCTGATGCCGCAGTGTCGGAAAGGGTTAAAAGTGCCGTCCTGTGACACGAATTGCTTGTAACTCGATAAGTAATATATTTATCAAAAAAAGGAAAACTCATTTCGATTCCAAATCACTTCCATAGTCAGACCTACCAATTTTATGCCTTTGTGTTTAAAAATAAGTCATAAAATGTGTCAGAAAGTTTTGCGTTGTTGAGCAGAACTACCTTAAAAATCATACAATATATATATATATATATATATTTCATCCTCTGGGGTCGCTATAACATGAAAGTACCAAATTTCTACTTTATTTTTATATCTGATAATTTGCATCTATCCTTTTTGTAACTTTTTTTTGGAACGATTTTATGCATTTATACTGCCTACTCAAAGATAAATTCTTCTAAAGTTACAGAATTTCGTTAAAAACGCTTAAAAAATTCTGCTACAGTTACAAAATTTCGTTAAACACGGTTAAAATAGTAAAATGCAAACATCATTTGGTCCATTCTCGACCGAAAGCAACAACCATTTTCCCAATGGTTAAAAATAGCGAGTTCATTGAAAAATGTATGTTGAAGTTTTGTCACACTTAAAAAATACTCATATATTAAAAAAACACAAACTGAGAAAAATGAAATTAAAGGTTGAAACTGAATCATTTAACCCTTTCGCCCCGAATGGGCGAATATGTCTCAGCAACATTTTACCACTTGCGACTATTTCTTATTTGTTTGTACCGTTTTCTATAAATCAAAACTTTTAACATATTTTTTGACAATATATGCAAAAGAAATCTACCATAAACTTTACCTTTTGAAAATAGTGGTATGAATGGAATATAATAATTTACAATCTGCATTTATAATCCGGCGGGAACTGGTTATAGGGAATTTTTTTTTTTTTAATTATTAATCGGATCCTTACGACATTTCGCCAGAATATGCTAAGGATGTCTAAATTCATTTTTAGCAAAAAAAAAAAATTGTTATTTTTATCATTTTTTGAAAAATATAGAGTACAGAAATTGGATGCAGAATGGATAATATGTAATATTATCCATTAACTTTTAAGTCACCCTGTAGCATGTTAAGTTCAATAAACGTATCAGAAATTCAACAGATAACAGATCACAATCGTTCACCCATAAAAATGTGATACTCTGTATATGTGGTAATTAATAAAAATAAATCCGCATTTTCCAAGAAAAGAAATATTACTCTTATCTAATAAACTCTATTTTTGAATCTTGTAATATATATATAGGGTGGACATAAATTAGTTCGGCAAAAATGAATAAAAATGGTTTATTATGCTTAATTTTACTGACGAAAATGACAGTCCTACACGATTATAAGATAGTGAAACACTCAAAATGTTCCATGTGGTAGAGAGTTATTCTATCGTTACTTTGAAAATGTTCCATGGGTAAATCCGTTATTGGCAGGGCCGTGCGAAGAGGGGGGCGAAGGTACCTTCGCCCCGGGCGCGGATATTGTGGGGGCGCCAAATTTAAATTACCAACCATGGTTTAATTTAATTATTTATTTATTCAATTTTTGGTCATCGATCATTTTTGGGGAATTTCTTTTTCTCTCTTCATCATTCTTTTTTTTTTCTGTCGCAAAACCTCATGATCTCTCCAACAAATAAGTGCGATATTCTCTTATGCTATTTAGTTGTTTGCAATTTCTAATTAAAATTAAACCTTTTTAAAGTTCCAAAATAAATGTGAAATGTTTATTCAATAGTATTTATTTCTGTTTTGTGACAACTGTCACAAAAAGAAGGGGGGGTGGGGGCGCTAAATTGAAACTTCCCGGGCGCGGTTTTCTCTTCGCACGGTCTTGGTTATTGGTATATGTCTGTGAGCACAAACAAAATGCAGTGCTTATTTGTCAATTCAATTCAGAAATGAATTTCGGAAGTGTCAAACTGTAAATCCGATATTTCACATAATTCAGGCCTCAGTTAACCCAGTTTCAGTTAACCCATACACTGCAATCTAGGGGTAAAATTTCTAATGACCGTTTTTGCCCCGAAATAAGAGCACTTTTTTCATTTATCGACACAACACAGATAAATCGTAATACGATTGTCGTTATTCGACATCAATTATATGCAAAATGCATTCATCTATCTATATATCTATCTCTATCTCTCTATACTAAAAAAAGAAAGTTGTTTTGCTGTGTATGTCTGTGTGTGTGTGTGTCTGTATGTGTGTGTGTCTCTGTGTGTGTGTGTGTGCGATGGCTAGGAAAATCTAGCGCATTTAGAAGTCTGAAAATTTCGATGACGATAGAACAAGGCATGTCCTGATGCATATGATTTTCAGAATTTTAATTTTTTGATAATTAGCGAAGAAATTAATTAAGAACTCATTAAACATTGCATCGAAAATGAGATATTTTTATCATTAAAAATGCGCTATTTTTCAAACTGGAATCCTGACAACATCGGGACCTGCTCTTCGAGATCGAGGCTATAGCTCTAACGCAGAAGAGTCCAATAGGATCACTTCAAAAGCCAGCTGACTAGATTGGGACCTTGCTACGAGGCTAGCTTTCAAGAAAGATATTCATGAAAAAACAAAAAACTGTTGAAAGGAATAAAAACTGTAAGTCCGCGATTAAAGAATTTATTAATAGTAAGATATCAATGGTGCGAAAATACCATATTATACAGACTAATTTTCTCATTCCGAAAAACTAATTTTTTTAAAACTGCCATTAACTTTTCTTTATTTTAGCAAAAAACTTATTTATTTATTAAAAAAGAAATAATAGTATCTTCAAATAGTATCTTCATTTAATAGTATCTTCAAACAATAGCCAGTAAGTCTGCATATCCCCCCATTTACTTTCAGAAACTAGAGTGGGGGAAAAAGCAATTTGACAATGGATGGTATTAATAAAGAAAACTTAATTTTACAGATTATGTGTAATGTTTGCGAGGATGGGGATGGATTGGGGGGGGGGGTAATCCTCCCCCCCAAATCCTCCCCCCCCTCCTTGGAATCCTCTCCCCGGGCCACTACATTCATATTTTTATTGGGGCTATAGAGCCCTTTTTTAAGCATTTTACGCCATTTTTTATGCTTTTCTTTAAAATTGTATTCTAATCATTATTTCCCTATTCTTACTTTCTATTAATTGAAGATATACAGCGCTTAGTACTAGGGCCTTTTAACACGTCTTCATCACAGGGCCCTGTATTGCCTCATTTTTGACGCTTTTAATTAAAATTTAATTCTAATCATTATTTCTCTATGCTTAATGTTGATTAATTGAAGATGTAAAGCGCGTTTAGTAATAGGGCCTTTTAAGAAGTTTTCATCATACGGCCCTGCTCTAAACTATCAGTAGGCACCTTTTGGGCCCCCTATTATAACTCCCTTCAAAATGATCCGATTTAGGTTCTTTTTTTCTAAGAACTTCTTAGGTACTCCAGCTACTATATATATGCACTACAAAAAACTTGTTGGATGACAGTTACCACCTTTTTCGAATAATAATCTTCTTTTTCAGCGTTTCATGTTTTTTCACAGTTATAATTCTCAGATTTTCCTACGAATTTGTACATAATTCGCTCATAATATTTCAATTTCATTCTAGCACTTTTGGTCGCCTACAGATAAGTTGTATCACCAGCATTTCGAAATAAAATAATTTTTTCCATAATTTGTCTTGCAGTTTCCTGGATTTATTTTCGGATTCTGTGGTCATTGAAAAGTCTAAAAATTCATTAACATTCATCACTTAGTAACGCGACACCGCTATTTCAGAATAATTCATTAATTGAGGATTTTTTACGTTTCTTGACCCCTAATGACCCGATTTCTGTAATTATTTATTGCTGCATAGATATATTTTTCCATAAATTCAAACTGGCTACTTTATGACGTGTTTTTTAAATCATTTTTGTTCGGAAATCCTCGAAATTCACAGGTGTTCTTATTCAGAAGCTTTGCATAAACAAAAGACGTTTTCCATTTTTTGGTAAAAGCAAAAGCTCTTTCAGAAAATACTGTCAAAGTCGACGAATTTCCGACGCGCTGCCCACGAGAAAGTAGAAAACGCGTCATCACGTGACACAAATAGCTTAAAACTCGATAAGTAATATATTTATTAAAAAAATGAAAAACTCATTTCGATTCCAAATCGCTTCAATAGTCACGCCTGCCAATTTTGTGCCTTTGCATTTAAAAATGAGACAGAAAATGTGTCAGAAAGTTTTGTGTTATCAAGCAGGTCCTTTGAGAACCTCCTTAAAATATTATTTTCCCCTTATTTTAATGAAAAAATGAATCCTTATCTAAAAAGACTCAAGAAGCATATATTCCTCATTAAAGTAAGTAATAAGTAAAGAGACCGTCAAGCAGAGATTATGAAACACTTTCAGAATCGTGTAGCAAAGCTTCACAATTTATAGGTGAAAGGTGGTGTTAGGAACACGCATAACACATTTGAAAACCCATTTTCACGAATTACAATCTATAGTCGGAAAGATATCCAAATTATTTTGTGCAGCCCTGTACACGATCTATAGATTTATATACAGGGTGTTTCTACGACCATGGGACAAACTTGGAGGGGTGATACAGGACGCTGCAACAAACAATTGTTGTATAGGAAACTAGGGTCAGAAACCCATTTATATAGTCAAAAATACAGGGCGTCTCCTGTTAGAAAAGTGATTTCTGAAATAAACATTTCATCTCTTATAATGAGTCAACATATTTATCCTCCGATTTCAACGTGGTGGTGAAATGGAACATATGCGCTGACAAAGTACTTTTTCTGTTTCTGTGAGATTCTCATTAAAGAACTGACACGTGTAACCTCAAGAGTTCAAGGCTAGATGACGTAAACTTGACTGTGTGTTTCTCATCCAAGAAACTAAATACTTTAGTCTCTAAGTAACATTCGTCGAATTAACAACTCCAGAAAATGCTATGGAAATAAACTTTAACCTTTTAATATTTTAATGTAAAATTTAATCATGTAAAATAATAATAATTTTTCTTTTATATTTTAGTAATTAAATATTTAAATTAGAAAATATATCCTGAAGCCATATTTATTTAGACAAGATATTGTGTTTTCAATCTCATCAGTGAAACGGAAAAGTGATTCAATCACATAGTGATACCATTGGATTTATTGTCAAATTGGATTATACTTACCACACCTTCGCGGACTTAACAGGTATGAAAATCTTGCATTACCTTATTTTCAATTGTGCAGTTTAAGTGAATTTTACCTAAAATAGAAGAAGCATTATTTGCCGTAGTACACAAAAACTATCATCTCCCTCCAATCCGAAGTCGCGTTTTCATACATAACTTTAACAGTAGTGAAGATACTTTAACAAAATCCTTACAATTGCTTACAATTCATACAAAGCTGAGTCTGTTGCAAATTTTGTTAAAATATGTTTACTACTGTTAAATTTATGTGCGAATACGCGACTTCGGATTGGAGGGAGACGCCCTCTATATTTTTTACTATATAAATGGATTTCTGACCCTGGTTTCCTATACAAAAATAGTTTGTTATAGCGTCCTTTACCACTCCTCCCAGTTTGTTCCATGATCGTAGAAACACTCTGTATATACTACATAGTATGTAAAAATTTAGTTGAGTTAAGAAACGCACCCCACACAGTTCAAAATTCACCTTGCAGCAATTTCCGTCAATAAACGGAAATGTACTCGAATTCTTTTGTGCATTCCTGTGCATAATCTGTACTATATTATAAAGGAGTAAAGATTGTTTGTTTGTTTGTTTGTAGGGGGTAATCTCTGGAACTACCGAACCGATTTCAAAAATGATGGTGGCAAATAGATGGTGACAACCCCTGCTCCAACATAGGCTATATTTTATGTCGGTGTCACTAACCCCAGGGGGGGGGGGAGGTGCAGGAGAGAAAAAGTTCTAAAATTGCGATCTTTTCAATACTTAAGGAACTAGAAATTTGAAATTTGGCGTTGTAGTTACTTATAAGATGTAAATGCTCTCTAAGAACAAAATAAAAAAAAAATTCGAAATTTAAAAGGGTGAAATGAGCAAAAAGTGTTCTAAAAACATTCTAAATTACAATTTCTATGGAATCTCTAGAACTACCGAACCGATTTCAAAAGTGATGGTGGCAAATTGATGTTGACAATCCCTGCTCCAACATAGGCTATATTTCATGTCTGTGCCACTAACCCCAGGGGGGTGCAGGAGCGAAAAACGTTCCAAAATTGCGATTTTTTTATACTGAAGGAGCTAGAAATTTGAAATTTGGCATTGTAGTTACTCATAAGATGTAAATGCTCTCTAAGAACAAAAAAAAAAAAAAAAATTCGAAATTTAAAAGGGTGAAATGAGCGAAAAGTGTTCTAAAAACATTCTAAATTACAATTTCTATGGAATCTCTAGAACTACCGAACCGATTTCAAAAGTGATGGTGGCAAATTGATGGTGACAACCCCTGCTCCAACATAGGCTATATTTTATGTCGTTGTCACTAACCCCAGGGAGGTGCAGGAGCGAAAAACGTTCTAAAATTGCGATTTTTTTCATACTGAAGCAGCTAGAAATTTGAAATTTGGCATTGTAGTTACTTATAAGATGTAAATGCTCTTTAAGAACAAATTTTTAAAAACATTCGAAATTTAAAAGGGTGAAATAAGCGAAAAGCGTTCTAAAATCATTCTAAATTACAATTTCTATGGAATCTCTGGAACTACAGAACCGATTTCAGAAGTGATGGTGGCAAATTGGTGGTGACAATCCTTGCTCCAACAACCTCTTTAATAAAAAACTATGCGTTGCTGACGACTGGGTTTTTCGCTAATTGTTGCCACAGATTAATCCCGGAAAATGAAACATTTGAAGTTATTGAAAAAAAATAATTGCTTGAAAAGTATTTCTCAGAAAATTGTTAGGCAAACTGGGTTTGAAAGGTAAAAAATTGTATTTTTCTTGATATAAATTTCAAATCTAATGATTTTGCCATTTTTCAAATATTGAATTTGAAAAATTCCCAAATTTCACAATGGAGTACCATAGCAAAACCTTCATGCGTAAAAAAGATAATGATAAAGGCGACGTGTCCTGGCGTGTATATTGGCTATAGCATGAGTCACAAATTATAGTAACCTTATTATTTTGTTAAAATATAAAAGTGAGTTATGAAATGTCAATAATTTGTTTGATTAAAAGTTCGTTATAAGAAATTGACCAGCGTAGCGGGCGTAGCTTTCTAGTTTATTATATTCATACACACCACAAAATATGCAAAAATTTAGTTAAAAACGCAAAACAAAGTAGAAAACCTCAAAGATAGAAGGTTTATTATTAGAAGGTCTATGTAAAAAACGTACTCCCAGCTAACGCGCATAGACAGTACTGTATCCGAAATCTTTTATGTGTTCCTGTAAATTAATGATAATTGCTATGAACGCGATATTTTACAGTAAGTATTACCTTATATGACATATCAGTAATGTATATATCTATTTAATTATGTTTGTAAAAGTTTGACATAATTGAAATGTATGCAGATATTTTTTCCCGTAGATCATTATGTAACGGAACTGTTTTTGTGTGACCCTGTAAATGAATAATGAATGTTCTGCACCCCATTTTCTAGAGAAAGCATGTTTTAGTGCACTTCAGAAATGCATAACAATTTTATTATGTTTGAAATTGTGTAATATCATTAAATTGCACTTAAAACGATTTTTTCCATTGATCATAATGTAACGAAATACTTTTTACTGTCCCTGTAAACGAATTACAAATGCTACGCACTTCATTTTGAATAACGATCGTGCTATAGTAAACGTCAATATCATATACAGGGTAACTATACGGGGTTTTATAACATATACATATACAGGGTTTTTAAAAATAACATATACAGGGTTTTCTAACCTATACATAAACGTCAATAATATAAAATTACAGAACAATCCGAGTATATTTTCTAGAGTTAAAGCACGGACAGGCGGACAGACAATCAGAAGTCATAAACACTTTTCAACTATGTTGGAAAGTGTTAAAAATCGATTTTTTCCTTATTTCCTTTTCTATACTGTATATACTTTCTGGATATCTTGAATTAAGAGGTGACATTAATAAGCATAATTCCTCAGGGTTATGAAAAGCACACTATACGCAAAGCGTAATGGTTTTGTTTAATATTATGTGTATGCACTCTAAAAACTTTTCAAAAGTGAGCAAAAAATACTCAAATCTGAGTATGCCGCATAGTCAAAATGGCTCCAAATCAAAATGACTCAAGTTTGAAACATGTATGTACTCATTTCTGAAAACATGCACACACTCAAGAATAAAACATCATGTGCTCATAGTTGAGTATGTCTATGTTTCAAAAATTAGTATGAACTGACTTCTATGTGTTCATTTTTGAGTATTTCCATGTTTCAAAAATGAGTTTGAACTGATCCTAATCAATTTTGAGTTTATCCATGTTTCAAAAATGAGTATGAATTAACCTCTATGTACTCAGTTTTGAGTATGTCCATGTTTCAATATTCTGAGTTATTTCTGGTATTTCAGAATTAAAAGCATTGTGTCGTCCTATTTGAAACAAAAAGTTTCATAACAAGATGAAAACATCGTTTTACTCAGATTTGAAAGTGTCGTTTTTCTCAGTGTGATGTTAGTGCATAGCTGCCAACTTTTAAGCTTTTTTTCTTACCACTAAAATTTAATAGCAATTTGGTCTATGCGTCCAGGTTTATCCCCAACCGAGTATAATGAAAGAAAATTATTCCGAGCGCAGTTCGGGCTTACATTTTTCTTTCTTTCTTTTCTGCCCCCCCCCCTCCTTTTTTTAATTATAGTGATATTGTACATTTATTTAACGAAGCATTTTGAAATTTAAATTGATTTAATAAATTACGAAAAAATATTTTACAAACCTTTTTCTCTTTATTAAGGCTGCTCTGAAATCCAAAGGGGGTACTTTCAGACATAGTATTTTTTATTTCATTTTTGTTCAGAACCGCATGAAATGGGCAGGTGTTGTTATTAAGAAACTTTGCAATCAAACAAGTTTTCCATTTTTTAGTAAAGGCAGAAGGTATTTCAGAAAATACTATAAAAAAGTTTGCGTTTTGAACCGAATTCCCAACGCTGCAACTCCAGAAAGAGAAAAACTTGTTGTCACGTGACACGAATGGCTTATAACTCGATAAGTAATTTATTTATCAAAAAGTAGAAACACATTTCGATTCCAAATCGCTTCAATAGTTAGGTCTGCCAGCAATTTTATGCCTTTGCGTTTAAAAATGAGTCAATTGTGTCAGAAAATTTTGCGTTGTTCAGCAAATCATTTGAGAACCACCTTAAAGCTCCAATATATGATGATTTTCTTACCAGAAATTTGAAATAAAATTTTGCTTTTATAATCGCAATTATTTTATTCGCAAAACCTGGTGTCATTCAATCATTTCAACATTTTAGTTACAGAAGTATATTTTATCCCTGAAAGTGTTAATCGTCTTTTTCTTTTTTAACTACATTAATATTTTTAAAGTTTGTTTGTGTATATAATTGTTTAAGTGATTTTTGTAAGTACTAATATTGTGTTTTCCATAGATTTCCGACAGATAATCTGAAAAATGCTGTACTTTTTAGCTTACTTTGCTTTTTAGTGTTGTCTTTTTAGGAAAATATGTAATATTCTTTTAAGAATACTTTAATTGTAAGATAATGTTGGTTAAAACTATCAGTGTTTTTGTAGAGTCAGTCTGAGCCGAGTCTGATTTTATTGACATTTTCGCGGGCCGGGCCTTTTTAGCATTTATACCGGGCCGAGTTTGACCAGTAAAGCTTTCGTACGGGCCCATAGACCAGACCCGTACCAAACCTTTAGTTTATATACCGGGTTCAAGCCTGTAAATTTCGGCCCGTATTACAAACTTTTATTTGCTACCGTTAATAATTCTTTTACCCAACGTTTGCATTAATGTGGCGACGCAGACTAAGTTCTTATAATTTTATTATTGTCATCATTATGAACTGCTAATTACTGTTACAATTATCAATAATGACTGAGTTTATAAGCACCAACATTTCGGTACTTATAAACGTTGTCATTATTGATAATTGCCAAAACGTCAGTTGAGGATCACTGTGGAGACCCGAAAAGGTTTTGGTTTCTGTCTGGTCTGTCTGTCTGTTCCGCGATAACTGCCGCAAAAATGATCCGATTAGTTTGATTTTTGGTAGGTATGTTGGTGAGATACCCGGAATTAGCTGTATAGTTTTAGTTACATTTGGTTCATTCGTTTGGAAAATATAGAACATTTCTTTTTAGGTCATAATGCTTTTCTATGGGAATTCAGACGATTTTGAAATTTTTCATTCGTTGAAAATAAAATGGCGCATTTGATCAATTTATTCAAACGGTACGTTATGAAGGCTAAAATTTATCAAGTCAGGTCTTAAATTATTCAAATTAATTTGAAATTTTGCTAATACATTCGTCAGATTTTTTAAATTAAGTGTATAATTTCTGGTGCAATTTTATACATCTCTTCTAATAATACATTTTATTTTATCATTTTTTGCAAATTTTAAAATGCATTTATTTTTATTTTCCTCTTTAATTTAACCGTAACCTAGCAACTATATTTCAAAGAATATCAAAATAATAAAAATTGGAGTAACTCAGACTATTTTGCTACAATATTTTATTCGCAAAATAAAATATTTTCTGGTGATTTTAATATTTTATTGAAATAAATGAGAATTTGTTTTGATACAAGTTACCTTTTAACTACTATTAGAATGATAACCGAAACATTTTTACATGAGATATTATTCATTTTCTGGAAGATATGTGGATTTTTCGTGGTTGAAAATTAGTATTATTTTTTAAATAGGATATAATATCTCGTACAACGAGAAAAAATCGAATAAGAAGTTCATAAGCATGTCAGAATATTATTGCATAAACCGTGTTTAATTTAACGTTTCTAATTTCTGAAATCTTCGAATTATTTTATATGCATATAAATATATATGTCGTAATTTAAAATTTTTAATTTGTGGATTGTAAGATGTTAAATATTATGAAAAGTGAGATTAAAAAACATTGACTTTCAGAGCTGACGTTGAGGCTCCTGATCTGTAGATTTACTAGTTATAATACGTTGCCCAAAGTCTGGATTTTATTGCCGAAACGTCAGTTGAGGCTCACTGTGGAGACCCGAAAAGTTTTTGGTTTCTGTCTGTCTGTCTGTCTGTCTGTTCCGCGATAACTGCCGCAAAAATGATCCGATTAGTTTGATTTTTGGTAGGTATGTTGGTGAGATACCCGGAATTAGCTGTTTTGGTTACATTTGGTTCATTCGTTCGGAAAATATAGAACATTTCTTTTTAGGTCATAATGCTTTTCTATGGGAATTCAGACGATTTTGAAATTTTTCATTCGTTGAAAATAAAATGGCAAATTTGATTAATCTATTTAAACAGTAAGTTATGAAGGCTAAAATTTATCAAGTCATGTCGTAAATTATTCAAATTAATTTGAAATTTTGTTAATACATTTGTCAGATTTTTTAAATTAGGTGTATAATTTTTGGTGCAATTTTATAGATCTGTTCTAATAATATAATACATTTTATTTTATCATTTTTTGCAAATTTTAAAATGCATTTTTTTCCCTTTTTAATTTAACCGTAACCTAGCAACTATATTTCAAAAATATCAAAATAATAAAATTCAAGTAACTCAGACTATTTTGCTACAGTATTTTATTCGCAAAATAAAATATTTTTGGGTGATTTTAATATTTTATTGAAATACATGAGAATTTATTTTGATACAAGTTACCTTTTAACTATAGAATGATAACCGAAACATTTTTACATTGAGATATTATTCATTTTCTGGAAAGGATCTGGATTTTTCGTGGTTGAAAATTAATATTACTTTTAAAATAGAATATAATATCTCGTACAACAAGATGGTTTATCTAAAGAAATTAGCGTAGTAATACGCATCCATACAGCCTGAAATAGCACAATTACTGGAAACTGAGATCATAAAAAGTTATCAAAAACAAAACTTTATAGCGCCAAATCACGCTTGCTATTTAGTGAATTGGCAGTAAGGCACGATTATGAATGATTACCCAATAGGTTTAAAAGTTTCTAAATAAGCCTATTTTGAGGGGATTTTAGTATGCTATTGCCATCGAGTTAGATCAGGATGTACTTAGGTAAAATAAATATTATAGAATGACCTTTCAAAACTGTATTTCCGAAATAAAAATTGTAATAACACTAGATTTCTGCAATAGATAAAAGTGAAATATAGTAGATTCAGTTTGCATTTCCATAAGTTGCTTTTGTACACGAGATAATATTCAACTTATCTATCAGATGCGAGTGTTTCGTGGTTGGCAGGTAAGTAAATATTGCTATTTAGGTATTAGGATAACATGAAATTATTTTCGAAATTTTTGCTTATTCTAATAAAACCACTGTGTAGAACGAAATCCAAGATATACTAGAATCATTCACACAAACAATAGGAAATCAGGAATATAAATGAAATAAGATTCCGGGGGGTTCAGGGGGGCAGAACCCCCCTGAAGAAATATATTTTTTTAATCTAAAAAATAGAGTAAGAAGTTCATGAGAATGTCAGAATATTATTTCATAAACCGTGTTTAATTTAAGGTTTCTAATTTCTGAAACCTTCAAATTAATTTATATGCATATAAATATATATGTAGTAATTTTAAAAAATTAATTTGCGGATTGTAAGATGTTAAATATTATGAAAACTGAGATTAAAAAATATTGACTTTCAGAGCTGACGTTGAGGCTCCTGAACTGTAGATTTACTAGTTTAAATACTGTTATTAGTCTCAAAACTTTAAACATCTTCAAGAAGAAAAGTAAACTGGGAGACCAGAGAACTTCAAAAAGATTTCCTGCATCAAGTCGACCTTGGGGAATGACATGATATGGTTATTATATAGGAGTTGTATACAACAGGAAAGAGGTAATGCCGCTCGTGGAGTGACAGCGGTGATACACCAGGTACTGAAACCGGTGCAGGGTGGCGTGCTGCGTGAGAATTCGAAATTATAATATTTATATTAAATTCCTAGCACACAAGAAAAAAGAATTTCATACGTAATCACATATATTTACGGTGCAGGAGATTACGCCTACTTGAAAATTGCTTGTTTAAGCTTCTAAAACCGTTGTTGATGTGATTAACCTGTTGACTGCCACCCCCGAGATGATAAGTGATGCCGCAGCTGGATTAAGAATTTTTGGGGCAATGGGGCTATTGGAAAGTTTAGGTTCTTTTTACATTTTGTTCATAAAACATAAATTTTGACGTAAATTAAGGTGAGAATGTATCAATAAAAACGTCATTTTTAGGTAGATTTCGTAAGAAAGACTACCTAGTATAACGTTCTCCCCTAAGTTGGAATTTTTGAAAAATTTTTGCAGTTCTATGCCGATCATGACTCCCAGAACCCCAAACCACCCCCAGTTCAAAACTTCAGCTATCTATCTATATCTATCTATATCAATTTTTTATGGACTCGATAACTTCAATAATTCTGCACAAATCTCTTTCAAACTCATACATAAAATCAAGGGCCTAAATTCTCGGTCAAGTTCGTTAATGGGCAAAATCAAACCAGGGGGGGGGGGATGGGGGGTTGTGAAAACAGAAAAAAACCCATAACTTCTAAATTATGGTAAGTATCGAATCCGTTTAAAGTTATTATTACTTCTATTAAAAGGGCCGAAAATTTATGTATGACAGATTTTTGATATCATTAAAAATGGCCCCAAGTGGGGGAAAAAGGGAGGGGGATTTAGAAGAAAAAAATTCATAACTTCGTCAATTCACAAGATATCAAATCCGCTTAAATTTACTATAAATCCTCTTAATATTATCTAAAATTTTTATACCAACAAGTTTTTTATAGGACCAACCCTTATAGCAAAAAATAAATAAAAATAAATAAAAAATCCCTGTCAGCTCCGCCTGCAAACAAGTTAGATTTCGAAGTGGGCGGTCCCAACTGAGGCATCGTGGCAAAAAGGTCATTTCTTCCTTAATTCCCAACAAACAGGCGCCACATGGTCTGCGACTTCGAAATCTACCTGTGCCTGTAGGCCAAGCCGTCAGGGATTTTTTAATTTTGAGTGATCCTCCAGATTTGTTTGTTGAAACACACACAATTTAAAATTAACTTTATAAACATCAGAAAATGTCTCCATTAAGCTTGGTCTATAAATCGCAAGTTACGGTAAAACCCCGCCAATTTCTCTTTTATGGTACTGAAAATCATATATTCTAATACAAGCAAATCTTGTGTGTGGTTATATATATATGCAAATTTTATCTTAAAAACGGCTCTAACGATTTTGACGAAATTTCATATCCTACCGTTTTGGGGCACCAGAAAACCATTGGGCTAGGTCACATGTTCGAGAAAATTCGATTAGTGGGTCATTTTGGGTCATGGTCTGGCTAATTGTATCTAAAAAACGATTTTGACGAAATTTTGTATCCGACCATTTTCAGGCACGAGAAGACTATTGGGCTGGGTCACATGTTCGAGAACTTTCGATTAGTGGGTCATTTTTGGGTCAACGCGGATCAAATTAATTTTATCTAAAAAACGGCTCTAACGATTTTGATTAAATTTTGTGTCCTACGAGTTTCGAGCACGATAAAATCATTGGGCTAGGTCACATGTCCGAGAAAATTCGATTAGTGGGTCATTTCTGGGTCATTGTGTGTCAAGATCTAAAAAGCGGCTCAATTTACACTAAATTTTGCATCCAATAGTTTTCGAGGACGAGAAGACTGTTGGGCTAGGTCACATGTTCGAGAAAATTCAATTAGTGGGTCATTTTGGGTAATTTTGGGTCATGGTCAAGCTAATTGTATCTAAAAAACGGTTCAAACGATTTTGACGAAATTTTGTATCCGACTATTTTCGGGCACAAGAAGACTATTAGGCTGGATCACATGTTCGAGAACTTTCGATTAGTGGGTCATTTTTGGGTCAAAGCGGGTCAAATTAATTTTATCTAAAAAACGCTCTAACGATTTTGATTAAATTTTGTATCCTACGAGTTTCGGGCACGCGAAAATCATTGGGCTAGGTCACATGTTCGAGAAAATTCGATTAGTGCGTCATTTCTGGGTCATTGTGGGTCAAAATCTAAAAAGCGGCTCAATTTACACTAAATTTTGCATCCAATGGTTTTCGAGCACGAGAAGACTGTTGGGCTAGGTCACATGTTCGAGAAAATTCAATTAGTGGGTCATTTTGGTCATGGGTCATTATGGGTCAAGCTATTTTATCTTAAAACGGTTCAGAGGATTTGAAATAAATTTAGCACCCTACAGGTTTAGGGAACAAGAAGACTATTAGGCTAGGTCACATGTTCGAGAAATTTCGATTAGTGGGTCATTTTGGTCATGGGTCATTATGGGTCAAGCTATTTTATCTTAAAAACGGCTCAGACTATTTACACTAAATTTTGCATCCTATGGTTTTCGGGCACGAGAGGACTGTTGGGCTAAGTCACATGTTCGAGAAAATTCAATTAGTGGGTCATTTTGGTCATGGGTCATGATATTTGAACTCAAATTTAATTTTGACCGAGCATAGCTCGGTCTTCCCTGCTCGTGTTACTTTATAGTAGCAAACAAATGTTATTGTTGCGTCACGTGTTCATAGTAGAGGTTTGCACGGGGCGAAATTTCCCGACCCGACCCGGGCCCAACCCGTTATAAAAACTAAAATCTCGATCCGGGCCCCAGCCCGACCCATTCAAAAATGAATGAAAACAGGCCCGGCCCGTGTAAAAATCAAAGAAATCAGGCCCGACCCGACAGAATTTCTACAAAAAATTCCGCTGTTTCTTAACATAAAATTAAGATTCTTTTAATGAATACTGCATATATATTTATGGGAAATTTTTACAGTATATTTTAAATTAGTATATGTTCACAAGTCATAGAATACAGAATAGCAACATTAATTATCACTTACACTCTTAGACTATTACATTCAAGCATTAAATATAGACAAAATATATAGACATTAAAAAAATAATGTAGTTTAGAATAAAAGAAAAAAGATAGTTAAAACATTATGACTTTAGTTGCTGTATAGTAAAATAAAAAGAAAACAGCCCAGTTAAACTGAGGGCACTGAGCTCTCATTCACACTAATTGTATATTATACTCTTATTTCAAAGAATTTAAAACAAGCCCTCGAGAAATAAAGAAATTGACAAGATATTAAGGGGGCATAAACCACCCGTTCCCCCTCTTGTAATTAACCAATGAACTCCAAAACTAATCAGGGAAGCACCTTATTACAATGAGCATATATACAAAATTTGAAGCAAATCGGATAATTCTGCATGAAAAACCCATTAATCTAAATTAAGGGGGAGGGATTAGCCCCCTTTCAAATCTATACTTAACCAATGAACCTCCAAAACTAATCACGGAAGCGCCTTATCACAATGAACCTAAATACAAAATTTGAAGAAAATTGGATAACTCTGCTTGAAAAACCCATTTATCTAAATTAAGGGGGGGTTAGCCCCCCGTTCTCCCCTTTATACTTTACCAATGAACCCCAAAACTAATCACGGAAGCGGCTTATCCCAATGAACCTATAAACAAAATTTGAGCAAAACGGTTATTTCTATCAAGAGTTATCGCGTTACGTACATATATACATACGTACATAACAGAACTGGCGGGCATATTAGCTCTCAGGCTTTGATAGCCTGTGAGCTATAAAAGTAGATTTTTGAAAATGTTTCTGTATGATTTATTAAAGCATATTTCCGAAGATTCCATTAACAAAAGTTCATTATCGCTATTACTGTTTTCACAAAGCAAATTGATTGCTCGACACGTCCTGGGATCAGTTCCGTTCCGACCCGTGTACGTAGAATAAAATGTAAGCCTGATCCCGGCCTGCCCGAATCTGCTGAAAATATTAAGCCTGGGCTCAGATACGATGTAACTTGTCCTAATATGCCGAATTCTACGCTGGACATGTTATATATCTGTATCAATGTTC
The DNA here is from genome assembly GCA_963931845.1 of Maratus michaelseni. Classification (NCBI taxonomy): domain Eukaryota; kingdom Metazoa; phylum Arthropoda; class Arachnida; order Araneae; family Salticidae; genus Maratus; species Maratus michaelseni. The sequence continues at coordinate 204,238,967 of OZ007599.1, read as the reverse complement.
TCGAGCTAGTATCGGCTCGTGCAGCACATTTATATTTATTTATTGCACATTTATATTTATTGTTCATATTTTATCAGTTTAGTAGCCTTTTTAAATTTGTTATATCGGGCCGGTCGATCCACTTAATTTTTTTATCGGCCCGGCACGTTAAAAAAATTGTCTTTGTTATGTCGGCCTGGAACGTTTGAAAATTTGCCTTCATTTTACAGGCCAGGCACAGACTTCTAATTCATATGTTAAAAAAATTAAATGCCTCAAAATTATTTTTTTTTAAATAATCAAAAATTGGTTAGAAAATGCAATTTACAAAGAATTCGTGAAGTGATTGCTCTCAGCTCCAGTACATATGAGTTCTTCTAATAATGCTTCTGAGAATATTTCGCCATTGATATAGTTACAAGAATTGACTACCTTTCGTTTAAGGTCAGCTTCATATGTATTACACTCCATGTTTTATCTTTCTTAAATATCTCGCAGATTTACATTCCTAATTTGATATATGGTCCCCATTCACAATGTTCAATTTTCAACTAAGCATCATTCATTTTAAAGATACATTTTACATTGCCTACTTATCTCCATGGAGATAAGTAGGCAATGTAAAATGTATGTAAAATGTTTAACATCTTTGCGACAAGCATCCTGTTTGGCTACCACCATTTCTGCATGGAATTTTTATCTTATTTAATTGCAGAAATTCTTTAGATATGGCAAATAATATTTAGACAAGGCAAAAATCATTGATCGAAAATAGTGCTGTTCAAATTCAAGTATTTTGTACATTCTTCAAGGCATGTCTACATGCTACTCGTCACAAAGTATTTGAAAATAAAGCAATCATTGGCAGCTTGTGACTGGCTTTATTTGGGGCGCTAAATGCATGGCTGCTAAATTTATTTTCTTACCACTATTATTAAAAAGTAATACTTTATATGATTTACTGTCAGAAAGTTCTGCCATTAAACAGGGAAAAAATAGTATGAAAATAATGTGTGTTTCAGGCATGCATTTAGGGCCCCAAAAACAAAAGTCACAAGCCGCCACTGATAGCAATACAATTTACAGCAAAATCTTTACTCTAAAATGTACAAATGTGCTGTTAAAAAAAAAAAGAAAAAAAACAAGATAGTAAAAATCTATAAAGGTTCTGTAAACCAAAAAAAAAAAAAAAAAAAAAAAATTAACAGCAAAAAATTCTGAAAATTACAAAAGTTCCGTAAAACTTAAAAAGCCAAATTGCTGTTAAATTAACAGCAAAATATTCTGAATATTACAAAAGTTCTATAAAACTTAAAAAACGAAATTGCTGTTAAATTAACAGCAAAAAATGGAAAATCTAAAGAACTAAACTGCTGTTAAATTAACAGCAAAAAATGCTGAAAATCTACAAAAGTTTTGTAAAATCTAAAAAAACAAAACTACTGTTAAATTAACAGCAAAAAAGGCTGAAAATCTACAAAAGTTTTGTAAAATCTAAAAAAACAAAACTACTGTTAAATTAACAGCAAAAAAGGCTGAAATTCTACAGAAGTGCTGTAAAATCTAAAAAACAAAACTACTGTTAAATTAACAGCAAAAAAGGCTGAAATTCTACAAAAGTGCTGTAAAATCGAAAAAAACAAAAGTGCTGTAAAATTAACAGCAAAAAACGCTGAAATTCTACAAAAGTGCTGTAAAATCTAAAAAACAAAAGTACTGTAAAATTAACAGCAAAAAATGCTGAAAATCTACAAAAGTGCTGTTAAATCTAAAAAAACAAAACTGCTGTAAATTTACAGCAAAATATGCTGGCACCCATATTGCCAGCATTTTTTGCTGTAAATTTACTGTGGTTTTTTTTACAGTGCAGCGGGTCAAAAGAAATATGTATAACTCGTTTCGATCTTTTAGAGATACCCCGTATATTGTCTCACTCTTTCAAGCTTCTTGTCCCGTTATTTGCCACATAGTACTTGAGAGCATTACATCAGATGAAAATAATTTTATTCTCAAAAACTTTTTTTTTGAAACAAATATCCTATTCCGATTTTGAAGTTTGATTTCAAGCCCTATATCATCGCTGTAAAAAAATTCCTTCCAATCTGATGCTGTTACATATAATTAGATTTTGTTTTCTACTTTTAAGTAGCTTTCAATACAAAAAGCTACCTATTGCAGCCGTTCGGAGGAAAGCAATTCCAAAAAAGTTTGGTATATTTTCACCGATCATGACCCCCAGACCCCAAAACCACCCTCCGTTCAAATGTTGATTTATATATATATATATATACTATTATTCTTTAGTATTATTTTTTAGTTATTGTTTATTATAAAAACAGATGGCAGCACCATATAAATTTTCACAATTTTTTTTTTCTCTTTTAACTGAAAACTTGGAATACAAGTGAAATTTTTAAATATTCCAATAATATAATATATATATTAAAATTATTTAAGTTAAAAAATATTTTTAGTAAATGAATTTATAGTTTTTATATTATTTATTTGTATTTTTATATTTTAAATTAGAAATAGTTAAAATCACAATGGTTAAATTAATAACTGCTACTTTTAGAAAATTAACTGTAATTTTAACTTGTACGTTTGAATTCACTTATTCACTTTACCATGTGCTTAGCACAAAACATTTTTGGCTTCGGATTCTGGACAAATTTATGTTGTAATGTATAGATTTTCTTTGTCTTCCTTTGTATTTATTTGTTTATAAATGGATTTATTTTCTTCCGTTTGATTTGTAGTGTTCTATTTTCAAAGGTATCCTTTTTTTTTTTTTTTTTTTTTTTTTTCCAATTTTTTTCCAATGATTGTTAGGGCTTGGAATTGTCACAAAATTTTGGCTTTAAGCTTGTGACAGTTACAGAAAACAATCATTCTTTGCTTATAATGTGGTTTCCCAGCCCTTGAAAAAGTAAATTACATTATAAGCTTGCATTTGTGTTTTTTTTTTTTTTACTTATGTTTCACTTTTTGAATAAATACTTCATTTGTTAGGACTATGTTTTATAATGTGTAATTTGACATAGCTATTTGGGATAATAATTTCATTGCATTTGGTCAGTTATTTCTGTTTCAATGGTTAATTTTTGCAATAAGTTTATATATATATATATATATATATATATATATATATATATATATATATATATATATATATATATATATATATATATCTGACATATGTCATGCTGTGACTCTCTTATTTATGAACCGATTTGGATGTGACTGAGTATGTGTGTAAGACATACCAAGGTCTCGACCGAGTTCGTTGGCCAGCTTCATCCGTCATCTTGTTTCAAAATGGTGGCCAGTTAAGAGTTAAAATTTTTTAAAAAAAATTTTAAATTCAGAATGTTGTACAAAAAATTTATAAATTGAAAACATTGTTTCCGGTACGTGTTAGAACGTGATACAAGGATTCTAGAACATTTTTTGTTTGGACTATATCTTAAACAAGTGAGTAAGTGTGATCCAAGTTCGCACAAAGGGTTTCGTTTAATATTCCTTTCAAAACACTTTATCCTTTCTTTAAAAAAATCCAAATAAATTTCATTTTCTAAAAAAAAAAAAAAAAAAAAAAAAAAAAAAAACTGTCTATTTTTCTCGGTTTTTCGAATATCTGAACCGGCCCGATAGCGGGTGAAGCCCACTATTATATTCTGTCATAATAATATCTGTCATGCGGACTAAACGCGATATTTAAAAAAAATTAATTTCAAAATTAAACATGTTGTACACTTTCAAAATGTTAAAATATGCGAATATTTCCATAATCGGTTTTTTATCATGATTCAATACGTTCCTCAAACTCATATATTTACTATTCTCTATTACTCATATTCATACTCGCTTTGTATTATACTGAAACATTTGAAAAATCCGTTAAACTTGCGATATGACGTCAGATTTTTCTTTTTAATTCTCTAATGACGTGTAATTAATCTGTTTTGTGTACATGCACACATACTCATACTCCTTGTATTATTGAGAAATCTTTCTGTTTTATTACCACTATGACGTCAATCTTTTTTATTTCATATTAATCTTTTTTTTCAATTGGTGAAACTTTTTATTTCATTTTTATTTTTCACGTAGAAATCGTCTGATAGAAAATTAATTATTGTAGATAGAATTTCATCCTGGATTTTTAATTTTTGGCATCTGCTATAAGGGAAAATGTTCAAATTTAATAAGAAAAGGCTGTTAGAATTTTGGTTTTTTATCTCTATTTATTAAAATAACACGAATTTTTCAAATTTTAATATTTTCAGCTCTTCGCAGCTGATATTCTGATTTATACACAAAGTTTCAACTCTGTAAGTTACACAGTTTTCGAGAATGGCTCTGTGACAGACAGACAACGGAGCGGGAGCGATAGGGTTTCGTGAGATGAACGAAACCCTAAAAATGGCTGAGATATGGCAGTTTGAAATTCTATCGTGGCTGAGATTTTGAAACAATCTGATATTTGTTATTCTGTAACTCCTGTATTCAATGAACCGATATGAATGTGACTGATCACGTGTACAGAACATACCAAGGTCTCGACCGAGTTCGTTGGCCAGCTTTTCCGCCATCTTGTTTCAAAATGGCGGCCAGTTAAAAAAATTTTTAAATTATTAAAATTCAAAAAGTTGTACAAAAAAAAATTGAAAACATTGTTTCCGTTACTTGTTAGAAGGTGATACAAGGATTCTGGAACATTTTTTTTGGCTATATCTTAAGAAATTGCTGAGATCTGGCTGTTCGGAATTCTATCGTGGCTGAGATTTTGAAACAATTTGATATTTGTCATGATGTAACTCTCTTATTTTTGAGCTGATTTGAATGTGACTGAGTATATATACCAAGGTCTCGACCGAGTTCATTGGCCAGCTTCATCCGCCATCTTGTTTAAAAATGGCGGCCACTTAAATAATTTAAAATTTTTAAAAATTCAAAAAGATGTATAAAAAATTATAAATTGAAAAAGTTCTTTCCGTGAGGTGTTAAATCGTAATACAAGGATTCCGGAACATTTTTTGTTTCGACTTTATCTTAAAAAGTGGCTGAGTTATGACAATTTGAAATTCTAGAGTGCCTGACATTTCGAAGCATTCTGATTTTTGTTATGCTGTAACTCTCATGATGAAATTTGCATTCAAATTCAGTATTAACGAAAACCGGGATTGAATCTTCTATAATCGGGTTCCAAGCATTTTAGCTTCGCGTGTTTGAGTAAAATGAGTTGAATTTTTAAAAACATGGACTATGAAAGCTACCTTTTTCTCCCGGTACAGGCCGGAAGGACTTTTTTAAAATTTGTATTTGAATGGAGGGTTAGTGATCTGCGAGTGCAAAGGTTTTTAGCATTGGCAAGCATACGGTTTACCTACAGGTTCATTAACCACTGAAGTCTTATTTGTATGACTATACGTCCTATTTTAGTTAGTAAATAAGTTTTTAACTAGTTAATTTTATGATTCAATGAAAAAAGTCCTGGACTAGTTGATTTTATGATTCTTTCAAAAATTGAAAGTATTTTATATACAAATATTTTGTATAGTTAGAATATATGATAGCCTGCCAAAAACTTGCAAATGCGTAAGAAAAACCAACGGTAAAGTCGATTAAAAAAAAAAAATTTCGGTTGCATGACGACAGAGATAGTGGTAAACGGTTAATTACACGTGTTAAGAATCGTAGGACTAGGTTTTAATAATATATGTTATAGAGAAAAAAACTGTTATCCTTAGATCAGAGGATGCAAAAATAATTGCGTTGCGGATGTTTATTTTTAATTAGGATACAGTTTTGATTAGATTTTATTATAAACATTTTTACAGAGTCATGGTCAACGAGTAAAATAACACGCGTTTCATGTCGAAGTACTTCCAAATGAAATGAATAAAAAAATTGAATGAAAAATCAACGCTTTTGTAGTTTCTCAAACGAACTTTGGCTGAAATAATCCTATTTTCTCTCTGCGAAAGAAAGTCTAAGAAAACATAAATTATCGGACTGCTCTTTAAAGAATATGCTGTGTCGTGAAGCCTGGGCTGTCTCGATGTTTGGGCATTTGTGTTCGATAAGTTTGGATGCATGGCTGAGAAAGCATCTAACAAAATATCACGGCCGAAATAAATATATAGTGGGATGTTTACACTGTATTCTCGTTGTTCGGCAACACGAAAGGGTCGTAATCCTGTAAGAAAACAGTAGATGTAATAAAAATCAATGAAGAGTCCATGGATGCTTGCAAGGATTTCATTTTATTCGGACTTAGTCAAAAGGATGTTGAAATAGGAGAGGTGGTACTTCGCACAAAAATCTGATACGACTTCTCTATAGTGATGGGCGATTCTGAAAAATTTGATAATCGATCAACATCGATACTTGTATAAAACAGCATCGATTAAAAAAAATAATCGATTAAAAAATTCTAGTATCGATGTTTTAGAATCGATTCTCACACAGATAGCTTAAAAAGAGTAACTCCTAAACTTATCGATCAAATGGCAGGAAATTTGATCATAAATCGTTATAACGGGGATTAGCAGATAATAATCGATATTTCTGGCGCTCATTTCTTTTGCATAGCAGTATATATAATATATTAGCTACTGTCAAATTTTGCTTAAAGGCCTTTTTCTGCCAGGTAAAATTGTTATCTTTTTACTTTAGAGTTAGAGGGTGGTACTAAGAGTGAATGTGAATCCAGAGAACATAATAATACTCAAAATATGAACGATACGCCTAGGGAACCAAGGCGTGGGGGGAAGAGGGGTGACTATATTTTAGCTAGAATTTCTTGTCCGAATTTAATAAAAAATGAGAAAGAAGTAGGGCTGATGCACAAGCCGCTGAAAATGAAAGATCGTGAATGTGAGATAAAAATTAAGGGGAGGGGGGCCCTCCTCCTCTCCCGAAATCATAACTTTTTTAATTATGGTCAGATCTGAACGGGACCTTTTCTGACATTCTTCCCAAGTAGTTTGGTTAATAACTAAACATTGGTATTTTATCTGCAACTGTTTGTCACCACTATTTATGAACAATAATAAAAATGTTCGGCTTTTTTCCCAGATAAAACACTTCATCCTTGGTTTAGCGCCATTTTACTCAGGATGCTCGTTACTTAGTTGTATCTGTCAATATTGTCTCCTCCCCCGTCCCCCTTCCTTGCACCCCCCCCCTTGCCCGAAATCATAACTTTTTTAATTTTGGTCAGATTTGAACGGGACCTTTCCTGACATTCTTTTCAAGTCATTTGGTTAATAAATAAACATTGGTGAAGAAGATCTGCTCAAATTATTTCATTAAACACAAGTAAGAATTCTTTCATCGAATAAACATACTTTTATTTCTCAACGGACGTAACAACATCCTACTACAACGAAACACAACTCGCTCTCCTTTACAGATCGAGAGGGGGAAAAAAAAACAATCAAACACTGCGCATGCGTGCCCACCCGGTGCCGTAATAATCACAGCCGGCCCGGCGAATACACTCCCCACCTTGAAACCCAAAGGTTTCAATTACAAAACGTACTATTACTACATTTTCACATTAAATATACAATAGATACAAAGGAACACACAGTAAACTAGCACAATATATACACTCTGAATATACTAATGAAATAAGAAATTCAATTATAATCATACAATAGCAAAATTTAACAAGTTTACAGAACATTATCTGAAATTGGCAAAATAGCAACACTAGAAATACTACGTTTATAGGCGCCCTTAGGCGTTTTTACCAGAATTACTCTGATTTTTCCATCATTTCCACGAATAACGCTTTCAATTCTACCAATTAACCAACTACATACTGGTAGTTTTTCTTCTTTTAACAATACAACCATGTTAGGTTTAATATCATCTTTAATACTATGCCACTTAGATCGTTGTTGTAAAGTTCCCAAATAATCTCTGGTCCATTTTTTCCAGACAGTTTGGACGAGTTTAGTAGTCAATTGCCATTTAGAAAGTCTATTATTTTCTACAGAGGAAATGTCTATCTCAGGTAACGAATTAAGTGGCCTACCGATCAAAAAATGACCTGGCGTTAAAACATTATAATCATTGGGATCGGATGAAAGTGGTGTCAGAGGTCGGCTGTTTAAAATAGCTTCAATTTGATTACTTACAGTTAAAAACTCCTCAAATGTGAGTTTATGCTCACCTACCACTCTTTTGAAATGGTGTTTAAAAGACTTTACACCCGCCTCCCACAATCCCCCAAAATTAGGCGACTGTGGAGGGATAAAACTCCATGACACACCTTCAGAACACATGTAATCAATTACATACTCATTTTTAAATAAGGAAAATAACTCCCTTATTTCTGAAGCAGCACCTCGAAAATTTGTGCCATTATCAGAAAAAAGGCGAGATGCCAGACCTCTGCGTGCAAAAAACCTTTTTAAACATGCAATCATGGCTTCTGCCGATAAATTAGTGATAATCTCAAAATGAACTGCCTTAGTCATAAAACAGACAAACACACACACATAAATTTTGTGATAAACACCTTTTCTTTGGTTTTTGTATCTTATTAAGAAAGGCCCACAACAATCTAGACCTGAATTGGAGAAAGGAGGATTAATGTTCACCCGTTCCTTAGGTAAAGGTGCCATAATTTGACTCATTTCTTTTGGGTTTGCCTTAAAACATGTCACACAATTATGTACAGTTTTTCTAGCAATAGCACGTCCCCCCAAAGGCCAATATTCTTGCCTAACGGCATACAACAAAGTTTGGGGCCCAATATGAAAATTTTTTAAGTGGAAATACAAAAAAATCATTTCCGTGAATTTATGACTCTTAGGAAGTAAAATAGGATGTTTAGCATCAATTTGCAAGTTAGCATTAACTAATCGACCACCCACGCGAATTATACCATCATTATCAATAAAAGGAGATAAACTACTTACATTAAATTCCTTAATCCTCCTTTTCTCTCTCAAGGCCTTCATCTCCTTAGGAAATACCTGCATTTGTACATATTTTATTAAAACCAATTTACCTTTCCTTAATTCAACTGGAGATAAAGGTCCTTTTTCCCTTATACAGCCCTTCACATTAGAGATGAATCTGAAAATAAAACTAATAATTCTAATTAATTTTACATATAAATTTGTGATCTTAAATATATAGTCAATGTCCTTAACCTGATTTAAAAAAGTTAGTTCACAGTTCTGAAAACTACAATTTTGTTTGAATTCCTTTTGGAATTCCTCTGTTTCAGTCACTGTTAAATGATTGTTATCACTGTTGTAAAATTCCTGATCACACAAAAATTCAGGACCATTCCACCACAGTTTAAGATCAAGAATTTTTGTTGGACTAACCCCACGTGAAATTAAGTCTGCTGGATTTTCAGAAGTTTTTACGTAGTTCCATGAGAAGTCTTTAGTGTTACTTTGAATTTTAGAGACACGATTCGATACAAAAACCTTAAGTGTTAGAGGAGGTGAAGCAATCCATGCCAGTACTACTGTCGAATCTGAGTATAAATATACTCCACGAAATTGAACATCCAGGGATGACAGTACCTTAACAGTAAGTTTCGAGAGCAACTCTGCCGCGCACAATTCCATACGTGGAATCGTAATCTTCTTGAGGGGTGCCACCCGCGATTTGCTACACAGGAGTGACACCTTGGCTTCACCTGACTCGGAGACAGATCTAAGGTAAATCACACAACCATACGCATCTTTAGAAGCATCCCCAAATCCGATCAAATCAATATGTTTCGAATCTGGCCATAAAACATGACGTTTTATCTGCAAATGTTTCAATTCAGTCAGTTCTTCGCGAAATTTATTCCAAGCCTTTCTTTCTTGTAGTGGAATTTCATCGTCCCAGTCAAGCTGAAGGAGCCACAGTTTCTGAATATAAATTTTTGCTGTGACTATCACCGGACCCAGGATACCGAGCGGATCGAATAACCTTGCAATATCTGATAAGACTGTTCTTTTAGTAATAGATGTCACAAACGGTTGAATTTTAAAACAAAATGTATCCTTGTTAGGATTAAACAACAGTCCGAGCGTTTTGACAGTGTCTGAATCATGATCGTTAAAATCATACTCTTTCTCCGTGGTTGGAACATTTTGTAGTAATAATTTATTATTAGAGCTCCATTTGTGAAGTTCGAGCCCACCAGACTTTAGCATGGATATTAACTGTTGTTGTAGTTCAATAGCAGTAGCGACGTCATTTGTACCACTGAGAATGTCGTCGACATAAAAATCCTTGCCAGCAGCGGCAGCTAACGGATATTTTTCCTTCTCATCATGGCATAGCTGCTGAAGCACTCGTGTAGCCAAATAAGGTGCACACTTGGTTCCGTAGGTAACAGTGAGCAACTTAAAAACGCGTATAATTTCATTTTCATGACCCTTCCATAAAATACATTGTAAATCGCATTGATCGGGACTAATATAAATTTGTCGATACATCTTTTTTATGTCCGCGGTGAAAACTACAGCATGCTTTCTAAATCGCAGCAAAATTGAAAATAAATCATCCTGGACAACAAACCCAGAATACAACTTATCATTAAGGGATTGTCCAGATGAAGTTACTTGAGAAGCATTGAAAACAACACGTAATTTAGTGGTACTATTATCCGGCCTATAAACTCCATGGTGAGGCATAATGTATTTTGGACTGTCGTTAGTTTCCTGCATATGACCTAAATCTTCATACTCAGTTAAGAATTCCCTATATAATTTTAGATACTCAGGTTCTCTTCTCAAACGTCGCCAAAGAGAATCTAATCTTTTAACGGCAATGTTTTTTGACTCTCCTAAACATGGGGGGTCTTCTCTTAATGGCATTCTAACGACATAACGCCCATCGTCATTTCTGAAATGAGTTTTCATGAAATGATCTTCGCATATTAAACTCTCATCGTTTTGCACTCTTTCTGACTCAACATTTTCGATCTCCCAAAATTTTCTCAAAGTTACGTCTAAATTTTCCATAATTAACCCACAATGAACAGAAGATTCGTTCTCTATTGCTACACTCCCAGTAGCAATGAATCCAAATACTGAATTTTGCAAAATTATATCTGTCTCGGGGATCCTCATTTGACCGGATTTTAAAATTTCATAGAATAGTTGTGCGCCCAACAATATGTCCACAGCACTTGGCCTATTGAAACTCTCATCTGCCAACGTTAAATTCTCTAAATCTAGCCTATCAATATTAAATTGCTTAGCGGGTGCGTAATCTGTTATATTCGAGACTATCAAAAGCTCTACTCTTTTTTCGAAAGTTCTGGTATGATTCGCAATTTTCGTTTTGACTACTGAATTTATCACTGACGATGATTTATTCAAACCAGAAACTACAACATTTATTTTTTCCTTCTTCAAATTAAATCTGTCAGCGCACCGTTTTGATATGAAGCATGACTGACTTCCATTGTCTAGTAATGCACGCGCTTCATGGAATATTCCAAAGTTATCCGCAATCATTATTTTAGCTGTGCTCAGCAAAACCATACGAGATTTGTTAACATTAACATTTGTGGCTGTGAAAGATAACGATTCTTTATTCTCGGCTGATGAGTTATCACCACATGCTCCTTTCGGAACAAAAACATTTGATCTTGGATCTAAAACGGCACCCGACATTACAAATGACTTGTCATAATTGGTATCTTTCGCATTGCCATGCGTACGCCCTTCATCTACTTTTTTATCAATATGTAAAATTGTGTGATGCCGTTTTTTACAAATAGAACAATTGAATTTGGAAGAACAATTAACAACCTTATGATGCTTAAGACAATTAAAACACAGTTGATTATTTTTAATTAACTCAATTCGTTCATTAACTAACATTTTTTTGAAAATGGGGCACATATCAAGATAATGATTCTCATTAGACTTGCAAAGAATACATTTTGAAACCCTAACTTCCGATACAAACACCTTAGAATTGTTTTGTGGACTGTACACATTACGATATTTTTGCGAATTGTTTCCAAACTGCGGACGTGAAAACGCATTATTTTCTGTTTACATTTATTCTTAGACGCTACATAAATATCACAACATCTAGATAATTCTTGCGGTAAATACCAAGATTCTCCTTGCTTTACACCTATATGAATTTGAAGTTCACGATCTAACGAGTTAAATATTTTGTCGGAAATCATTAATTCACACAATCCCTTAAAGTCATTCACCTTTCTTAACTGACAGTAATAATCAAATGTTGCAGTTAATCGCGAAGCGAATTGAACATAACTTTCGTTTTGAAATTTTTGCGCCCTTCGAAAATTGTTTAACACTTCCTGCGGAGTGGATTGAAATTCTTTCAACACAACGTCTTTAAGTTTATCATATTTACTTAGGTCATCCTCACTCAAATATACCATTAAATTAGTAGCCTTTTCGCCTAAGATATTTAAAAGAATTTCTGCTTTAAATTCCTCCGGAACATTCTTTGTTCTAAACGCTCTTTCCAGTGATTGAAAAAAAAGATTATACGATTCTGCACGCGACGGCACTGGAATAGTTAAGGTTTTAACACTTTTTAACAAATTTTCTAAACTACAATTTGATAGCTCAGAGTCACTTTTTACTACTGCTTCACTTAACTTATGCGGTGTTTCTTTCTGAATATTAGTAAGCTCTAATCGTTTTTCTAACTGCGCAAGTTTAATTTTTTCTAATTCCAGTGCCGAATCTCTTTCTAATCTATCCCGTTCAGCCTTCTTTTCGTTGTCTTTTTCCTTCTGAGTCACAGATTCAACAACCGTTTCTACAAGGTCATAATTATTCTTATAAACATCACTCGTTTCAATTAATTCTTTTAGCGACACTATGGTCGGCCTTGTAGGTAAAGTAAGCTCAAGTTCTTCTGCAACCTCGATTAAATCATTCTTTTTTAATCTTGCTAACAACATTTTGTTCGAAAAGAGAACCCAAGTAATTGCAAAAAATTAAAATCAAACTCAAAACATTTAAATTAAAAAACGAAACTAAACTCAACAACGTTATAAAATTTACACTCGGAATCAACACACACGTTAATTATCAATAGAATCCAAAAATGACAAAGTTAACTTAAAATCGAAACAAACACAAAACATTTTGCGAACTCTTATTAAATTAACTAAAGCGTACTCACCATTACCATGGAACGGATCGTCGTAATCATGATTTGCATTTTTCTTTTTACAAGACACGATGTACATTTTTTTTTTTTTCACTGCCCAAACCAATACACTGCAATATCATAGAACACACACAGAATCTCACTTTTTTATATTGAATCTTACTTTTTTCTTTTCACCACTGCTCGTACACACTATCGTGGAACACGATTTCACTTTCACTTTTACTTTTTCATTTTTAATGAAGTGCACAACACTACGATCTATCCATAGTCGCCTACGGATCGACGTACCAACTGAAGAAGATCTGCTCAAATTATTTTATTAAACACAAGTAAGAATTCTTTCATCGAATAAACATACTTTTATTTCTCAACGGACGTAACAACATCCTACTACAACGAAACACAACTCGCTCTCCTTTACAGATCGAGAGGGGGAAAAAAAAAACAATCAAACACTGCGCATGCGTGCCCACCCGGTGCCGTAATAATCACAGCCGGCCCGGCGAATACAATTGGTATTATATCTGCAACTGTTTGTCACCACTATTTATGAACAATAATGAAAATTTTCGGCTTTTTTTCCAGTTAAAACACACTATCCTTGGTTTAGAGCCACTTTACTCAGGATGCTCGTTAGTTAAATTGTATTTGTCAATATTATCTCTGACCCCCCCCCCGTCCCCCTTCCTTGCCCCTCCCCCTCTTCCTCCTCTGAATTCATAACTTTTTTAATTATGATCAGATTTGAACGGGATCTTTACTGACATTCATCCCAAGTCATTTGGTTAATAACTAAACATTCGTATTATATCTGCAACTGTTTGTCCCCACTATTTTTGAACAAAAATCAAAATTTTCGGCTTTTTTTCCAGTTAAAACACTTTATTCTTGGATTAGAGCCACATTACTCAGAGTTTCCGTTAGCTAAGTTGAATCTCTCAAGTTTGTCAAAATGTTTGTGTAAGTTATATTTAAAAAATTTCTCCGTGCTCAGACAAATAAAACAGTAAAAATTCCCGTCGTTTAGAGTTTAGAACGAAACCCGCTGAGTTATGATACTTTGAATTTTATGAAATATCGGAGCTTTCCGACACTAAATAATCATCTGCTTGTTTTTAATGTTTTTCAAGGGTACACGTATGATAATGCTTTAAAACTTTTTTTTTAAATGAATATATGAAATAATTTAAACAAAGTGACGCCGAGAATGTTGTACATTTGAGAATTTTGTTGTTTTATTTCTTATATACAATACACTATATAGGAAAAGACTACACTTGTGGATGTTCCAATTAAATATTAAGCTTGTATTGTATATAGAAGAGCATCATAAAACAAAATAAAAATAAAAGTCCTTACAAAATCAGTAATTTCAAATGGATTATAGAAAATAACATTATATGAAAAACATATACGAAAAACATTATGCGAAAGAATATTTATATATATTACATATACATTCTGGAAAAATATTTGAGATAATGCTGTTTATGTCTTAAAACGTGTAGAATTTTTTTTTTAAATAAAATTTCTTCTAATAGTACTAACTGTAATGTTAGAGCAAGACATTTTTATAATGAAATTTCCTCTCTTATTAAGACTAGGAGCTCTTAAGGGTACTCTGTTCTCTCCTCTCACCCTACGCGAAAACATCCGCTCGCTAATGTTAATCCTATGGGACAGTTCTCTCTCAATATCTCATTTGCATTTCAATATTTTAAACGATTTTTTTTTTTGCATCGGATAGCTGAAATCGATCTCTAGGGCGCCCTGTCCTGTGTTTACTTTTTCGATTTTCTTTACGGATTATTTTATGAAGATAATTTTCTTTCGGAACCGGTTTCGAAAGTGAAAGTATCTTTATAATAAAAAAAATCCGTAAAGAAAATCGAAAAACTAAAAGCAGGGCGCCCTAGAGACCGATCTCAGCTATCCGATGCAAAAGAAAAAAATCGTTTAAAAATATTGAAATACAAACGAGATATTGAGAGAGAACTGCCCCATAGGCTTAACATCAGCGAGCGGTTGTTTTCGTGTAGGGTGAGAGGAGATGACAGAGGACCCTTAAGAGCTCCTAGTCCCAATACGAGAGGAAATTTCATTAAAAAAAAAACTTTTCTACGTTTTAAGACATAAGCAACATTATCTCAAATATTTTTCCAAAATATATATGTAATGTGTATATGTATGTGTATATATGTATGCGTAAATAAATGTTTTTCGCATAATGTTCGCATAATGTTTATGAAATATATTGTCTCTTATAACTGCATTCATTGTATTTATTTTTGCCGGAATCATGCAATTTTCTGTTTAAGATAGAATTCCGTTTAATGCAGCTTTCATTTTCACGGATATTTTATTCATAAATTCAGTTTATAAATAGAATAGAGAGTATTGATATAAAAATATTTGAGTTCATGAATAACATCATATAAATCTGAAGAAAGAAAAAGCACAGATATAGAACATTTGCCTGAAGGATGACAGTTATCTTGTATGTCTCCCAGTACATATGAAATACTGCAACAGAAGTTCTAAATATTCTCTTTTTGGAGTGCTGACCGACGGATACTTCGAAACATCTCAAGAAGAGGTTGTTATTTTTGACGTGGAATCGCCACTGTAAACAAAGTGTTATTTTGTTTATTATTTTTTTTTTAGATTTGTTTTCCTTAAAGTGATTGGTTCTCAAATGATTTGCTGAACAACGCAAAACTTCCGGACACAATTGCTGACCCACCTTTAAATGCAAAGGCATAAAATTGGCAGACCTAACTATTGAAGCGATTTGAAATCGAAATGAGTTTTCCATTTTTTGATAAATAAATTACTTATGGAGTTATAAGCCATTCGTGTGACGTGGCAACCTGTTTTTCTCCTTTCAGACGCTAAAGTATCCGGAATTCGGTTCAAAACACCGACTTTGACAGTGTTTTTTGAAAGATCTTCTGCCTTTTACGAAAAAATGGAAAACGTGTTTCGATTATAAAGTTTCTGGAATAACAACACCTGTCCATTTCATACGTTTCTGAACAAAAATTAATTAAAAATATGTCTGAAAGTAGCCCCTTTGTATTTGGGAACAGCCTTAAAAAGTAAATATAAAACAGAAAACACGTTTTTCTCATCATCAGTGAAGAAGAAACTATGTTACACATAGGGACATAAGATCCTTATTGTTCTGCACTTTCTTTCTTTTATTCATTTTTCATTGAAGAAAATATTTTTTTATGATATACTGCACTCAATATTTTTTATAATATTTATAATATATTGATAATATACTTTTATAAAGACTTGAAATAGTTGTATGTTAAAATTTGTTTGACTGTTTATGCTTTTCTTCTGGCCCCGACAATGACATTTTGGGCGGTGGACTCAGACTTGACAGGGACCTAATGTATATACTACGCAAAAAGGCGGTTATTTTTTATGAATGTATCTTATATTACTTTTAAATTTAATATTAGACATAGTTAATGTCCTAAACAAGGCTTTCGTTTTTAAATAACAATACATAGCTCAAATATCAGGCCCGTACAGAGGGGGGTCAGAGCCGGTACAAATTACCAGGGCCCGGGTCTGCTAGGGGGACCGACTTTTGGTACTGGTTTTTAAATACATACTAGAAAAAGTGGACTGGTATTTTTTACATAAAATTTTTAATTAAAATAACTAACAAATAATAAAATTCAAAAGTCTGGAGTTGCTTGAACGTCTTTAATGACTGGTTTAGGAGGGAGAGGGTGTTGCTCAGGAGGCATTTTACGTTCGAAACAAAATCCAGCTTTTATTAAAAATCAGCATAACGCACATAGCAAAGATGCAGGCATTTATTTATTTATGTTTTATAGAACAAGTATTTTCTAAATTGTAAAACACAATAACAAAAGTTGCAATAGCGTCAGAAAATCGGCGAGTTAACTGATGAATTGAATTAAAATTGAATTATAATTTCAATATTTGAAATTTCTATAGAAGTCCTTATATGAAAAGGTGTTACCAATGCATCATAAACTGTAATAGTACTGTAAAATACTGTAAAAGAAAAATGATAAAATTGTAAGAAAATACTATATAGATTTTCTAAAAAAGTACTATCCAACATATTTATTTTCTAATACAGTAAAGGCTGTTTATGATAGAATTCTGCTGTAAACGGAGAAAAATCATAGTCTAGCAAAAAAAAAAAAAAAAAAAAAAAAAAAAAAAAAAAAAAAATCCACGCATTTTAAGTAGAAAAAACCTATTTAAAATGGAATTTCCTGTACGTTTTCGTCTAAGCATGTTTTATTTTATCAGGTTTATGGTGGGGGCCCGTATTGGAAATATTACTTGCTTTCTGTACGGTCCTGCCAAATATACAATGATATAGTAGGATACATTAATAACATTGAAACAGGAGTAAATTCATTTTGTGTCCCACACTTAATGAACTTTCTAAAATAATAAAACTGTAGCCTGAATTGAGTTAACGGTTTGCACACGAGAGCATTCTTTTGAAAAAAAAAAAAAAAATCATAACCCAGTATTCACATCACAATTTACAATTACAATATTATAAAGAAATCTAATGCCGTAATTAGTATGTTGGAGGCCACAGTGCGAGTGATCATTTTGAGTCCCTCTCCCCACCTCCATAAATCACTACTCTAGAATTAAAGTTAGAATTTGGTCTGCATTTACGAAATTATTATTATAAATTTAATACAACATTGCATTATGACTGTTCTCAAATCCAAACTGGCTACTTTTTGACATATTTGTTTTTCATTTTTGCTCGGAAAAGCATGAAATTGCGGCAGGTGCTCTTATTCAGAAAATTTGTAATCGAAAGAGGTTTTCCATTTTCTGGTAAAGGCAGAAAATCTTTCAGAAAATACTGTCAAAGTCGTCGATTGTACCAAACTTCCGACGCCGCATCACGAGAAAAGGGAAAAACAGGACGTCACGTGACACGAATCGCTTATAACTCGATAAATAATTTATTTAAATCGGGAGGATTAAATTTTGTGCCGTTATATTAAAATAAATGATCAACGTAAAATATAGCACAAATAAAATACATATAAAGTTGCAAACAGCTGTTTTGGAGCCTATAAAGCTCCATCATCAGTGCCAAATTTAAAAATATTAAAAACAGATTTAAAAGTTTAGGCCATGTAATTATGCTTGAGTCTCCCTACGCGGCCAAGATAGAAAGCAACAATACAGGAGACCCGTAGTAAATTGCCATTGTTGAAAAGGAACTAGTATATGGTTTACATCTTAGTCCATTCCATCTTGGCCGCGTGCGGAGAGGCAAGCATACTTACATGGCCTAAAAATTTAAATCTGTTTTTAATCTTTTTAAATTTGGCACTGATTTTGGAGCTTTAGAAGCTCCGAAACAGCTGTTTGCTACTTTATATGTATTTTATTTGTGCTATTTTTTACATTGATCTTTTATTTTAAAATAATTTATTTTATCGAAAAATGGAAAACTCAGTTCGATTCCAAATCTCTTCAACAGTTATAGGCATGCCAATTTTCTGCGTTTGCATTTACAAATGAGTCAGAAAATGTGACAGAAAGTTTTGCGTTGTTGAGCAGCTCATTTGAAAACCATCTTAACAATGTGTTTAAATGGCCATTCAGTTTAAGAAAACAAATTAAAACCCAGAATTCTCACAGAAAAATAAGATAATAATTTATAGAACTACTTCTTCTCACAAATTTCATTAAAATATTCAAATTTAATTTGTTGCTTTGTCTTTAGCAGAAGATGCTAATAAAAGTTATCATTTATCTTAAAATTGAAAAAAAAAAAGTATTTTAAGGCGCATTTTGCTGTTTATTTACTAGGCTAGCAATTTGGGTGAACAACAAATTTTCCTATAACTTCCGCTTTTTTCTCCTTACAGTGCAGTGATTTTTTTTTTCCGAAAGTGAATTGTGACTTAACAGTTGCAACAAATATTTTATGGGAAACAATTGAAGATTTAAAAGTATTTCGATTAGATGAATTTCAAATGTACTGTGAAAAAGATAAATCATTTTCTGATAATCATATTTGTGTAAAATTTAGGAAAAAAACACATTATTTTAGATTCTTAAAAATATTTTATATGTTTGATTTTTAATATAATGACAGGGTCTAAATGAATTGGAAATGAGATTTAATGGACTGAAATTCGCATCTAATAATTTTCAGTGCCTTAAACCAAAAAGCATTATTACATTATCGGACATTTCAATCAATATCAATTGTACAAACCATTGTATGAAACTCGGTTCTATACACTCTGAAAACGACATTTTCAAAACTGAGCAAAAAATACTGAAATCTGAGTATGTCGAGTAGTCAAACGGGCTCCGAATAAAACTTACTCAAGTTTAAAACATGTATATACTCATTTCTGAAAACATGCCCACACTCAAGAATAAACATCATGTGCTCCATTTTTGATATTTCCCTGTTTCAAAAATGAATTTGAACTGATTCGAATAATTTTTAGTATATGTCCATGTTTGAAAAATGAGTATGAACTTACTTCTATGTGCTCATTTTCGAGTATTTCCATGTTTCAAAAATGAATTTGAACTGATTCTAATCATTTTTCAGTATGTCCATGTTTCAAAAATGAGTATGAACTGACCTCTATGTGTTCAGTTTTGAGTATGTCCAATGTTTCAATATTCTGAGTATTTCTGGTATTTCAGAATTGAAAGCATTGGGTCGTCCTATTTGAAACAAAAAGTTTCATAACAAAATGAAAACATCGATTTACTCAGATTTGAAAGTGTCATTTTTCTCAGTGTATATTTAAGAAATATAAATTAAACTGATTTTGTAAAAGAAGTTTTTGTCATGTCATAGAATAATGTCTGGTGCAATGAAAAAAAAGGAAAATAAAAATAAAACGGTCAGTTTTTCTATTCTAAACTTTCTTCTGGGTAATGACATATCTTGTATGAATTATGTACTCTCAAAACGACATTTTCACAACAGAGCAAAAAATACTCAGATCTGAGTATGTCGCTTAGTCAAAAGGACTCCGAATCAAAATTACTCAAGTTTGAAACATATATATACTCATTTCTGAAAACATGCACACACTCAAGAATATAACATAATTAGCTCATATTTGAGCATCTCCATGTTTCAAAAATGAGTATGAACTGACTTTTATGTGCTCAGTTTTGAGTATGTCCATGTTTCAAAAATGAGTTTGAACTGATTCTAATTATTTTTTAGTATGTCCATGTTTTAAAATGAGTATGAACTGACCTCTGTGTACTCAGTTTTGAGTATATCCATGTTTCAATATTCTGAGTATTTCTGGTATTTCAGAATTGAAAGCATTGGGTCGTCCTATTTGAAACAAAAAGTTTCATAACAAAATGAAAACATCGATTTATTCAGATTCGAAAGTGTCATTTTTCTCAGTGTATATTTAAGAAATATAAATTAAACTGATTTTGTAAAAGAAGTTTTTGTCATGTCATAGAATAATGTCTGGTGCAATGAAAAAAAAGGAAAATAAAAATAAAACGGTCAGTTTTTCTATTCTAAACTTTCTTCTGGGTAATGACATATCTTGTATGAATTATGTACTCTCAAAACGACATTTTCACAACAGAGCAAAAAATACTCAGATCTGAGTATGTCGCTTAGTCAAAAGGACTCCGAATCAAAATTACTCAAGTTTGAACCATATATATACTCATTTCTGAAAACATGCACACACTCAAGAATATAACATAATTAGCTCATATTTGAGTATCTCCATGTTTCAAAAATGAGTATGAACTGACTTTTATGTGCTCAGTTTTGAGTATGTCCATGTTTCAAAAATGAGTTTGAACTGATTCTAATTATTTTTTAGTATGTCCATGTTTTAAAATGAGTATGAACTGACCTCTGTGTACTCAGTTTTGAGTATATCCATGTTTCAATATTCTGAGTATTTCTGGTATTTCAGAATTGAAAGCATTGGGTCGTCCTATTTGAAACAAAAAGTTTCATAACAAAATGAAAACATCGATTTATTCAGATTCGAAAGTGTCATTTTTCTCAGTGTATATTTAAGAAATATAAATTAAACTGATTTTGTAAAAGAAGTTTTTGTCATGTCATAGAATAATGTCTGGTGCAATGAAAAAAAAGGAAAATAAAAATAAAACGGTCAGTTTTTCTATTCTAAACTTTCTTCTGGGTAATGACATATCTTGTATGAATTATGTACTCTCAAAACGACATTTTCACAACAGAGCAAAAAATACTCAGATCTGAGTATGTCGCTTAGTCAAAAGGACTCCGAATCAAAATTACTCAAGTTTGAAACATATATATACTCATTTCTGAAAACATGCACACACTCAAGAATATAACATAATTAGCTCATATTTGAGTATCTCCATGTTTCAAAAATGAGTATGAACTGACTTTTATGTGCTCAGTTTTGAGTATGTCCATGTTTCAAAAATGAGTTTGAACTGATTCTAATTATTTTTTAGTATGTCCATGTTTTAAAATGAGTATGAACTGACCTCTGTGTACTCAGTTTTGAGTATATCCATGTTTCAATATTCTGAGTATTTCTGGTATTTCAGAATTGAAAGCATTGGGTCGTCCTATTTGAAACAAAAAGTTTCATAACAAAATGAAAACATCGATTTATTCAGATTCGAAAGTGTCATTTTTCTCAGTGTATATTTAAGAAATATAAATTAAACTGATTTTGTAAAAGAAGTTTTTGTCATGTCATAGAATAATGGCTGGTGCAATGAAAAAGAAAAGGAAAAAAAAATAAAACGGACTGTTTTCTATTCTAAACTTTCTTCTGGATAATGACATATTTTGTATGAATTATCTCCAAATTTAGAGACAATCTATCTGTTACATTTTACATTGCCAATTTTAGTTGCGTCCTGTCAAAGGTCGTTCAACAAATTAAAATTAAACTGGCTAATTTATGACAGATATTTTTTAATTTATTTTTGTTCGCGGAAACGCATAAAATTGGCAGATGTTCTTTTTCAGAATCTTTGTAACCAAAAGACTTTTTTCATCTTTTGATAAAGGCAGATCTTTCAGAAAACACTGTCAAAGTCGGCGTTTAGAACAGAATTTCCGACGCTGCAGCACAAGAAAGAAGGGGGAAAAAACGTGTATTCACGTGACCACCGCTTATAACTCGATAAGTAATTCATTTATCAAAAACTGGAAAACTCATTTCGATTCCAAATCGCTTCAATAGTCTGGGCTGCTAATTGAGAAATCTCATTTGAGAATGAGAACCACTTTAATAAAAAAAACAAGAACGAAAAACAATGCGTCAAACATAGATTATGTAACACTTTCCAACGCTTCCAAAATAATTTTACAAATTATTACCGTTTAATAAGCTGAAAGATAACAACTAAGTAAACAATTTTGAAAACGCATAACATATTTAAAAACGTAATTTCAGGCATTTCTAAAATATTCAATATTCGGAAAAATATCCGAATACTTTTATTCAGCCCTATATATGATCTATAGATTTGTATATATACTACATAGGATGCTAAATTTTAGTTTAGTTAGGAAACGCGTAGCACAGTTTAAAATCCTCCTTCTGGAGTATGTCAATAAACGGAAATGTGTTGGCGAACTTTTGTGCTACCCTCTGTAGGATCTACAGAATTTATACACACCAAGTAATAGACAAAAAGTGAGTTAAATTTAAAATCGCGTTCAGCAACTTAAAACGCACTTCCAGGAATTATTGTTAACAGACAGTAGAGAATTCTTTTGTATGTCCCTGTAAATGAACGATGACTGCTATACACACAATATTCTGTAGTAAGCCTCTTGTAATGCACCTTAGTGATATATATCAATTTCAATGCGTTTAAAATAGTGAAACATTATTTAAATAAACCGCAAACGATTTTTCTCCATAGACGTAATGTAACGGAATTCTTTTGACTGTCCCTGTAAAGTATCTATAAGTGCTATGCACACCTTATTCCATATTAAGCTTCTTGTAATGCACCTTAGTGATATATATCAATTAAAATTTGTTTGAAAGTGTGCAACATCATTAAAGTAAACCGCAAATGATTTTTCCCCATAGACCGTAATGTAACGGAATTCTCTTGGATGTCCCTGTAAAAAAACTATAAGTGCTACACACTTCAGTTGAAATAGGAAACATGCTATAGATGACGACAATAACATATAAATAATTCAGGGCAATCCGAGCATATTTACGGGAGTTAAAGCACGGACAGACGGCCAGACGGCAGACAAACCGAAGTCATAAAATCTTTTTAACTAGGTTGGAGAGTGTTAAAAAAGATCTCAGATTTCTCAGATCAAGCATATATCTCAGAAAAGATTATTAACACTATTGCTTCTTTCTTTAGAATAGGGGTCTTCAACCTTGTATAGAAAAATAAGCCTCTTTTATGATAGGTACTTTGCGATTTAATAAGGCGAAGATTACTTTTCGGAATTTGTGGTTAAAACGACTTTCAGACAAAAGTCCTTAAAACCTTAAAACATGAATTTGGTCTCACCTCTTTATTTTAGAGAAATGTTAGAAAACATTGCACGTTCCAAAATTTTTAAAAGGTAATTTTGATAGATCTATGAATTTGTTTAAAAAACATCTGAGGAACAAAACACCGTGATTACCTGAAATCATAATTACATAAGTACGATTAAGCTGTATGATTAAATATATATTATCAAAATTTTTTTCTTTATAAATATTTTCATAACGCATTGATGTATCAGAAATAATTAACACATTACAAACAGAGAAAAGTTGCGATTTCCATATGAGGTTTGAACAGGAAGTAGTGTTACTAAAGTATTAATTTTATTATTCCAAAATTAATTACTACTATATCTAATACTTATTACTCTTTTTTTACGGATAAATCTTATGATTATTAATTCGTAATACATTTTTTTTTGTTTGCTCTTTGTTTCAAAGCATAAGACGAAAAAAAAAGAAAAAAGAAAAAAAAAAAAGGAACATCTGTAGTACGTGTTGTCAATACTGGGAAAACATTGCTAGAAGACATAAAGCAGCGACAGTTAATCATTTTTCAAATGAACCAAAAAAATGGTGTATTACAAAACAATAGCCTTTGAATTGTTTGGGAAAGAGTAATAAGTATTCCATATAATTAACTTACTAATAATAAAATTAAACTTTAGTAAACTATTTCTTGTTCAGACTCTTCGACACCTTGATTATTATTATTATTTTTAACAAAACGTCTAATTTACTGTTGTTTTCTTTTTGATGTACATTAAATTTATAATCCTATTCATATACATTAATTTCAATTTTTTCAGCTGCACGGATGGAAAAAGAAGGATTTTTCTTGAAGAGATTCTTTACTTTGCGAATGATTTCTGGTGTGGATTTAGATAGTGTTACGACCTCCAGGCCTTTTGAATTGTGCTGTTTTATTTTTTCATATCTCTTAAATATTCAATTATTTTCTTCTTTCTTCATTTTTAAAATAGTTAATGGAGGTTGTTTTATCTTTTCCAGCAATGTTTTCTTAGAATTGAACAACTCGTTTTGCAAATGCTTCATTCTCTTTTCGGCTGATGTTTTAAGACAAAGAGCAAACAGAAGAACAATGCTGTATCACGAATAACAAATAGTAGAATTACCTGTAAAAAATAATAAGTATTAGGTATAATTAATTTGGTAATAACAAAATTAAAGCTTTATTAACATCACTTCTTGTTCAAACTTTATATATATAACTTTTGAAAGTTTATAGGGTTTATAGTATTTGGTTTTGCCCTTTCCCTCTCTGTTGTTATGGGCTTGTTATCATATCTCCCAAGGAAAAATTTCTTCATGTAGGAAAATAAACAGCACGAAAATAAACAATTTCATTGATTGCGAAGTGTTGCCAGACTACACGGAGAAAAATGACATTTTCAAATCTGAGTAAAACGATGTTTTCATTTTGTTATGAAACTTTTTGTTTCAAATAGGACGACCCAATGCTTTCTATTCTGAAATACCAGAAATACTCAGAATATTGAAACATGGACATGCTCAAAACTGAGCACCTAGAGGTCAGTTCATACTTATTTTTGAAACATGGGCATACTCAAAAATGATTAGAATCAGTTCAAGCTCTTTTTCGAAACATGGACATACTCAAAAATGATGACATACAGTGGTGGCCAGAATTATAAGAACAATTGAAAACTGCACAGAAAAAAATTATTTCTGAACTAAATAACGTGAAATTTATACATAAAATGCTATTTTATGCTAGAAATCATTGTAGAATGTAAAACATTGGAAAATGCAAAATATGAATGTTTTGCCATAATTAACAAAATATGTCATTGTAAAAATTGAACAAAATTATAAGGACAATGAATGTTTTCACCTGAAACACACTAATAATTATCTCCCCCTTCTTCTCAATCCCTTTTATCAGTCTTGCCGTCATGGAGTTTGACAGTTCCTTCAGAACGTTCTTGGAAATTTATGACCAGACTTTTTCGATGGAGGACATGAGCTCTTGCTTGCTTTCATATTGTATACCATTTTTGTATACATCATGCGCCTGAATACCCCACAGATTTTCCATTGGATTCAGATCAGTGCTTCTGGCTGGCCAATCAAGTGGTTTCACGAAATTAGCATCAAACCATGATTTTGAAGTTTGGGAAACATGTACTGAGGCATTGTCCTGCTGGAAGATATAGTCTCCACTTGTTATTAACGGTGCTTCAGGTAAAAGATTATCTCCCAATACATCAAAGTAACCCTCAAAATTCTTTCTACCCTGCACAAAAAAATTGGAGCAGTTCCACTAGTTGCGAAACCCCCCAGACCATTACTGAGCCACCTCTAAATGCACGCTTTGAGAAAATTTCTTTTTCTCTACGGAGATTATACCAGAAGTACCGAAAACCATTTGGTCCATCCCAAATTAAAATTTTTCTGATCGGAAAAGACAACATCAACCCACCTTTTTCCCATATTAATGCATTTTTTGGCAAACTCCACCCCCAGTCTCTTATGAACTTTTGTAAGAATTGGTCGTGACATATGTTTACCATAGAGAACGTTATTTTAAATTTTGTAAAACACGGCGAACAGTTCGAGCACTGTATTCTAAGTTCAATTCACGTTTTATTTCTGTTGACGTTTGTTTTTTGGCGCAAGCTCACCTTATTATCATTCTTTTCTTTCGTACAGAAACAGAAGATGGCCGAACTGTATGTCTTTTCCGTCCATATTTACCGGAATTTTTAAGGTAATTGTAAATAACCTTTCTTGATCTATTAAGTTTTGTCTTAATTTGACGCACATAAAGCCCTGAACTTTTAAATGCTTCCACTTTCCCTTCCCCAAACTCCGAAAGCTTTGTATCTAGCGGCATGAATAAAAAACAGAATATGAAGATCCCAAACGCTTACTATGCATTTATATCGTCTGGGAGTTCCGTGTGCAGAACAAAAAAACATGCAAATTTTCCTTTTTAGAACACGCAAATTCAGTTATTCTTATATTTTTGTCCATATCACATGGCTGTATAAATCTGTAATACATTTTATGAATATGAATTTTCCATATATTTCCATGAAATCTTATAAAAACATTCTTCATTTTTCATTGGTTTTCAGCCATTAAATTTACACAATTTTCCTACCAAGTGCAGCCAAGATTTGGCGATTTTTGCCTTGTCCTTATAATTTTGACCACCACTGTAGAAGTCAGTTCATACTTATTTTTGAAACATGGACATACTCAAATAAGAGCACATGATGTTTTATTCTTGAGTGTGGGCATGTTTTCAGAAATGAGTATATACATGTTTCAAACTTGAGTAATTTTGATTCGGAGCCATTTTGACTATGCGACATACTCAGATTTGAATATTTTTTGCTCAGGTTTGAAAATGTCTTTTTTAGAGTGTTCAGAAAACACTGTCAAAGTCGGCGTTTTGAACTGAATTTCCGGTGCTTCAGCGCGAAAAACAGGAAAAATCGTGTTGTCACGTGGCACGAATCGCTTATAACTCGGTAAGTAATTTTTTTTTTAGAAAAAAAGGCAAACTCATTTCGATTCCAAATCGCTTCCATTGAGAGGCCTGTCAATTTCATATCTTTGCGTTTAAAAAATGAGTCAGAAAGTTTTGTGTTGTTGAGCAGGTCATTTGAGAACCACTTTAAACGCTAAGGTATTATAAAATTGATAGGCCTGACTATGGATACGATTTGGAATTGAAGTGAGTTTACCATTTTTTGATAAATAAATCAAAAATTTTGCTCAGTTTTGAAAATGTCGTTTTTTGAGTGTAAGGTGGTTCTCAAGTGACCTGCTCAATAACACAAAACTTTCTGACACATTTTCTGTCTCATTTTTATACGCAAATGAATAAAATTGGCAGGCCTTTCTGTTGAAGCGATTTGGAATCGAAATGAGTTTTCCATTTTTTTATAAATAAATTACTCATCGAGTTATAAGTGTTTCATGTCACATGACGACAAGTCTTTCTTAATTTCTCGCGCTGGCGCGTCGGAAATTTGGTCCAAAACGTTGGCTTTAACAGTATTTTCTGAAAGATCTTCTGCTTTTACCAAACAATGGAAAACGACTTTCGATTACAAAGTTTCTGCAAAAGAATGCCTGTCAATTTCATGCGTTTCCGAACAAAGATGAATTAAAAAATATGTCATAAAGTAGCCAGTTTGATATGAGAACCAGCCTTAAAGAATTTTTAAATTCAAAATATTTACCACTTTTCCTGACTAGTAATCTTCACTTTATTTATTCACAAACTTTCCGTAATTAAATAAAGTGAGGATTACTGTTCTGAAATAATGGTGGATATTTTGAATAAAAAAATTTCCCAGCTTGGCAACACTGGATAATAAATATGCATTCTAACGAAAGAAAAAAAAAACAATGAAAAAACGTCGATTTTCAGTCTTTTATGCATCTTTATATGAAACAAACAAAAGATTGAGTATTGACAAAAGGTTATTATGCGATATTGTAAAAAAATAATTATAGAACAAAATCTTATGGTTTGTTCCCTTGGAGAAATATAAATTAGTTGATTACTCGTTACGCAATATAAATATTGAAACACGGTTTTCACCATCAGAAGTAGACATCCTATGCATACGTAATGCGTTTTCAAAAATTGTTTTCCTACATTTTAAGTATTTTCACGAAAACAATAAATTTTGAAAGTTTTGCGTAAGAGAAATTTTCGATGTTTATCGCGTTTTTAAAAAATAAATTAAAATGTAGGAAAATAAATTTTGAAAAAGCACTACGTCTGCATCTGACGTCTACGTTTTGATGGTTAAAACCGTATTTCAATATTTATATTGGGTAATCTAATAAGCAATCACTAAATTAAATTTCCCCATAGGTTAATATGAGATTTCGCGATCAGCGGAAGGAAAACCTGTATGGGTGAACCCTTAAACTTTTAGTTACAGGGAAAAAAATCAAACGAGACAATTTTCCCGAGCTTCCTATTTTTAGGGACTCCTAAAGTCCAAACAGCTACTTTTTTTTTTTTTTTTTTTTTTTTTTTTTTTTTTTTTTTAATATGCTCAAATTAAGGTTTCAAAATATTACAAAGGCCTTTTAAATTAATCTTTGCCCCTGAGTCTCAGGTGTGGTTAGTTGGTTCCTGAACTCAAACGTAAATGTTGGAGAAAATTTTTAATGTAGTTATAGTTGAATTTAATGTTGATATATATTTTGTCGGATACCTAGGGGAGACCGGGAGAGTTTGGCCATACGGGCACGTTTGCCCATCCGCGATATTTCCCAAACTATCCAGTGGATAGCGTTACTAGCTAAGTGACATGTATCTAATGACATCTTATTTCAACCACAACAGCGTCAACAGTAAGTAAGCAAACGAAAGTCATTTCAAATTTTCACTCAGGAAAGTTTTTCTTTTCTTTTTTTCACTTATAAATCATCGTTTCTGATTTGTTTCTAAATTAAAGTTTCACTTTGGTGAATAGCAACATAAAAGATCGTTGTTCAGAGCGTATTTTCCATCTACTGATTTTTTAAAATATTAACAGAATGTTTTGATACGACGATCAAAAATTAAAATGGCGATATGGGGCAAGTTGGGCCATTTAATCTGGAACATGTTGGCCCACGGCCCAACATGCCCCGTAGCCTAAGAGTTTGTTTTCTACATTAATAAGACTGTAAAATTCAATAAAATTCCTTAATTAAGTGTGTTACTAACCAGGGCGTATTAACTAATAGGCAAATAAGACAAATGTCTAGACCCGTAAATCGGAGGAGCCCGGCTTTATAAACAAATAATAATAATAATAAAAGTAATATTAAAATTCCATAAAAATCTAATTTTTATATCATCTAAAATTTATAACTTATCTGAATTCACAAAATATTTTTTTATTTTAGTGCGTAAATAGCTAAAGAAAAAACGGTGTAATGTAAAAGAGACTCGAGGACTAGTTGTTTCTTGTGAGCTAGGATGTTTCCGAAAGATTATTTAGAGAAACTTTATTATAAAATTATAGTATTAGTTAATTGTATTCTGTGTTATTAATAAAATATGTAGGTGGCATTATTTAAGATTTCTTTAAAAGAAACTTGCATTAATGTGGGTCCCAATTTAAATTTTGTGTATGGCCTGCTAAAGCTACTGCGTCATTTCTATACGCTAAGATGGTTCGTAATTATGTTAAAAAATCTGACAGAGGAACGCTTCAAGAAGAAACAGTAAAAGTGGCTGTTCTCGAAGTGACATTGAACATGAGAATCAAAGAAGCAGTAGGTATATCCAGTTAAGAACAACAAGAACAAAAAATCATGCGTCAAAAATAGATTATGAAACACTTTCCAACACATCCAGAAAACTGTAACGAAACTTCACCGTTAAATAAGGTGAAAGAAGATAGGTAAGTAAACAGTTTAGAAAACATATAACACATTGAAAAATACAGTTTTCGAAATTACCTTTAATTGTCAAAAAGGTAGTCATGATTTTGTGCAGCTCTGTATATGATCTATAGATTTGGATATAGACTACACAGCATGATAAAATTTAGTTTAGTTAAGAAATTCATGTTTAGCAAATTTCGTCAATCGATGGATATGCTCTCGAAATCTTTTGTACAGTCCTGAATATTAGCTAAAGATTTTTGTACACACCCCATATTAAGCTAAAAGGTAAAAAAACGCATTCAGGTAAAATAACTCATAAGGAAACTAAAAACTCACTTCAGCAATTACCAACCATAAACGACAATGTATCTTGTTCTTTGCGTAGACCTGTATATGAATTTATTTATATTCCACAAACTTCTATTAGTCTACTAAATATAGTTCAGCAGGAAAATGCGTAACACATTTAAAAACTACCCTTAAGCAATTCACTCCCATAGTCTGTAATACTTAATAATATGTAATAATTCCCTTGTGTAGCCCTGTATATAATCATCCGAGTTTATACGCACCACGTACTATGAAAAAAAAATAGTTAAACTTAAAAAACGCAAACCGAAGGTGAAAACTCACTTATCACACATAGATTGTAAGTATCGCACGTATACTGTAACCTATATCTTTTGTGTGTATCTGTAAATGAACGATAAACGCAATGCACACCATACTATTAAGGGAGCAATTTATAGTGCACCTCAGTTAGTGCATTTACTTTTCATTATGTTTGAAATAGTGAAACATCATTAAATGACATTGCAAACGATATTTCCTCGTAGACCAATCTATAGCAGAATTCTTTTGTTTGCCTCTGTAAATGAATAATAAATCCTTTGCACCCCATATTCTACAAAAAACATGTTTTAATGCGTTTCATAATTATATATCAATTTTATCATGTTTCAAATGGCGTAGCATCATCAAAATGCACTTGAAACGATTATTTCCCATTGACTGTAATGTAACGGAATACTTTTGAATGTCCATGTAAAAAAAAAAAAAAACTATAAGTCATAAGTGCTACATACTTCATTTTCAATAGGGAACATGCTATAGTAAACGACAATAACATACAAAAATTTCAGGGCAATCCGAGTATATTTATGCGAATTAGAGCATGGACAGACGCCAGACGGCTGAAAAACCGAAGTCATAAACACTTTTCAGCTAAGTTGGAAACTGTTAAAAAGACAAAGAGAATTCCCTATGTATTCTCTGTTTTAAATCATTCCAGTATAGTAAATCAGGAGAAGAGTGGTTTCAATGTACCAGGTTAAAATGTTGGGCACACGAATCATATGTCAGTGTGGATATGATATTTTATGTTTGCATTCATTGTGACGATGAGGAAGATTTCGATGAAGGGAGTAGTTGAGCAAAACATATTTTCTTATCCTTTGTATCTTTTATATACCGAATTAAATTACATTTGATATGTTATGTGTCTTTTAATTTCCGTTAGCAATCCGAAAATAAAATATATTTAGTGGGCCAACCTAGCCCGTTCGACGGGGCAGGTTTTTCCAGTGACTTGATGTCCTTCTGAGCCTTATATAGAAACTATTAATTAATATTTTTCAAAATGTTTCCCACGTGGTTAATCTTTAAGGTTCGCTAATTGTTCAAACTAAAAAAAAATATATTAAAAAAATTTAATAAATAAAATAAATAAAAAATATAGAAGAAAAAATGGGCCAACAAGCTCCGGTCTCCCCTACTAGAAAATGTAAAATGGGTGTTGTATATATGCACTGCTAGCTATCCAAAATGAAACACCATGAAGGAATGCAAATAACAGAATGATATTTATTGGACAAATACATTATAATGGGAAGGACAAGTTACTATATTTTCAGAAAATTTTGAGGTATAGATCCTGAGGAAACACTACCCAAAGCAGCCAATTCTGGCCGCAATAGCAGCATTTATCTGCCTAGCCATGGAGTCGAACAGAGATTGGATGTCATGTACGGGTACATCAGTCCATGCAGCTTCAACACTATGCCACAGTTCATCAACCGTAGTGACGGGCGAGTGGAGGCGGGCCAGTCGCTCAGAAGCCATTGACAGGACATTTTCAATTGGTGAGAAATCAGAAGAACGTGCTGACCTGCTGGCCAAGGCAACAGTCGAACATGTTCTGTATCAAGGAAGTTCAGGATAGTACGAGCAACATGCGGTCGTGCATTGTCCTGCTAAACGTAGAGTTGCGGAGGCATCGATGATAAGGAAGAACCACGGACCATAACACATCAGAAATGTAACGACTGCTGTTGAAATTACCGGCAATGCGAAAAAGAGGTTACCGAGACG
This sequence comes from Maratus michaelseni, assembly GCA_963931845.1. NCBI lineage: Eukaryota > Metazoa > Arthropoda > Arachnida > Araneae > Salticidae > Maratus > Maratus michaelseni. Next base: position 204,206,541 of record OZ007599.1, on the reverse strand, counting down.
TGTATCCAATGGCACTTCATACCGTCACTCCAGGTGATATGGCAGAATGACGATTCGAATGCAAGCTGGCAGTGTGCGTTTTCCACGATGCCGCCAAACATGGCTGCTGGCATCATGATGTTGTATATGACGCAGGAATGGCGTCCCACGTCGTCTTTGATGAATCCAGCCTCTGTATGCAGCATCATGAAGCCATCATCTATGTTTGGCGGCATCGTGGAAAACGCACATTGCCAGCTTGCATTCGAATCGTCATACTGTCATATCACCTGGAGTGACGGTATGAAGTGTCATTGGATACACGTCTCGGTAAATTCTTGTTCGCATTGCTGGCAATTTCAATAGCAGCAGTTACATTTCTGATGTTCCCGTGGTTCTGCCTTAACTTCGATGCCTCCGCAACTCTACGTTTTAGCAGGACAATGCACGACCGCATGTTGCTCATTCTATCCTGACCTACCCTGATACAGAACATGTTCGACTGTTGCCCTGGTCGGTACGTTCTCCTGATTTCTCACCAATTGAAAATGTCCTGTCAATGGCTTCTGAGCGACTGGCCCGCCACCAATCGCCCGTCACTACGCTTGATGAACTGTGGCAAAGTGTTGAAGCTGCATGGACTGATGTAACCTTAAATGACATCCAATCTCTGTTCGACTCTATGCCTAAGCAGATAAATGCTGTTTTTGCAGCTAGAGGTGGCTGCTTTGGGTAGTGTTTTCTCAAGATCTCCTTCCAAATTTTCTGAAAATGTAATCACTTGCCCTTCCCATTATAATGTATTTGTCCAATAAATATCATTCTGTTATTTGCATTCCTTCATGGTGTTGCATTTTGGATGTCCAGCAGTGTAGTTGTACAGATTGACTCCATAGGTCAGAAATGCATTGTTTTAATATAAATATTACTTTCAAGAAGCCTGTGCAACCTTTTAACATGGAAAATCTACCCCCCCCCCCCTCCTTTTTTTTGGTTGATTCAGAATAAGACAAAAGACACGAGCCACAGTTTAACTTTTCAATTTGCAAATTATTCTCAGGAATGTGTTTATTAATTTGTCTGTTTATATTTTATTATCAAATGCCTAATCTGCATATTTTGGCGTAATGTCTAAAGCACACAAGGGAGAAATTTTCATGAGTTATCATATAAGACCAAATAATGAAAAAAATAATAACAGTTATAAAAGCACACATGGGAGAAATTTTCATGAGTTATATAAGACAAAATAATAAAAATAATAATAACTGTCATAATAGTCATAATTTCCTTAAATGGAAGTTTTGCCGTAGAAAATGTAGCAATGAGTTGTAGCAATTCCAATATTTCTTAACAGTTAAAAATAGAATTTAGAAATAAAAGAAATTTCACCAAAAATAACTGTAGTAAATTTATTATCCTCATTTTAAACACCACCAGCTTCTAGGTAATAATAATATTATTCGAATTATTTTACGTATTAAAAATTACAGACACTTACAAATACAACAAATAGCATACGACATTTTCTTTTAGAAAACATATAATACCATTAAAAATCATTTCAAGCAACTGTTGTCCATTAGAGGGATTTTTTTTGCACTATCTTATACAAGAATCATAAGCGTCATTGCACACCAACAGTGTTGCCAATTTACTGGATTTTTTATTCAAAATATCTAGCAGAATTTTGAAATATTAATATTCGTTTAACTTAATGAATGTCTATCATTAAATGACGCAGAACTGACTATTCCGAATTTCTGTTAACCCATTAGGCGCCGCTATATATATTAAGCAATTTTTTAATGAAACAGTTGTTTTTTATTTATGAATAGAAAGTCTTTAAGGTATTTCTGAAGAAAAAAATTTAAAAAATTCGAATATTTAGAAAAAATAGCATGTTCCCAAAATGGGAGCAATGGCGCCTAATGGGGGTAAATTTTTTCACAAATTTTACTTATGCCTCCGTGCATTTATGTTTGTTATTTCTCAGTTTTTTCGCTATAAAAGGGATAATATCATTCTGAAACTGATATTTTACGATTAATTCATATAAATTAGTCCAACATCTACATTTATAATAAAAATAAAAAATAAAATTTCCGATTCCATAAGCATTTTCACTATCCACCTCTTTATTTTTCTTCAATACATAATTTTTGTCCTACTATTTTACATGAAAATGATTGAACATTTTTTATGCAGCATTATATTACATTTTTTTCGTTTTCTGAAATTGGTTTTTTAACAATATTTTTTTTTTTGTTTTTGCATTTTGTTTAGTTTTTTCCATATTCCAATTTGAAGTTCGCCTGAACTTTCAACTAAAATATCAAGCCTGTGTTTAATACTTTGTCTTTTTTAAACACTAAATTATATATTTCTTGATTGTCTCTTGATTTAGAATTTACAGAAAGTTCTACTCCACCAAATATAACATGGGATAAATCATCACATAAATTATTTTCTATTACATATGTAATAGAAAATAATTTATGCGACATACATATGAGGAAGATATCTTCCTCATATGTTACAATACTGCAATCGGGTGGCAAACAAACGATTTCCGGAACATCCGAAAAATCATCCAAATCTAAAAAATTGTTCAATCATCTTCCATGTAAAATAATCAGAAAAAATTATGAAATGATGAAAAATAGAGAGATGGATAGTGAAAATGCTTATGGAACTGGTAATTTCATTTTGTTTTTTATGATAAATGTAAAAGTTGGACTAATTTATATGAAATCTTCTAAAAATATTAGTTTCAGAATGATATTATACCTTCTATAGCTAATAAGTTGAAAAATAAATACCACAAATGCACGGAGGCATATGTACAAGTTTTCAAAAACCTTACACCCATTAGGCGCCATTGCTCCCATTTTGGGAACATCTTATTCTTTCGGTAATTGTGATTGATCTATTATACATATTAATTCCGGATTGACGTTGTTTAACATAATACACTGTTATGAACATATTTTAACTAAAAAATATAATTTTTATTATAAAGTTTTTTTTTTTTAATTTTTTTTTTTTCGAATACTGCCAAAAAGCTATTTTTCGCCTTTTTTAACACGTTTTAAAAAATAGAAATTTCTAATGAAACTTAACAAAAAAAATTTCAGATGTCATCTAATATATTCAAAATGCAAATAACATGAACCTTTTAACAATTTATAAAATACGCACTTCAGAAAAAAATCTTAAAGCAATGTTCCCAAAATGGGAGCAATGGCGCCTAATGGGTTAACTATTTTGAATAAAAAAATTCGCTAATTGACAACACTATACAGTGCACACCATTTTAATCAGAGGGCATGTTCTAGAGACATATCAAATTCGATGGTCCTGGACAAACTGAAGATATCTGCATTGTTACATTCTGAAGATTAAGCAGGATATGGAGATCAGATGAAAATAAAGTAATCACATCTCGTAAAATTTGTTTTTCTAATTTGCTTCTTATAAACAAAACTAAAAGTTAAAATAAATAAAAATATTTTTTTAAAAATTACCCTTCACTTTTGTCTGATATTTTTTTTAATAACATTCACTCTAAGATGCTGGGGCTAATAAAAAGGTATTCCCATGTAAAATGTTATTAATAATTTAGTTACTGCATTTGAGATTAGATGGGCAGTGGGCGCTATAAGGCATTTTCCTACAAAACTTCTGGAACACAAGTATAGACGTCTAAATATTTTGTTAATTCTAGGCAATAGGAGATGCAAAGGCATCCATATGAGGGATTTTACAGGAGTTTGAGGAAAATCATAACCTATTTAAAGCCCATCGAGTATTTTAGTAAATGTAACAGATGCTAAAATGCAGTCAATCCCTGTTTGTCTCTAAACCTTTCATATTTAAAATTGTATGTATTTCTCTATATTTTCAATCGAAAATTCCATGCGCTTTCAATCAGGAAAATAAATCGATTTTAAAAACTGCCATCGAAACAACGTTACATGTGTGATGATGACGTTTTAAAAACTATATTTCAAATGATTTTAAATTTCTAATAAAAAATTTCTAATAAAAAAATTTCTAATAAAATTTCTAATAAAATTTCTAATAAATTTATCCAATTAAAGTTCTAATACCAATTTTGGATTCCATGCTATTTAGTACTTTTCAGGAAAAAAAAAATGCAGATTTCGTTCGTCTTAAGAAAACCTATTTTATATCCAATTCTTACAAATTTCGAAGTTTTATGTCTCTGTGAACACCTAATATGCACAGGTGTAAAAGATTGTCTTTAAAGAAGATTTATTCATTGTCAGGATACTCACAATCTTTACTTTTGTGAGCACATTACTACCACTATTTCCAAATACTAATCTTCGACATATAATTTTCTATGGTTAAGGGGATCCGGGGGTCAAAATTTTATTTTATTTATTTATAAGGATTTTTTAATCAAATTATTTCATGATATGTATTTTTCTATAAACAATACGTTGCAAATTAAAAAATAAATAAATCTTTAAATTTTATTTATAAAAAAATTAAAAATTAAAAATTTTGACTTATTTAATTTTTGATAAAACTGATAAACCACTTGCCCGATTTCATTAATTGTGTGCAGAAAAGGTTTTTTCTCAATTTGACTTAAGAATTCTTAAAATATGTCTTACAAATTTTATAATAAATTTAAAAGTAAAAAAAAAAAATCTTTTTTTACTTCGAGGAATATATTTTTAAAATTTTCACATGAAAGTAAAAATTCTGCAGACAATTTATAGAAACATATAATAAAATCTCTGTACAAAATTTTATACACACATATTGGAAGAAAGTTTATATATATATATATATATATATATATATATATATATATATATATAAAAACTTATTGCAAAAATTAACCATTGTATATATATATATATATATATATATATATATATATATATATACTTTAAAACATGACAGATTATTAAAATATCCATTCTGAGATAAATGGACAAAAAGTTTTAATTAAGGGTGGGACAGATAGTACAACACAAAATTGTTCTACACTGTATTTCCAATGATGACCGGTCACTTGCGATTGTAGACATTTTGTTAAATATCTGGAAAGATACATGAGGAATTATCCTGAAACTTCAGGAGTGTAAACAACATGATAAACGTCATATATTTCCGCAAATATTTTTTCCCGGAACCCCATAAGGGACCGTCAACAAATTGAAGAAAAACGAATATCTTTTGGATAACCCTGTAAAAACTAATATTGCAAAAGCATTCAAACTGTAGATTATGATTAAGTGGCTTATTGTAATAATTTGGGTTCATTTTTATGAAGATAGCATGTATACTCGAAGAGAAATTCAGCTTTTTATAAAAACAGTCCCAAATTTTACCAAGTTTTTTGCTTATAATTTGCAGAGTTTTTAATATAAAAACAAGTTATTTTCAGAAAATATGACAAACAAACTTATACACAATACTCTGCAATCGGAATTAAAAAATAATAAGAATTGTATGAAAAATGAGCAGGTTTACTAAATATTGTTTCACTGCGCATGCGCGATTTCAATCAAAATATACTGTGCATAATATATTAGCTAAATGTATAGACCAACTTTTATGAGAGTCTCAAAAACATAGCTTGAAAATTCTGATAGTAATCGTCGATAGAATAAGCTCGAATTTCGCTGTTCCCAAACGGAAGCAAAAAGATGAGGGGTTGTATCCAAATATACTAGCTTATGAAAGTTGACATAATAAGAATGAAGTGTCTCTCATTCTATATTTGATACAACCCCTCATCTTTTTGCTTCCGTTTGGGAACAGCGAAATTCGAGCTTATTCTATGGACGATTACTATCAGAATTTTCAAGCTATGTTTTTGAGACTTTCATAAAAGTTGGTCTATAAATTTAGCTAATATATTATGCACAGTATATTTTGATTGAATTCACGCATGCGCAGTGAAACAATATTTAGTGAACCTGCTCATTTTTCATACAATTTTTATTATTTTTTAATTCTGATTGCAGGGTGTTGTGTACAATTTTGTTTGTCATATTTTCTGAAAATAACTTGTTTTTATATTAAAAACTCTGCAAATTATAAGCAAAAAACTTGATAAAATTTGGGACTGTTTTTATAAAAACCTGAATTTCTCTTCGAGTATACATGCTGTCTTCATAAAAATGAACCCAAATTATTACAATAATCCACTTAATCATAATCTACAGTTTGAATGATTTTGCAATATTAGTTTTTACAGGGTTATCCAAAATATATTCGTTTTTCTCCAATTTGTTGACGGTCCCTTATGGGGTTTCGCGAAAAAATCTTCGCGGAAATATATGACGTCTATCATGTTGTTTACACTCCTGAAGTTTCAGGATAATTCCTCATGTATCTTTCCAGATATTTAACAAAACGTCTAAAATTGCAAGTGACCGGTCATCATTGGAAATATAGTGTATATGCTGATGTAATCATTGTAAAAATACGCGGTTTGCTTTATTTAATTTAACTTTGTATTATTTTATTAGCAAGAAAAATAAAAATTCTTTTTTTTTTTTAGAATTTTGACCCCGGACCCCTTTAAATAGGGTGACGGTTAGTATTCGGAAATAGTAGTAGAAAAGTACTTACCGTAAGTAAAAACAGTAGGAACCATGATTGTGGTCCTCAGCTATGTTTTCAATTGTCTGGGAGTTCTAAATGACCTTTCCGCAGAAAACTGAAAGGAACACTGTAAGGATAAAATGAAAAGAGAAGTTCTGAATTTGCAAGGAGATAATTTAGGTTAACTTTCTCACCAAAATCCTTGTTTTTTGACAAATCGTTACCAGGTTCTATCTTCGGCCTCTAGATTTTCAATATTATAAAACTGAGATAGTTTCTTCATAGCTTCAAAGGTGTTTGTTCTAAACAAAATATTTTTTCCACGAAAATTTTTGACACAATTACGGACTCATTTTTTAATATGAAAGCGCACTTGCAGCCGTAAGTATTAAAATGTTTTTTTTTTTCATTTTTAGATAAATGAATTACAATGTGAGTAATAAACGATTGTTTTCACAAAACGAATATTATTGGGCTCTCGCGTACGGAAATTCGGTTCAAAATGTCAACTTTGACTTCATTCTCTGAAAGGTCTTTTGCCTTTATCGAAAAGTGGAAAAATAATTGAATTTTATAGTTTCTGAATAAGAGCTTGCAAATCTCATGCGTTTACACACACACACACACACACAAAAAAAAAAAAAAAAAAAAAAAAAAAAAATTAAGAATGTGTGAGAAAGTAGCCAGTTGGTATTTGGATATTTCTTTTTCTTAATTTTTATCAGTGTTGAATTCAGACACTTTTCTCTGAGAGGGATTTATGTGGCCCCGGGTGGGGACATTGTAATGTTCCGGGGGAAAATTGCACTTTTTAACCAGTAAAAGCATAAATCTCAAATCTTCCGGGGGTGGGGACATTTCAATGTTCGGGGATGGAATATCCCCCCTCCCGGACCACCTCCTGAATTCAACACTGATTTTCATCATGTTGGAATGAAATAAAATTTATTTGAATAACAATCAGTACTATGGGCGATGATTTCGTTATGATCGATAAATATTGATTCAAGCGATATAATTAAGTAAGGAATAAAAAGAGCTGATCTGCAATAAGTAGGTTCAGTGGTCGCAGGAATGTGCCGATGGTGAATTTGGTCTATTAGATGCTCATGTCAGCTTCAAATCTATTTCATGCCAATTTCCAAGAAAATTACTTGTATCTCTTACTTCCATAAAAATGTCGGCAAATTCTTCATATTTCATCTTGTGCATATCAAAAACCTCTGAAATTTGCTTCTTTATGCGATGATGTACAAAATGCAAATCATAACCTACCGATTGCAATTTGTTCACAAGTAACTCCAGATAGAATATCTGGATATCATTTTGAGACACGCGTCTAGTAAATGCTCATGTCAACTTCAAATCATTTTCATGCCAATTTCTAGAAAATTACTTTACCTCTTACTTCTATATGTGAATTATTTCAGCGAATCCTTCATATTTCATCCTGTGCACATCAAAAACCTCTCAAATTTGCTTCTTTATTATGCGATGATGTACAAAATGCAAATCATAACCTACCGATTGCAATTTGTTCACAAATAACTCCAGATAAGAATATCTGGATATCATTTTGAGACACGCGTCTAGTAGATGCTCGTGTCAACTTCAAATCATTTTCATGCCAATTTCTAGAAAATTACTTTACCTCTTACTTTTATGAAAATTTCGGCGAATTCTTCATATTTCCTCCTGTGCACATCAAAACCCTCTGAAATTTGCTTTATGTGATGATGTACAAAATGCAAATCATAACCTACCGATTGCAATTTGTTCACAAATAACTCCAGATAAGAATATCTGGATATCATTTTGAGACACGCGTCTAGTAGATGCTCGTGTCAACTTCAAATCATTTTCATGCCAATTTCTAGAAAATTACTTTACCTCTTACTTCTATGAAAATTTCGGCGAATTCTTCATATTTCCTCCTGTGCACATCAAAACCCTCTGAAATTTGCTTTATGTGATGATGTACAAAATGCAAATCATAATCTACCGATTGCAATTTGTTCACAAGTAACTCTAGACAGAATATCTGGCTATCATTTTGAGATACACAATAAATACCACAGAAGATGTTACAGCTTTTCTGAAAAGCTTAGAAATGTTACATAGAGCTTATATGATGGTTACAATTGTAATAACTTAACATATGTTGAAATTCTTCATCATTTTAACACAATTATACCTATAAAAAATTTTTATGGAATATATTATATATATACGTACAATATATTATATACATTTTTATAATAATCATACTGATTGGTAAAGAAATCATACGAGTTGTGATTCTTCCATCTGAGTGAAAGAATGTCCTAACTGGAAGTCAATCTGTATATTGTATAGGTAGCTCACGTGGTAGAGAATTGGTAATTTGAGCCAGAAGTTCACATTTTGACTCGGTTGGAAAAATTACAACTCGTATGCGCTGAAATTGTCAACTAAAATTCGTTATCGTCGAACATTTGAAAGTAAATTTATAGCACATTCGGACAAATCATTTTCTAAAAAAAGAAATTTGATAGTTGCAATCAATCATTAAAATTCTATTACGTATCTAAAGGGATTTAGGCCCCACACCCTCCTTTATGGGTTCCCTTGAGATGATGGGATTCTTCGTTTTCCTCTTTTTCTCTGCTGGTACAGAAATTCCAAGAAAATTATGTATTAGGATTTCTTTGATATGGGACTATGGGACAGAGACTTCCCGAAACAGATCTTACTTTCCAAGTCATGTTCGTGAGATCTCTAATAGTGTTCCATCATTATACCCTCAGAGGAGGGTACTAAAAAAAACTCGACATTTTTTTCTTAAGAGAAATAAAGCTATTTTTCGGACTTAAAAGTAATGCGAAAAATGTGTTTCCTAGGTTCAACCATTTGAACCGCCAGTTTTTACTTACCCATTATACGTAGTATAAGGCAAGTCTTGTAATCGTTTTGAAAAAAAAAAAAAAAAAAAAAAAATTGCCGGATTTACACGTTTCAGACACTGGAGATTCCGAAAAACATATATTTTTAAAAAAACATCTTGCCGTCCGTCTATCTGTGTGTTTGTAAACGCTCTATCTCTCGAACAAATTGAGACAGAGACTTGAAATTTGGTGTACATATATGTAATAATGAGAAGGAGCTTACTGAATTTAAGTAACCTCAATTATCCGGAACTATTTTTTTCGGACTCTCGAAATATTCGTTCCGATAAAAGGTATATAAAAATTTTCGAAATTGTTTATTTTAAGGAATGAATATAAAAGACAATAAAAAACATAAATTTTGCATAAAGAATGAAGTCGATCGGATAATGAGCTGCCGAGATATTTGTAACCCTATTTCCCACACTCTTCGATTTTTCATGACCCTGTATTTCATTCAAATTTCAATTTAAAGATATATTTTAATTGGAAGTGAGACGCTTAATCCGACACAATAAGCCGTTAGTTAATGTGATTATCAATTTTGAAGTTATAAGGATGTTTCTTTTACGCAATTCAGTAATTACGCATTTAAAGTTTAAGACATCATCAAGCCACGATTTTATTCGAATTGCAATGCATTTTATAAATAGTTTACACATGTTTTATTTTCATATTTTATATTATGCATATCCCTGATGGGTAAGTATTCGGGTAGCCCCCAACGACTAGTTATGTTATAAAAGGCTGGACACATTACTTAATATATTTATCGAAATATGGTTTTCTGGTTTTCACCATCAGCAAGCAGGCGTCCGATGCCAACGTAGTTCGTTTTTAAAAATTGTCTCCTTATATTTTAAGTATTCTTAAGAAGATGACATGAAATGCGAAACTTTTCTACAAGTAAAGAAATGTTTACAGTATTTTTTTAAGATGGTTCTCAAATGATTTGCTGAACAACGCAAAACTTTCTGACACAATATATGATTCATTTTTAAAGGCAGATGCATAAAATTGGCAGACCTGACTATTGAAGCGATTTGGAATCGAAATGAGTTTTCCACTTTTTGATAAATTAATTACTTATCGAGTTATAAGATATTCGTATCACGTGACAACATGTTTTCTCCTTTTAGGCGCTGAAGCATCGGGAATTCGGTTCAAAACGCCGACTTTGACAGTGTTTTCTGAAAGATCTTCTGCGTTTACTAAAAAACGGAAAATGTGTTTCGATTACAAAGTTTCTGAATAACAACACCTGCCCATTTCATGCGGTTCTGAACAAAAATAAATTAAAAGGTATGCCTGAAATTATCCCCTTTGGATTTGAGAACAGCTTTAAATGATTAAAATTGAAGGAAATATTTTCAAAAACCGCACTACGTCGGCATCGCACTATATAATTAGAATTACATTAGATAATCAGTAAGTAAGCACCTAATTAGACTTTCCATAGGAAGGCATTTCGCGATTGGCGAGGTGAACACCGTTATTGGTGAAGTTTTGAAAACTTTTGGGAATTTAGTGAATTATCAGATTTAGTGCTGCCATCTATTGCGACACAGGCAATGTAAGTAGAATCTCTCGTAGCCTACGATGCATCATCATAGGATACGAATCTCTCCCAATTTCTTTCACATTTTTTAGTTAATTTTTGTTCGCAAATGTATCAAATTAGCAGGTGTTCTTATTCAAAAACTTTATAATCGAAACACGTTTTCCATTTGTTGGTAAAGGCAGAAGATCTTTCAGAAAACGGTCTCAAGTCGGCGTTTTGAACCGAAATCCTAAGGCGGCAGCCCAAAAATCGAAAAAAAAAAAAAAAAAAACGTGTCCTCAGCTGAATATAATCGCTTATAACTGGATAGGTAATCTATTTATCAAAAAATGGAAAATTCATTTCGATTCCAAATAGCTTCCATAGTCAGGCCTGCCGTTTTTAGGAATTTTTGTTTAAAAATGAGACATAAAATGTGTCAGAAAGTTTCGCGTTGTTGAGCAGGTCATTTGAAAATTAACTTTTGGAATCGAAATGAGTTTTCCATTTTTTGATAAATAGATAACTTCTCGAGTTATAAGCTATCCTGGTCACGCGACGACACGTTTTTTCCACTTCTCGGGCTGCCGCGTTGGGAATTCGGTTCAAAACTCTGACTTTGAGACTGTTTTCTAAACGATCATATGCATTTACTAAAAAATGGAAAACGAGTTTCGATTACAAAGTTTCTGAATAAGAACACCTCCTAATTTGATACATTTGCGAAAAGAAATGTATAAAAAATTGTGTCAAAGTAGCCAGTTTGGATTTGAGAACAGCCTTAATCATTGTTTTTTGTAAAGGTATCCGAATTTAACTATATAAAAACAATCCAATTTATTTTCGTAAAGAATCGTTAATCCAAATCCCTTTTTTTATCGGCTAAAAAAATATTTTTTGGCAGATAAATGAATAAATAGATCCCTGAAATCCTTAAAGATTTACCGCATCTTTTTGGAAAGCATGTTTTCGAGTTTCACAGTAATTCTGTTAAAACCAGAGAGCTAAATATTAATCTAACTTGAGTATCAGTGATTAAAACACTACAAAACAGGACATTAAATTATTTCGGTCCTGGGTTCCATCGTAAGCCCTAAGTAAGATAACGAAATGTAAAATGGTTGAATTTAGGATAGTTTAGCAGTGGTTTTCTAAAAATAAAAAAAGGAAGCCATGTTACTAAAATGGAAATAGTATGATTATTTTCATATGTTACTGTGACACATGTGTTACTGTAACACATGAATGAAATTTTTTTTGCCAAAGAAAAATATTTATTATAAAATAAAAAAGATTTCTCAAGTTAAATTTTATTGAATTTCGACATTCAGTGCTGCCATCTCTTGGTTACAAAAGTAATATATTCTCTCTTCTAATTTCTTTATCTTTAATTATCTGTTTTCTCCGTAAAGTTATTTTAATTTAACAGTGCATGGATAAACCAAGTTATTTCAGTATATAAAGAAAGTAATTTTATTTTTGAACTATTAAAAAATAATAATAGTCCAGTAGAAATAGCATTTTACCTTACAAAAATTCGGGTAGTTCTGATTTTTGGGTATGTTGACCCTCTAATAAAAAAACCAAGTTTTCGACCTTCTAGACCTTGTGCGTTTTTCACAATATTGAAAAAACCAATATTTTTCGGCACTTTTTTCGATTTTTCTTAAATAACTCAATTTTAGTGCATTTTACAGAAAAAGCACTTTCACCATTTTGTAGAGAATAAAATTCTCTACAACATGCAGTATTCATGTTTGTAAATTGTCCAAATAGGGAAAAAGATACGGAGCCGGGAATATAGGGTAAAATTTGCAAAAATCCACTAAAGACGTTAGTTTTTGCTTAATAACCTACTTTTAGTGCGTTTTAGAGGGTTGGGTTGGGTTGATTATTGACGGCCAATTATCTACACTTGGGATATAGGCCCGGGGGGAGTGCCCTTCGTGGGTGTCTTTCTAAGGGAACCTAACCCGTATTTACGCATGGATAAATCCACGGCTCGAAGAAAACCACGAAAACTCCGAACGATTAGGCCGACGGGCGCGATTGGGATCGAACCCAGCACCTCCCGTCTACCAGCTTCGAGAGCACAACCTCTCAGCCACTAGTGCGTTTTAGAGACAAAACCACTTTCACCATTTTGTAGAGCATAAAATTCTCTACAACATGCAGTATTCATGTTTGTAATTTGTCCAAATAGGGGGTAAGATACGGACCCCTATTTCCTTATCTTTATCACCCACAAACTCCTACGACAGCCTTAAAGAAGCACTTCCGGAGTGTGAGAATCAAGAAACTTCTCTCTTTCTTTTTGCCCTCCAAAAGTTTTCTAAATTATTAATTTAAAATAAAGACGAAAACTGTGCTTTACTTTTTTCCTGACATAATGTCACTCTTGGAAAAGTGTTATAATAAAATTCATATGCTTGATTAATTATCAATATTTCTTCCGACATTACTTTAAATGTATAGAATCATGCCATTTTTAGCTTGCCACTCGGTAGTGTTTTAACGCACAGATTCACTTTTAACAGTTATTCTTCCAGGGATGATACTTGTCTTTTTTTTTCACACTGACCAAACATGGATTTTTCACCCCCCCCCCCCTCCTCCTTCGCAAAGTAAATTTACACAGGAAATTTTATAAGTTTCTAACATTTTCTTTATTTTAAAATTTAAAACTGAATTCAAAACTCCCGAAAACAATTCCCATTTTCACGGGTTTCCGTCTTATCAGGTATAATAGTTTGTATTCTTTCTGTTGGGACAAACATTTGAAACGTGCGATACATTTACCATCAATGTAAACTTTGACTAACTAACAAAAATATGTGGTACAAATTAATACAAACACGACAAACCAAATCTTCCTTGTGTGCCCTTCTTCTCCTTCCATTCTAGCACCCGGGCCACATGCTCCTATTGCTCCTTCCTCCCTTAGTTTCGGCCTTAGATACTACTTTTCCCTTTTAAAATTTCTAAATTATAACTTATTTATTTTTCAAGTATTTTTTTACATTATTCCCAGCTATTAATTTTACTTTCGACTTTGAATTCTTGGCCCTGCACCTATGTCTACCGACTAGGTTTTTTTGGTTAACTTTGCCCCTCCCCCCTCAACTATTCAACAGTTACCTATTATTGTACATATTATAACTAATTAATTGCATCGTTTAATCAATATCAAAAATAAAAGCTCGTCTTTAAATTAATGACTTGTCAGGCGGTATTTTTTTGCTTTAACCAAAAATTGTATTATTCTGATTTTTAGAGTTTAGTATAGACATTTAATGATCTAATAAATGAAACTTATAGACTACTTCATGCTTTACAAACTTTATATTGACACTTTTGTCTCTAAAACGCACTAAAAGTAGGTTATTAAGCAAAAACTAACGTCTTTAGTGGATTTTTGCATTTTTTGCAAATTTTACCCTATTTTCCCAGCTCCGTATCTTACCCCCTATTTGGACAATTTACAAACCTGTATACTGTATGTTGTAGAGAATTTTATGCTCTACAATATGGTGAAAGTGCTTTTTTCTGTAAAATGCACTAAAATTGAGTTATTTAAGAAAAATCGAAAAAAGTGCCGAAAAATATTGGTTTTTTCAATATTGTGAAAAACGCACAAGGTCTAGAAGGTCGAAAACTTGGTTTTTTTATTAGAGGGTCAACCTTTACAGCATACCCAAAAATCAGAACTACCCGAATTTTTGTAAGGCAAGGCCCTTTTTTGCGCTATTTCTACTGGACTATAATACTTTTGACCTACAACAATAATAATCCCGTGCATTGATGGCCGAAAAAAGTCATCTTTGTCTTCTAAAGGGAAATTTTCGGATATCACAGTAATTCTGGCTGAAACCAGGGCTAATCCGTATTTACGCATGGATAAATCCACGGCTCGAAGAAAACCACGAAAACTCCGAACGATTAGGCCGACGGGCGCGATTGGGATCGAACCCAGCACCTCCCGTCTACCAGCTTCGAGAGCACAACCTCTCAGCCACTGGTGGGGCGGGGGAGGGGGGGAGGATTGCCCTTTTTGACCATTGAAAGCATAAAATCTCAAATCTTCCGGGGTGGGGGGGGGGGGGAAGAAATTTCCCTCCCGGGCCACCCCCTGAATTCAACACTGACTCTTGGTAAGATAACGGCTGGTCGTAAAACGAACGAATTTAGGATAATTTTACAATTTTTTCGAAGATAAAGAAATAAAGAATCCCGTTACTAAAGAAAAAAATGAAAAGAGGAAGTTAATTTTAATTTTTACCACAGCAGAAATAATTCAGATTCTTGTTTTTGAGAATAAAAACATTTATTACGGCGTTTCTCAAAAAATATCCCCCCCCCCCCCCTCATCCCCAACAATATGAAACTTTCAGACATATTTTTATGCATAAAAGTATGAAATCTGCAATCATGACTATTGAAGAGGCTTGTAAGCAAAGTTTTTTTTTTTTTTTTAGAATGTATTACGTTTCGAATTGTAATCGATTGTTGCCTCATGATGACTTTTCTCAAACTGATGCGTCGCCCCAAAAAACGGATTAAAACTACAATTTTGTCAGCACATAAATACAAAACAATTTGACAAAGAAAAGTATTAATTGTACAATAAAAGAATTTTTCAGGTTAAGGTGTTTCTCAAATGTCCTACCAAACAACGCGAAATTTTCTGACGGTCTGACTAATAAAGGGATTTGGAATCGAAATGAGTTTTTCATTTTTTGATAAATATATTACTTATAGCGTTTTAAGTGATTCGTGTCACATATGACGGCACGTTTTTCTCCTTTCTCACTCTGCTACATGGGGAATTTAAAATACCGACTTTAACAGTATTTTCTGAAAGATCTTCTGCCTTTATCTAAAAAGGAAAACTCATTTCGACGATATAGCTTTTGCATAAGAAGACCTGCATATTTCATCCGCTTCCGAATAAAAAATAATTCAAGATTTTGTCAGAAAGTAGCTCTTTTGGATCTGAGAGTAGCCTTAAATTTTGACATTCAGTGCTGCCATCTCATGGTTACAAAGATAATATAAGATGGCAGTCCTTTGCTAATAAAAAAAAAAAAAAAAGAAAGTAAAATCATGCATCAATGGTAGATTATGAAACACTTTCAGAATACTTTAACTTACATTCGCTTTTTAATAAGGTAAATATTATACGCAAGTAAACATTTTTGAAAACGCAAAACACATTTGAAAAATAGATTTCAGCAATTACAGACAGGGTCCGATTTACAAATTTGGGGGCCTTGTGCACAGATGCTTATTAGGGCCCCCTTGCACCTATGCTTACTGCGGTCTTGAATATATATATATATATATATATATATATATATATATATATATATATATATATATATCATTGAAAGCGGTAATTATTAAGATAACCACTACTGACTTTAATAATTTTGTAATATTTACTGATTTTTTTTTTTTAATAAATTTTCTTCTAAATTTTTTAGCAGCAAATTTTTTTATAACATCCTCATAATCAATCTTGTGTTTTATCTTGCTGACGAATTTTCAAAATCGGTTCCGAAAGTGAAAGTAACCTAATAAAAATCCTGTAAACAAAATCGAAAAAGTAAAAAGATGGCCTATGTAGAGATTGACCTCAACTATCCAATGAAAAAATATATTTTAAAAATATTGAAATGCAAACGAGATATTAAAAAAAATTCTCCCATAGAATTAATATTAGCGAGTGTGTGTTTTCACGTGAGTGAGGTAGTTATTTTTAAATGAAAAAAATAAACAGACTTTTCCATATTAATTTTGTTTTTTAATAGTTAAAACTTCTTCAGATTTTGGACAATAATTGAAAAATATTCAGTAGCATTTGAGGGCCCCTGAAAATAGGGGGCCCTGGGCCCGTGCCCCGAATTCCTTGCCGTAAATCACGCACTGATTACAGACCATACCCAGAAAAGTACTCCAATTCTTTTGTGCAGCCCTCTATAGATTATTATATATTCTATATAGTATGGTAAAATTTAGTTTAGTAAGAAAACACATAACACAGTTGAAAATTAACCTTCAGCAGTTCCTACCGATAGTCGGAAACATACTTGAATGAATTCTCTGTATATTACCTAAAATTTTTTACACCCGTCGCATGTTAGCTAAAGTTTAATTGTGACAAAAACAGACTGTAAACTGCTAAAATTACACTTCCAGAAACTAGCCCCATATTCTATTTATATTCTACAAAAATATCTTAGCATACTAAAATATAGTTCAGCTTTAAAATGCACAACTCAATTAAAAAAAAACCTTTAAGAAATTTCCGTTCGTTCATAGTTATGCTTACGAATGAATTTGTGTAGCTGTATATGATCTATAGCATTTATACATACCAAATAGTATGCAAAAATTTAGTTAAACATATGTCTAACTGAAAGCGCACTTCGAGCACTTATAGCTTATCGACAATACTTCGGTTACAATACTGTATGCGAACTCTTTTGTGTGTCCCTGTAAATGAACAATAAATGCTTGCGGATCATAGGTATCAACAGGTATCTTGTAGTAAACTTAAGTAATGTATATCAATTTCATTATATTTGAAATAGTGTAACGTAATTAAAATATACTGCAAACGATTATGTAACTGAACACTTTTTTGTGGCCCTGTTAAATGAAGGATAAATGTTTTACACTCCATATTGTACAGAAAGCAAATTTTAGTGCACTTCACAAATTGATATCAATTTCATTATATTTGTAATTGTGTAACACGTATAAAATGTACCGCAAACGAATTTTCCCCCTAGATTATAATATAATGGAATATCTTTAAATTTCCCCAGAAACTAATTATAAGTTCTACACGTACCATATTCGATAGTAAGCATCTGGGTAGTGCACTTCACTAATGTATATCAGTTTAAATATCTTTGAAATAGTTTAACATCATTAAAATACACTGCAAAATATTTTTCCACATAGACCATAATGCAACGGTATTCTTCTGAGTGCCCTGTAAACGAAATATAAGTGCTACATTTTTCATTTTCAATACCGAACATGTAATTGCATATATCAATAACACATATCAATTGCATGGCAATTCGACTATTTTTACGAGAATTAGAGTACGGATAGACAGACAGACGGACAGACCACAACCGAATTCATAAACACTTTTCAACTATGTTGAAGAGGGTTAAAAAAAATTATGTTCGATTTCTTAGTGTATGAATACCTGTAATTTTCTCGCATTAAGAACTAAAAATGGATCCACGAATATGACATAATGTATCAGTTTTGTATTTTTTTAAAAAGTTAACCTTTTTCTGTATTCCAGTTCCCAGATTCGTATGTTTTTAAACGAAATATTGCTTACGTATAATTTGTGAACATACAATTATTGTTAATTGCTCTTAAGGCTGCCCTCAAATCCAAATTAGCACTTTAATCTCCTTTCTGACAAATTTTTTAATCAATTTTTTTTCAGGAAAAAAAAGGTTTTGGTCAGTCTTCCTTATTCAGAAACTAAGTAATTTTTTGGTTTTCCATTTTTTGGTATCCCGGGCTCCCCATTTGAGACCCACCCCCCGGGCTTAATCAAGATTTTTGTTAAGAAGATGCCAAATGGTTAAAATTGTCGTAAAGTGACAAAAATTCTTACATTTTCAGACTTGGAAAGGGTGTGCGGCCCTTGAATTCCCCTCCCTGCTTCCCGCACCCCATGCCTCCCCTCCCCTCCACGAAAGAAAAGGAATGAACTACATCACCAGAAAACTAATATTATAAAATTTTATACAAAAGTACTTTAGTGCATGAAAAATGCTGTAACAACATATAAAGTATTGAAATTTGTAACAATTAGTATAAATGTATTGGCTGCACTTGCTTTTCCATATTATGAAATCAACCAAATGCATGATGCTGCAATGCAAAGAAAAAATTTAATAATGAGGTACAAAATTTTATGTTATGACAAATAGCCAAGAGTGATTGAAAGACGTGACCGTATCAAAAGTTCACATGAGCCCTTATATATTTATACAAACAAAGTAGTGTATTCTATCATCTGTTAAAGATTTGACCATCTTTCTTGTGATACCCTGTATACAGATGTGAATAGTACTTGGTTCTCAATTTATGAATACATACAATAGATATGAAGTTTAGTATTAGTTACTCCAGCAGAATTCACTGATAATTTCTATGGATAGATAAGGGGGCCCCCCAGAATGATGCTTGCCCCGGGCCCGGCTCCAGATAGCCTAAGTCGAACCCTGCATGTAATATATCATTCTATCGCCAGAAATGATCTTAATAAACTATGGGTTGAAAAGTCCTAGTGTAAAGAGAAAGGAGAATAATTAGAAATGGCCGAAGGCCAATTCTACGTTCTTTATTAAGGTCACTAAAATTTTTCGTACATAGAATTTATTTCTCCCCATTTTAATGATTGACATCTTTGGAATAAGGTGTTAGAAGATGAAGCATTAAAACGTTTTAAAAAAATGTACCTAAATTTTAATTCGGTATATAAAAATGTTATTATTTTTTTTCAAATTATCATGCTTTTTAAAGCAAGTTCCTCATTGGGAATCCTTTTGAACAATTATGAGAGTTGTAGTGCTGCCATCTATGGTTAATAATCTAAATCAAATTTTAAAGCGAGAAGCTTCATAAAAGTGAATTTTTCTTCCTGGAAAGGATTTCAGAAACTAATTCTTCGAGATATTTTTACTAACTTGAAAGATTATACAAAATATATATTATTCATTAAATAACTTCAATGCACAACTACTTTCAATCTTTATACCTTTTGTTACTTCTATTTAAAAGAAAATATTTGTTTTATTTAATTGCAAAATTTCTACAATTAAATAATGCGTATTAAAAAACAGCGGTAACGAAAAAAAGTACTAAAAATTAGTGCCATGCATGCAGCTATTTAAAAAGCCATTTAAGAGCCGCCACTGACCACAGTCAAACACAAAAGTAATTTTGTTGATGTTTATTTTTATTTTTTTGTAATTTTATTCCGGATATACTTCCAATGTCTGTTAAAAATACACAGTGATGCAATTTTGTAATTGACGAACAAAATTGGAATTTGCAAGTAGATAATTTATTATAAATAAATTTAACCCTCTCGCAAATGATTTTTTTTCCACAAATCATTCTTGGAATTTACTTAATTAAAATTCTTATTCAAGATTGTGTAATAGAAAAAATAAATATTTGTTATATATATGGCATATGAGGCTTGGAATTTTAAAAGATATCATTCAAAATCATGGGCGCATGCTATAGTGTGCATGACAGGGCCGGCCCCTCCCCAAATCTTTGAAAATAGTAACATATTGAAAAATACTAAGAGAGTGTACCAACTATTTTTCATTGCACCCTCACCCTCTAACGAAATTTAATCGAAAACTGATTTCAAAATGCGGTTTTATATCATTTAAGTTATCACCTCATATGATGTTTAAATGCGCCGAATTTTAATTGCTATATGTTTTTTCCATTTATATCGTACACAATAATCTTTTAAACAGTTAACTAATTAATATAAAGTTTAAACGATACGTTTTAGGAAGGGGTTTGTGTCCTACCATCGTCGGTACCTTTTCTTTGAACGTTTTATGATTTTGAATATATTTTACAAATAAATTTCATTAAGAATGACAAAAAAAAGTGGTTAAGATGCAGCTTATATATAAAATAAATTTAGTATTTAGATTCTGAAGCTGTTAAGAAATTTGTTTATTTTAATCAAATGGATATGAGTTTCAAGGTTAAATTTATTAGTATACTTCGGTGCGTCCGTGCCCGCCAAGGTAACAGATGAATATTAACCCCTTAAAGGATGGTGGGATATAATATATCCCGCTTGATTTTAATTAAAAAATGCCACATACACACCAGGATTTTAAAATAAAATTTTTCTTGTATAGTGTATGCGAAGAAAACCTTTAGATAAATTTCAAATAAATTTGCTTGTAAAAACTGGTGTTAAACAATCATTTAAACATTGTAGTTACAGAACTGAAAGGGTTTTAAAGTTATTGAGAAGAAAAATAAAAGAAGGAAGTAAGGACACAAATTGATTCCCACACCGGGAATCGAACCCGGGCCTCCTGGGTGAGAGCCAGGTATCCTGACCACTA
Source organism: Maratus michaelseni (assembly GCA_963931845.1). Classification (NCBI taxonomy): domain Eukaryota; kingdom Metazoa; phylum Arthropoda; class Arachnida; order Araneae; family Salticidae; genus Maratus; species Maratus michaelseni. The sequence continues at coordinate 204,185,353 of OZ007599.1, read as the reverse complement.
GACCATGTGGGACCAATAAGTCAGACAAATATATCCTATACGTACGTAAATATGCTCTTAAATTGGAGCACAGATAAATAATTTGTTTTGGGACGGAGAAAGATAGATATTTGCAAGCTGCAAGTTTTTAGATCATTGACATTAAACGTACTTAGGTAATGGATACATCAAATATTTTTTATAACATTATGATTCAGTTTGTGTTTTAAAGTACTGTCGGAATATAAAGATTAAAGGCAGTCAGTTTTAACCATCCACGTATATGGTACACGTACACAGGTATCAGAGTCTGCGGCAGTGGCGGCTCGTGGGTTATTTAAATGGGGGTTCACAGTCACAATAAAAAATTACGAAAATAAAATATGTAGTTACGTCTTTACATACAGGTTGAAATACCTTTGTATTGTCGCTAGTTAAAAAAAAATAAATATAAGAAATAAACACGCACTCATTGGAGAAAATTTTGTATTATCAGGCTCGGACTGGCCCGGCCGGCGGCCCGAGGGCCGGTGCGCCCTCAGCCACGGAAAATTTCGCGCCCCTAAGTCGCTCCAATATTTTTCCACACACATATATTCTGATTAGTGTACTACATTTTGAGAATTTGCTTAGGGATAATCACCAACTAATAGACAGATAGCAAAAAAGAGAGATTTTTATAATATCATAAAGAAATGGAAGATACTTCGAAGGATTTGGCAGAATCGGAAACCAAAGCGGACGTGTTTGCATATCATTCAGGATAGAAAACGTGCACCTAGGGAAAGTTTTAATAGCCCTGGCACACCGTGGCTACTAAAGCTCACGCCCATGTGCTACTCCCGCGCCCTGAGAGAGATTTTTTTAATCGGTTCTTAGGATGCTATTTTTTAGGAACAAATATTTTCGTACTCTCCATTGTAGTACCAGAGAACCTTGCGTCCTTTTTAAGCCGCCCCTGAATGGACCTATCGCCTGCAGGATTACAATCCCCGGAGGATTTCTTTCAATTATGAAACTTAATTTCCCTTTATCTCTAATTATGATAAGAATCTTGCAAATCTTTGTTTTCGTGAGCCCCACCAGTGGCTGAGAGGTTCTGCTCTCGAAGCTGGTAGACGGGAGGTGCTGGGTTCAAACCCCTGTCGTGCTCGTCGACCTAACCGTTCGGAGTTTTCCGTGGTTTTCTTCGAACCTTGCGTAAATACGGGTTAGGATCCCTTAGAAAGACCCACACGGAGGGCACTTTCCCCAGGGACTGTATCCCTCGTGTTGATAATTGGCCGTCATAAATCAACCTAACCCTTTGTCTTCGTGTGACGGCATGTTTTTTTCCTTTCTCGCTCTGCTGCCTGGGGAATTTTAAACACCGACTTTCAGTGGCGCAGCCAGAATTCGGTTCTAGGGGGGGTTTTGAGTTTCTGATAAAGGTGGTCGCCGGTTATATAAATCACCGGTTAATGGAATCGGTCTTTTAAATGAATCACCGGTTAATGGAATCAGTCTTTTAAATGAATGAAATCATAATGCTTATCTCTGCAATTACGTTGGTTACGGTTCATTTAAACAGCGTTTACAATATTAGAGTAACAAACTATAAAATGCACCAATGAAATAACACAAAAATTGATTAGATTTATAAAGTGTTTAAAAATTATGAGGAGAAAACTTTAAGATGGAAGAGCACAGTGCAGCAAATAATTTTTACATAGAAAATAACAGATTTGCAATCCATTTGTTCAATCAAAAATCCACAAGGTTTCATGAGAATTTGAGAATCACGAATTCTTATTCCTAAATTTAATAATAAAGAAGCAATTTTAACAAAATTTTCAATAGACTTACTTACCTTGCTTTTTGCCAAATGTGACAACTCAATTAAGGTAATCGATGTTTTGGAATGTAGTTGATATTAAACACGGTATTGTAGACTAAATTACTGTGCCCTTACAGTACTTTACATGACATCGAATTTCGCATTATCTAATGTAAATCAGATGAAAATTTTGTTAAAATATATTTATTATTGTTAAAGTTCTCTAAAAATATCAGAGTTTGAATTGTAGTCGTATCTATACTAATATTATAAAACAGCAACATTTGTTCTTTTTGCAGGGGTTAATTCTGGAACTACAGAACAGATTTAAAAAGAAATTGGTCAATTGGTCATATGTGAGTTTTATTCGCGTACAAAGGGTTCCACACAAAATATCAGAACAGGCAATATTCTCACATGACATAGTCACATACCTAAAACAATATTACATGCCAGAATTTAATTTTATTGGTATTGGAATGAAAAACAATGAATATATCTCCCTCTAAAACAAAGACCTTGTACAAAGTTTAAATTTGGCAGAGAACAAATCACGCTTCGGAAGAAGTCGCTGAGTTTCACACGAAAAGTTACTTGTCAATCATATTTGTCGTAATAGTAGACAATTTTAAAGCATTTAAAAAAAGTATGCTGAACAACGCGAAACTTTCCGATTCATTTTCAAAAATGAAAACCTATCGAGGTATGATAATTCAAGTGATTTGTTAACGAGAAGATTTTTCATTATAAATGAATTATATATTGAATTATAAGCGATTGTTGTCTCAAAATTACTTACTCTTAATGTCTTAGAATTATTCTTCAATATTTTCCCTCAATAATTGAATTCATTTGGTATGAAAAATGTTGACAATCATGATTCGTCTTACTTAAAGCAAAGATCTTGTTACAAAGTTTAAGCTTAGCATTGTGTCAAGAGCGCTTCAAAAGTAGGTCGCAAAGTAGCAACACAGTTTTGATCCATGCCGTTGTTTTCTAGATGGGTTTTAATTAATATCTTAGCTATTTACAAACATATATTTTCGAAAATCATTACCAACAATCCTTAGATGATTCTGCGTCGATAACCCTTAACTCCCCGCTGAGCGCCAGAAGAATAAGACACATGAGTGATCTTTTAATAGTTCCGTTTTTACTTTTTAAGTATGGAACCTTAATAATGGTGCAAAATTCTGTTAACCATCTCCTCTCTAACATAGGCTATATTTTATACAACAATTTCCAAACACTTTTTTTCGGTACATCACGTTCCAAATGGGTGCAAGAACAAAACAAAAATTCTAAAATTGCACTTTCTATGATATTGTTGATTCTAGAAATTTGAAATTTGGACTAGCGGTTACTTTAAAAAGATGTAAATGCTCACTAAAAATGGTTTCTATAAAGTTCGAAATTTAAAAAGGGAAAAGGAGCAGGAAACGTTCTAAATTACAATTTATTTGGACAATTAGGGCTAGAAACATGAAATTTGGCATTGTTGTTACTTTAGAGACTTATTTAGACCAAGAACAGTTTGCTGTAGCAGAAAAAAAAACAAAAAAAAAAAAAAACGTTCTAAAATTGGGCCATTCCATTGTGACGGGTGTGACATCCAGACACAATTTTAAGAGTTTATAACTATATTTTGGGAAATAAATTAGTTAATAAATCCCTGAAAAGTATTTTAATTATGTTTTTCCATGCATATGCTTGGATAATTGAGCAAATATATAACTTCAATACCTTTCAATATTTAAAAAACAAAAATTTTAAACTTGTGACGGGTGTGACTCTCTCGGGACAAGAGTTTTTACTTGCATAAACATTTGTAAAAATTCCTTTGAATATTTAACTGTTTTATTATTAAAACAATTTTTTTCTAATGAAAGAGATTCAAATAAAACTTTGTAATTTTCATAATAAATTTTAATTATTTTAATGTATAAGAATTTTTTTCCTGCTGTGATGGGCGTGACAAAGAAGTGACGGGTGTGACATTGTACAAAGTGTACAATTTGAAAGTTGTTTACCAAAAAAATACAGTGATCAGTATAGACAGTAAACTCAACAATAGTAAATCTACAAAATAAATTTAATAAAACTAACATATTTATGCAGCATGATCACTGATATATCACAAATAATTAATTTCCTTTCATTAGGAGTTCTTGGGTATGTATTATCAATCTTTTCACGCGTCTATGCAACAACTAACTGCATTACACTGCTAACATAGTTTAAAAATGCAATACTCAGGAAAAGTCTGAACAATTTATTTATTTTTTCGCATAGCAACATTAAGAATTAACAAGAACGAAAAATCATGCGTCAAGCAAAGATTATGTAACACTTTCCAACGCTTCCAAAAAATTTTACAAATCATTACCGTTTAATAAGCTAAAAGATAACATCTAAGTAAACAATTTGGAAAACGCATAACATATTTAAAAATATAATTTCAGGAATTTCCAACATATACAATATTCGGAAAAATATCCGAATACTTTTATTCAGCCCTGTATAGGATCTATAGATTTGTATATATACTACATAGGATGCTAAATTTTAGTTCAGTTACGAAACGCGTAGCACAGTTTAAAATTCTCTTTCTGGAGTTTCTGTCAATAAACGGAAATGTGTTCGCGAACTTTTGTGCTTCCCTGTATAGGATCTACAGAATTTATACACACCACGTAATTAATAAAAAGTGAGTTAATTTTAAAATCGCGTTCAGTAATTTAAAACGCACTTCCAGGAATTATTGTTAACAGACAGTAGAGAATTCTTTTGTGTGTCCCTGTAAATGAACGATGACTGCTATACACACAATATTCTGTAGTAAGCCTCTTGTAATGCACCTTAGTGATATATATAAATTTCAATGCGTTTAAAATAGCGAAACATTTAGATAAACCGCAGACGATTTTTCTCCATAGATGTAATGTAACGGAATTCTTTACACTGTCCCTGTAAAGTAACTATAAGTGCTATGCACACCCTATTCCATTTTTAGCTTCTTCTGATACACCTTAATGATATATATCAATTACAATGTGTTTGCAATTGTGTAACATCATTAAAATAAACCGCAAATGATTTTTCCCCATAGACCGTAATGTAACAGAATTCTTTTGAGTGTCCCTGTAAAAAAACTATAAGTGTTACACACTTCAGTTGAAATAGGGAACTTGCTATAGATAACGACAATAACATATAAAAATTGCAAGGCAATCCGACCATATTTACGGGAGTTAGAGCACGGACAGACGGCAGACGGCCAGACAAACCGAAGTCATAAACACTTTTCAACTAGGTTGGAAAGTGTTAAAAAGCATTAACAAAACCATTCAGCAAAAAAGACGGGCAGACGGCCATATACGGCCAGACAAACCGAAGTCATAAACACTTTTCAACTAGGTTGGAAAGTGTTAAAAAGCATTAACAAAACCATTCAGCAAAAATGTTTCAGCCAAAGATAAAAATCCTTATTATGCCAAAAAAAAAAAAAAAATGTTCATATTAACTTCTAGGAACGAATTCAAAGACTATACAAAACAGACAAGCATGTATTTCCTGTTGTGAATCAGTAATTTGAGGTTAAAACACAAGTTGTGGTTTAAACTTTATACCAGCTTCAAGTTTAGTACGAAGTTTGAATAATCGAGAAATGTATTTTGAGTATTTTCAAAATACTTTAGTTTTATCTGTTTAAAATACAAAATACAAATGTATTTTGAAAATGTATTTCAAATACATGTATTTTCGATACTGCCCAGCTCTTCTTGACAAAGTGACGCAGTCCAAAAAAACAGTTTTGACTTTGACTTAACCGATGCTTGTAATATGCTCTTTCACAGTTTTAAGTAGAATTTTCGCCGTTTAATTGAATCACATTTTTGAATAGAATTTGATTTAACAAAGCGGCGGATTCCGCCAAGGCGAAAAGGTCAAAAAATTTAATTTTAACTTTAGTTTTGATTCATATAAACGGCAATTATATTAATTTTTTTTTAGCTCTGGGGGGGGGGGGGGTTTAACCCCCAAACCCCCCCCTTGGCTGCGCCACTGCCGACTTTAACAGTATTTTCTGAAAGATCTTCTGCCTTTATCAAAAAAGGAAAACTCATTTCGACGATATAGCTTCTGCATAAGAAGACCTGCATATTTCATCCTTTTCCGAATAAAAATTAATTCAAGATTTTGTCAGAAATCCTAGAGTAGCCTTAAATTTTGACACTCAGTGCTGCCATCTCATGGTTACAAAGATAATATAAGATATACAAAGATAATATGGCAGTCCTTTGCTAATATAGAAAAAACAAGAAAGTAAAATCATGCATCAATGGTAGATTATGAAACACTTTCCAACACTTTCAGAATACTTTAACTTACATTCGCTTTTTAATAAGGTAAATATTATACGCAAGTAAACATTTTTGAAAACGCAAAAAACATTTGAAAACTAGATTTCAGCAATTACAGACAGGGTCCGATTTACAAATTTGGGGTCCTTGGGCACAGATGCTTATCGGGGCCCCCTTGCACCGATGCTTACTGCGGTCTTCAGTAAAAAAAAAAAAAAATATATATATATATGATTGAAAGCGGTAATTATTAAGATAACCACTACTGACTTTAATAATTTTGTGATATTTAATTGTTTTTTTATAAATTTTCTTCTCAATTTTTTAGTAGCAAACTTTTTTATAACATCCTCATAATCAATCTTGTTAACACTTTCCAACCTAGTTGAAAAGTGTTTATGACTTCGGTTTGTCTGGCCGTCTGCCGTCTGTCCGTGCTCTAACTCGCGTAAATATGCTCGGATTGCTCTGCAATTTTTATATGTTATTCTCGTTATCTATACCATGTTCCCTATTTCAACTGAAGTGTGTAGCGCTTACAGTTTTTTTACAGGGACACTCAAAAGAGTTCCGTTACATTACGGTCTATGGGGAAAAATCATTTGCGATTCATTTTAATCATGTTACACAATTTCAAACACATCGTAATTGATATATATCACTAAGGTGCATTACAAGAAGCTTAATATGGAATAGTGTGTACATAGCACTTATAGTTACTTTACAGGGACAGTCAAAAGAATTCCGTTACATTACGTCCATAGAGAAAAATCGTCTGCGGTTTATTTAAATAATGTTTCACTATTTTAAACGCATTGAAATTTATATATATCCCTAAGGTGCATTACAAGAGGCTTACTACTGAATATTGTGTGTATATAGCAGTCATCGTTCATTTACTGGGAAACACAAAATAATTCTCTACTGTCTGTTAATAATAATTCCTGGAAGTGCGTTTTAAGTTACTGAACGCGATTTTAAATTTAACTCACTTTTTGTTTATTACGTGGTGTATATAAATTCTGTAGATCATATACAGAGAGGCACAAAAGTTCGTAAACACATTTCCGTTTATTGACAGAAACTCCAGAAGGAGAATTTTGAACTGTATTACGCGTTTCTTAACTGAACTAAAATTTAGCATCCTATGTAGTATATATATGAATCTATAGATCATGTACAGAGCTGAATAAAAGTATTCGGATATTTTTCCGAATATTGTATATGTTAGAAATTCCTGAAATTACGTTTTTAAATATGTTATGCGTTTTCCAAATTGTTTACTTCGATGTTATCTTTCAGCTTATTAAACGGTAATGATTTGTAAAATTATTTCGGAAGCGTTGGAAAGTGTTACATAATCTATGCTTGACGCATGATTTTTCGTTCATGTGTTTTATCTTGCTGACTATTTCTCAAAATCGGTTCCGAAAGTGAAGGAAAAGTTTCCGGTAGGAATAGGATTTCCAGTTGCCCTTATAGGTAAGGAAACTTTTCCGAACCAACACGGAAAAAAAACGAAAAAAAACGAAAGTTTTTTCTTTCCGTCAGGAAACTTTTCCTGTTTGATTCAGAAACTAATCTTTAGACACAGAATAAATTCCTGGGTCTTACGGAAATCTTTCCATTCACATAAAGAAACGTTTTGGAAGAATGTAAGAATAGATAGAAAGTATTCCGTTTTAAAAAGGAAAACTTTCCATTCACAAAAAGAAACGTTTTGGAAGAATGGAAGAATAGATAGAAAGTATTCCGTTTTAAAAAGGAAAACTTTCCATTCACATAAAGAAACGTTTTGGAAGAATGGCAGAATAGATAGAAAATATTCCGTTTTAAAAAGGAAACTTTTCCGAATCACTCAGTAAAGTAATCTTGAAAAAATTAAAAATTCCTGTGTAGAATAGAAACTTTTTCTTTACTTTACGGATTTTTTTTTTTTCATTATGATCGGAAAATTTTCTGTATTGTAAAGAAACTTTTGTTTTAAAGAGTAGGATACATTACATGTAATGTACAAATAATACATTAATACATTAATACAAAGAATACATTACATGTAATGCATTTTATGATAACAAAATACTTAAAATGTGTGTATGTATTCAAAAAAGTTCTTAATAATATTTAATTGAGATAAAAGGAAATCAAAACAGTGTCCAAAAGCAATATTTTCATCTGTTATTGTTCCTACTCTTTATAACAAAAGTTTCTTTACAATAAAGAATCAGCTTGAAATTTTATTTATTTGTTACAAGCAGGGTTGTTTGATTTAAATCAGCTTGATTTAAATCGCGATTTAAATCATGATTTAAATCAAATGATTTTTAAAAAAAAATCTTTGATTTAAATCAGTTTTTTTAACATTCATATTTACTGGCTGAATAAGGATCAAATTCCTCATTCATATTAAAATAAAAGTTAAAATCATTCATTTCAGATTAAAAATTACCTTTCAATAACATTAAATAAAACTTTTATAGATTAAAAATACTATTATATTATGAAAGTAAATGCAACACTGCATTAAAAATATTATCTATCCCTAGTACATTCTCCAAAACTACTGATAAATACTTACTAATTTTTAAAGTTTTTTTTTTCTTAGTCACTTCCATTTTTTGAGAGCAAGATGCTGAAGCTAAAGTTAAATCTATTTAATATAATAGTATTTTCAGTGGAGAGTCACTTTCTCTAAAGCAAATTATACATAATTCACAAGTTTGTTTTACATTTACCTGCAAATTACAATATCTCATATGTTGATGTATTGATCATATAATGTGATCAATACATGGACTAATTATAACATAAATATTTGGACTGTTTATCTAACATAGAATTAATTCCAGTTTCATGTTTCTTCTATAATTGAAAATACTTTAATCCCTGTAACTAACTGATCCCTTTCCTCTTTCTTTTCCTAAAATTCATTGCTTATTGCAATGGAAATAAATAAGAAATGTTATTGTACTAAGCTAAGCACTAAGCAGTCATTCATATTGTCAAGTAAGCAAGATTGTTTTCTAAAATTGACCATGGCTGAGTAGGGGGGGGGGGGAAATAACACTGATAATTGATAGCTTCACACTTTTAGTTATAGGATTACCTTGCATTTGGTGCCTTAGAATAGTATAGTGTGAATTTGACTAATGATGAAAAAAAAAAGCCTTACTTTTTGCTTAAGACAAATACAGTTCACATTTTATATCCGTGATAATGAAATTTCAAGGAAAATCTAATCCTTATTCTGAATTTTTATTTGATGAAGACATCGTAACAAAGATTTCTCCCTTAGACTGGTGGAAAACACACTTTGATTCAGAAATTTGTGTATCAGATGGTGAGGGGAGTGTAAAGAAAGCCATAGAGCAACTGTTTACAGCAACAGCTACTTCTTGCTCCGTGGAACGGATTTTTTTAACATGGTTTAGTTCAATCTAAACTTAGAAATAAATTAGGAAATGATAAAGCAGCCAAATTGGTGTTCTTATACAAAACCTTAAATGCATAAATAGTTAAAAATGTTAATATAATTACATATATGTAAATAATTACAAAATAAAAACCAGATTTTGTAAGAGATTGAATTGTAATCTAATATTAAACTATAATCTTATATTAATGATTTAAACAATTATCTGTTCATAGATATTCACCAATGTTAAACTGTTTCTATTTAATATTTTGTCATAACTTAAAAATTATAGAATTGTTCTTGCATGATGCATAATAAATATATACCCATATGCATTTAGCATTCTTTGTTGTATTTGTTATACGTTGTTATATAAAATGTGTTATTTGGAGTAATACACGAAAGAAAATTTTAATAACTTTTAAATTAAATAGAAATTTATACATATAACACACATATTTATATGTACAACAATTTAATATTAGAATGTTTTAAATTTTAAATGAATCATCTAAATTTGTTTGCAACAATTTTACATTTAAATTATTTTGAATTCTTATCTAGAAATTGTAATGAAATTAATAGAAATATGTAAATCTATACAGAAAATATAAATAAATATCTGCAGAGTACACAAATAATATTATACTATAAAAATATTTAAAAAAATCAAAAAAATCCGATTTAAATAAAAAAAATCTGATTTAAATAAAAAAAATCCGATTTTTTTGATTTTTTTAAAAAAATCACGATTTTTAACAACCCTGGTTACAAGTATACTAATACGTTTAGCTCATGGGTATTTACATATTTTTTTTAAATAAGTATTTTATTACAAGGAATGCTATAGGGAAGTATCTTCATAAACAAGGAGAAGTAATTCTCGTAAAAAAAAGAAGTGTATAAATAAATAAAAAGTACACAATGAAATGGATTTTATTTTCATAAAATACATAATATACTTTTATTTTCTTTAGAATGTGTGTATGTTTCCTAGAAAAAAAAAATAACAATATATTTTAAGCGATATATAAGAAAATCAAAATAGTGTCCAAAACAAACCTTTTCATCTGTTGTCTGTATAGCAAAGTGGACTGTATAAAGATGCCAGCTTATTGGTGCCAGAATATATACATAGGTGTAGCCAGTGGTGAAGTGTGTGTGGGAGATGATTGCCCCAGGCACTAAATATTTAGGTGATGCCAAAAAACTGTTAAATAAGATATTAAAAACGGAACAGAATTTTTTCAATTTCGACTGGATATTTAAAACCCACACTTATGTCATTGGGTGTAGCACAAGTATATGACATGTTGCATGCGTATGAAGTGTATGCAACTAACATTGAAGTGTTAATGGTGCTGGAAAGACTTTCTATTGCTGTATATCCAAAACAAAGGACATACAAAACATTTTTTAATCACAATAGTGACTGCCCCTCCTTAAAAAACTAGACCTTCTTTCAATTTACGCCTTAAAAAAAAATAAGCTTATGGGGTCGTCTTCATTCTTAAGTTGTACAAAACTCCAAACTTTTCAATATGCACACCTAACTTTGACATTATATTTTCCTCTTTCGGTAACTTTTACTCAAGGATACCAAACGGGAAGTCACTTGGTCAAAATGTTTAATAATCAGGAAGTTTAAAGTTTGGAACTCCTAATGTTAAACAGCTTGTGGAGTTTTTTTTATATATAATTCAATACTTGACGTAATAATTTTAGATTCGTATATTTTATTTGAAGCTTTTCGAAATCTATTTCGGTTAAAAATTATAGATTATGGTTCATAGTTAATTTATAAAAAAAAATGTATTTTAAAATTAATTAAAAAAATTAATTTTAATAGAAATAGACTTCTAAAAACATCAAATATGCAAATAAAAAATCACAGCTGAAGTAGTTTTTAAGTTAACAAAACACTACCCACATTACAGTCTGATTTGCAACGATTACAGATTAGGAGTTACAAACTTTAAATTTTCATAATTTCAAAACTACTTGACATTTACTGAAAAAAACAAACATGATGCCACAATTAGATGCTATTGAGTTTGCTACAATTTCGGCATGAATATGACCCTCTAAGCTTATTTTTTCAACATTAAATTAAAAAAGACAGTTTCCAGAGAATAACTTTGTTTTTTACTGTGACAGTTTGGAGATTAAATGTTCTTTTTTGTCCCCAAATACACCCTGCACATATGATATTTCAAATTTGTCACTTTTTATACCCAATTTGTGTCACAGAGACACTTTCCAATTAGGAACATTGCTGCACCTAACTATTATAACCCAATTTGGGTGCTTTTCTGCTCTATTGCACACACACAAAAAAAAAAGAAGAAAAAAAATTCTAGAAAATATTTTATAAATTCTGAAAATTTATATAGAGCAGCATTGAAACTTTAATTTTTTATCTTTTATGTGGAAGGTATTTTTTTTCTCCTGTCTTAATTAAAAACGCCATAAAATAATAATAATAATAAAGTAAATCTAAAAACTTTTGAAGTCATGTAAATTATAAGAATATGCAGAATTCAGTTAACCCTAATAAATACGTTGATGATAAAACAATTTTTAGAAGCCCTACAATTTGAAAATGTACAAGACTTTGAACTTGAAGCTCAACTGAAAATTACATAACAAAAAGCCTCAGTAAATGAAAATTTTTATGAAAAACAGGGTTCGTGATTTTACTTATTTATTTAATCAAAAAAATCATTTTTTGTTAAAATTTAAATCAGCTATTTTTTTAAAATTCAAAATACAATTTTAAAATTACGCGTTTTAAATTAAAATAACCTTTACTAAATCATTAAAATTAATAAGTAGAAAAGCTCATTTAAATTTATTTGAATTTTAAAAAATATATAGAAACTCATTCACTTGTTTAATTTGAAATATTTTAATCATATAAACAGTTAAAAATATACAGTTAAAAAATGGAGCAACAGAAAATGATATAATTTGAAAATGTGAATTCTCTTTTACTTTTGAAAACATGAAATAAATTAAACAAGTTGTCTTGTGTTATATATCACTTATTTACACTAACTGCAATTTAACAATATACTTTTTATTGAACTATTCTGTATAAAATATATACCACCTTAAATTACCCCTTTTGATAAAATAAAAAGCATATGCACTCTTCATTACTAAAAGCTAAATCTTTTTGTTTTGACCAAATTTCTCTATAAAAAATCTTAAAATATAAAAGATAATGTAAGAATTTTATTCAGAAAAAAAAAAAATGCAATTTTAAACATTCTATTCTAGACCTGGATTATATACAGTATTCCTTTAAACATACCTATTCCAGATTATATACACTACTCTGGAATACATACACTATTCATTTAATGAAGTTGGAGCATATATTAAAAATACTTAAGATAATTATGATTATCTGGTATAAATTTTAATGGATCTGAAAAATTATTCTTTGTTATTAAAATGTTTGAAAATAACAACAAATAAATTTATGCTTTAATCTTTTAACATTTTTTAGCTGAGATTCTCTATTTCAAAATTAAAATTTTTATTTTAAAGTGTGATATTTGATTTTAATAAAATTCAAAAAGCAAGGATTTTGAGTTCTGTCTCTCCCAGTACTTAAATTTGCAATGTATTGTTGTCAAAAAATAATATTTATAATAAATTATCTTAACCTAAATTTTAAAAAAAAGTTTATTTAAATAAATCAGTTGATTTAAATCAGGATTAAAATCAAGTTGATTTAAATCAATGAACTCTGATTAAAAATTGTTAGACTATACAAGTGTTATTTAGCAATTATTTAATTTAAATTGAGATTATACTGCTGAAATATAATTTCAATTATTGATCTAAATATTTTAAGATTTCTGAACTTTCTGTATTATAACTGATTAGATAAGGTTGAAGAAATTGGCAATGAAACTATGCTTAGATTTCAAAAGATACCAAAATTTACCAATTGCTGTAAAAAAAGTAATTAAAAAAAATTTATTTCCAAAATCATGTACTTGCATACAATATTTTAACAAAAGATTGTATTCAAGTAAAAGTTATAACACCAATCTGGTGAATCTGCTAAATAAACTTATCAAAAGCCAATTTGATAACTTAATACCTGCATTATATTTTGAAGAAATAAAATAAGGACTTGCGAATAATACTTATAAACTCTTTACAAATGAAAAAAGCAAAAATATGGAATATATAAGCACTTACTTACAGTGTAAGTCCAGTTGCCATTAAATATATATATATATATAAAACCATAAATGAAACATTATCATAACACCAACTTAAACAATGAAATAATTAAGTATGAAATAATTAGTTGACAATGAAAGATTCCCCAACACACTTAATATGGAATCAAAAACATTGAAAGAATAAGAAATTAAATAAAAATTGAATAAATGGAATTAAATGAATTAATTGAAATGAAATTTGTGGAATTTAGACAGAATTATCAAGTCCCAATTGCCTAAATACCACAAATAAAATGAAATGAGATGTTTCATCATCATATTAGACATGCATTGCTAAAAAATATGATATTGGGACTACATCTCAAATACAATGAATCAAATCAGTAATAAAATAAAAAATAAAATACAATATTAAAAAGGAAAGAAGCCATACTTATAAGTTACATTTAATAAAGACATTAAGTATAAAATCCATAAAGATGAAAAGAGATATAAATAAGATACCTTGCAGTTCATGAACCATCATGAAAACCAACATGACTGGGGAATGAATTGCATAAAAAATCATAACATGTTGCCAATTTTAGAAATATAAATTGTTTAGAAATATAAATTGCTTTGCAGTGATGCCAGAAATAATGTTAAAATATAATGGATTATAAAATAAACAGGAATATTAGTGCTGCCATCTATTAGTAAAAGTGAATATAATCTGAATCGAAGGAATTGGATGGAAATAAATGTTTCATAATTCAACCAAATTACTATCTTAATTGATACCAATTAGTTAAATAATAAATAAATGAAATTAATTAATAAATAGAAAATCGAATTACATTAAAGGATGTATTAATGAATAATACTATGTTATAAATAAGTATTAAGATGGAAAAATTAATAATAAAAAACAACTTAAAATAGTGCTGCCCTCTAGTGGTAAAAGTAAATATAAAGTAATGGATGGAAATTAGTGTTTAATAATTAAACCAAATTACTATCTTAATGATAGCCATTAGTTAAATAATAAATAAATGAAATTAATTAATAAATAGAATGTTGAATAATATCTAAGTAATGGATATATATATACACTGTTAAAAATTTGCAGCAAACTGTCCAGTCATTTGACCGTTTTAATAGAAAACAGTTACATAACCGCAATTTAACTTTATTCTGACCATATTATTGCCCATATTATGGTCCGAATAGAGTTAAATTACGGTTATGTAACCGTTTTCTATAAAAACGGTCAAATGACTGGACAGTTTGCTGCAAATTTTTAACAGTGTA
This sequence comes from Maratus michaelseni, assembly GCA_963931845.1. Classification (NCBI taxonomy): domain Eukaryota; kingdom Metazoa; phylum Arthropoda; class Arachnida; order Araneae; family Salticidae; genus Maratus; species Maratus michaelseni. The sequence goes on along the minus strand of OZ007599.1, from coordinate 204,170,284 downwards.
TATATATTTAAATTAAAATAAAAATACTTTAAAAAAATACTTAAAAATTAAGGAAATTTTAAAAAATGTAACAATACCAGTATTGGACATCTGTTTCCTGCTGGTGAAAGCTATATTTTGGTAATTGTATAAGGGAATTTATCACCTCTTTTAAATTTCCGTTGGTTACCATGGGATTTCACAATCAGCATTAAAGGGGAAAAATGATATCACAGGAATATAGTAGAAAAACGTGATAATAATTTTACAAAATGTAACAAGAGATTTAGAAGATTATCAAATATTCGGCTGAATACTAACTTTTTAAAAAGTATATTGATTACAATTTTTTTTATCATGATTAATAACAAAGAAATAAATGTTTGTGAGTCTTTTATTCCTCAATGGCAGATGACTTAGTAGCAGAATATTAAAAATTGCAAATAATTCAGAAAAAATATCTATAAAATAGGAGTGCATTCAATAAAAAATCTGTCTTAGCAAATATGTATGTGCTATTTTTTTTAACTTAAACTTATTAAAATAAATCAAGCGCATTTAATTTACACAAACATTAAATTGCACATGTTGAAAAAAATACCATTTTTTAAAAAATATATAAATTACTCGATTTCTTCTGGCTAACAACAAAAGACAGAAAAAATAAAACAAACATTTACACTGAAAAATAAAATTTATTTTCAACAAAACTATAAATCAAAATGTTTTAATAAAACAAATTACAGCATGTATGCTATTGGCTTTTATTCCTTTAGAATTGATGCATTTAGTAAAAAAGCCTGCCTAGATTCCGGCCTAGATAACAGCCTTAATTAAACACCCAGTAGGATGCTACCGCAACGAAATTGACTCAGTGGTACATTTCTCAGAAAAAACTGTCACACCATCAACATACGAAAACACCTTGACGTCCTTTCTAACATCCTCATTCTCTATTATGCAAGGATGATCTGTTCTAGCTGGAAGGCGACATTGATCACTGCAGTATTATCCTGTAATAATAACAGTAATAATATTATTTTTTTTATTGTATTAATTGCTAGTGACCATGTATATTTAAAAAGATAAAAACAGCACAAGAGCAAAGAATGATTAAGGGGACACTTCATCTTCAGCGATAAGTATTTTTAAGAACAAAATATTTAAAAATTTTTCTTTAAGTAAAAAATTCAAAATTCATAAAATTAAAAAAAAAATTAAAATTAAGGAAATTTTTAAAAATGTACTCTACCAGCATTGGACATCTGCTTCCTGCTGGTGAAAGCTATATTTTGATAATTCTATAACGGAATTTATCATTTCTTTAAAATTTACATAGGTTACTATGGGATTTCACAATCAGCATTAAAAGAAAAAAAAAATGGTGCCACAGGAATATAGTAGAAAAACATGACAATAATTTTACGATATGTAACAAATAGTGATTTAGCAGATTATCAAATATTAGGCTGGATACTAACTTTTTAAAAAGTATATTAATTAAAAAAATTGTATATATTAAATTGGAAATAAAATAATAAAAAGAAAAGTGCTCAGTCAAACTGATGGCATTGAGCTCACAGGCTATTCACACTATTTGCATATTATACTCTTATTTCAAAGAAAAAACCCACTTATATAAATTAAAAGGGGGGGGGTCATTAGCTACCCTATTTACGTCTTTTATACTTAACCAATAAACGTCCAAATCTATTCAGGGAAGCGCCTTATCAAAATAAACCGGTATACAACAATTGAAGCAAATTGGATAATTCGGCATGAAAAAACTATTTATCTAAATTAAAAGGAAGAATTAGTCCCCGTTCCCCCTTTATACTTAACCAACAGATCCCCCCCCCCCCAAAAAAAAAAAAAATCAGGGAAGCACCTATCAGAATAAACCTATATAAAAAATTTGAAGCAAATCGGATAATTCTGCATGATAAACCCATTTATCAAAATTAAGGGGAGGGAATTCGTCCCCGTTCCCTCCTTTATACTTAACCAATGGGTTTGTTCCATTCTAGTCAAATTCCTTACCAGTGGAAAGCAATTAAGACAGTGAAATACAGGGGGTTGTGTAGGACTCTCATACTGTCATCTTCCTGGTCTGAAATGGACAAATACGAACCCCACCCTCACAGGTTTATTGCTATGGAAGGGGTTTAGAAGGTACGCGAAAGAAGCCTGCGGCGAGAGCTGTCGGTGAACTTGTTGGAGTAAAATTTATCGTTTTATTGCTTTTCTGAGCAAGGTTTAGTATTATTTGATGTTTCATCTCCACTGACCTATAAAATGGTATTAAGGCAAAAACAATTAGAAAATTCTGTGAAAAGTATCTTCCCAGGGATTTTCTTTCTTTCTTTCTTATTTTCTTTGTAGGATTATTACAAGGTCTGATTTTTGCCACAGTTCAGCTTTGTGTCAGTCACAATGGTAGTGCGCTTTATAAATTCGCTAAAAAATAACAAATTTGCGATATACAACGATTATTTATTACTAAAAAATAATCAAGTATGTGCCTATGAAAGATGGTTAAATGTCTATGCATAGTTTCTGATTCTATAAAACTTTTTTATAGATACGTTAATTTGACCACCCCCCCCCCCCCCACACACACACTTTCGAAAATTTAAATTTCAAAGTTACCAGGAATTAGCTCTCAATTAGCTCTAATTTGCTCTCGAATATTAGAATTTGCTCTGCTTCTGGTATCGAGATATTTCAGTTACAAGAAGGGGCCGAGTGTTAAGGGGGCCGAGAGGAGCCCCCCCCCTCCACTTTCGAATATTGCAATGAACAAAATCACCGTTTTTATAAAATTAACTTTAAAAATCAAATTTCCATTTGATCATTTAAAAAGAGTTCATATTCATTTGCACACAACTTGTCTACGAAAACGAATTTTTGCATGGGTTTTTTTTAGTTTCGTAAGTACTTTTAGCATTCCTAGCAAATACAATCATGATAGAAATCTAGGCATTCATGCATTCAACCTCTTTTTTTGGAGCCCAAACCCAGTGACTCTAAATGCGAACCCGAGTCCGACAGTAGGCAGCAGAAAATCATTAATAAGATTTTAAAATTGTTTAAAGATTTATTTTGTTATTTAAATATATCTCGTTACATAGAAATATATATTAATCCTAAATACGCTTTCACGTTTCGTGATTTTTCATGTCCCTGAAAATCGGTTTAAAATAACAAATTTGTTATTTATACCCAACCATTGGCAGAAATAAAAATTCTTATATTATTTTTTTTAATATAATTGTACAACTATGACAAAAAGGCGTGAATTATGTTTCTCAATTATTTTGGAAAAGGGCTTCAAACAGAAAGAAACGATAGACAAAGGATATCCCACTTCTTTTTTATGTTATTAACACTGACCATGCACAGGCTTCAAAATCAGGTAGAATATTTCTCCTTTTGTCCCATCAATAACAACTCAATTCCATTTCAAACAAATTTTTAAATTTATTTAAAACACTTTAAGAAACTTAGAGTACATTCTTGTTTCTCAAATAGCAAGTTTTTTTTTTCGCTCTTATCAATTTGTGATAAAATAAATTAAATTTTTTTTTATCTTGAATCCGCCCGAGCCTGTGGACTGGCATAAAATTTACAGACCTAACTAGTTTCGCGCTCAAACTCTGATTCGAACTGATCCCTTTTCATATCTAATGCATGGTTAATAAAAGAAAAAAAAAATTACGCACAAATTTTCAACGTTTTGTAAAATGGTAAATCAATCATTTATTCATGCATGTGTGTGTATGTTTGAAGATTTTGCTATTGATAAACTTTAGTTTAAAAATAAAATTATTAGCATTATTGCCATTTCCAATTCAGAATTAAAATAATCATAAATCAATTTGATTCATAATTGAAGAGGGTTTTAATGAAGAAGAGAACTAAAAAGTTAGTCATGATATTTAGAAATGTTTTACATACATATCATTACTTTTAGAATATTTAATCATTAAATGTATATATTTTTTGATACAATAAAAAAATTGTAGTTAGTGAGAGTATTACAGAATGCTTTTTTTTTTTCAACATAAAATGTTTTATACTGATTGTTATAAAAATGTGACGTCATAACAGAAGATGGTTATGGTTTGAAAATAAAATTATTTTTTAATAATTATGAGAATTATTGTTTTTTTTACCTTCTATTTATTCTGTTAACCAATAATGGCATAAACGTTTATAAAATGTTTTTTTGTTCCCTTAAAAATATTTTTGATAAGCCATTTCAACTTGTAAAATGGCCAACTGCAATTAACTTGATTTCAGTAAATGATATCGTTAAACTTTGGTAAAATTTAATTTTTGTCACTACTTTAAATTTTGTAAACGTAAAAGTTATTTTTCCAAAAATTAGAAAAAAAAAAAAGGAATTAAGAAAATGTTAAATAAAATAAATGTATTTATTTTGAATTTTTTTTTTTTACATTGACAATATTTGATAAATAATGTACATAACTTCCATATTTCCGCAAAACATTCTGTTCTGAATTGAAATGTTTGTTATTTGAAGCCCTTGCTAATGACATAAAGATATGTAAAGATTAATAATCAAAGACAAAGCTATTTCAAAATATTAAATTCCTAGGCATAAATTTTCCCTTTTAATAATAGTAAATAGAAATAATAAGCAGTTATGAAATTTTAAAAACACCTTCTTAAGAATAAAGGAAAAAAGCAAAAATTCGCAAAAATGATAATATTAACTTAGTAAAATCTTAAATTTAAAGAAATTATAATTTTAGATTTATGATAAGGTTATGAATTAAAAAAAAAGTTAATCACAAACACATATGGATTTATCAATTGACTGAATGCTAAAAACTTATTTTATGTATATCAAAGTTGGATTTTTGAATAGATTTTAGGCATGCGGCAGTCCAAAATGCATCGTCATGAGACAAAATCGTTTATGACTCAATATTTAATCCATGCATTTATCAAAAAATGAAAAATGCTATTCGATTTCAAATGTTTTCAGTAATATTTATATTTAAAACGGACTAATGTGCATGAATGTGTCAGAAAATTTTGTGTTGTCGAGCAAAATCTTCAAACATCTACTCATATGTATGAATAAATGATCGATTTACCATTTTACAGAACGTTGAAAATTTGTACTTTTTTTTTCCTTTTATAAAGCATGCATTAGATATGAAGCGGGATCAGTTGGAATCCAAGTTTGGGCACGAAACGGGTTAGGTCTATAAATTTTATGCCAGTTTTCGGGCTCGGGTGAGTTCAAGATAAAATATTTTATTTTATTTTATCACAAATTGAAATGAGTGACAAAAAAACTTGCTATTAGAGAGACAAGAATGTACTCTAAGTTTCTTAAGGTGTTTTAAATTCATTTAAAAATTTGTTTGAAATGGAATTGAGTTGTTATTGATGGGACAAAAGGGGAAATATTCTATCTGATTTTGAAGCCTATGCAGGGTCAGTGTTAATAACATAAAAAAGACGTGAGATATCCTTTGTCTATCGTCTCTTTCTGTTTGAAATCCTTTTCCAAAATTACTGGGAAACATAATTCACGCCTTTTTGCCATAGTTGTACAATTATATTAAAAAGAATAATATAAGAATTTTAATTTCTGCCAGTAGTTGGGTATAAATAACAAATTTGTTATTTTAAACAGATTTTCAGGAATATGAAAAATCACGAAACGTAAAAGCGTATTTAGGATTAATATTTATTTTTATGTATATATATATATATATATATATATATATATATATTATATATATTTAAATAACAAAATAAATCTGTAACAATTTTAAAATTTTATTAATGATTTTCTGCTGCCTACTGTCGGACTCGGGTTCGCATTTAGAGTCATTGGGTTTGGGCTCCAAAAAAAAGAGGTTGAATGCATGAATGCCTAGATTTCTATCATGAATGTAATTGCTAGGAATGCTAAAAGTACTTACGAAACTTAAGAACCCCCCCTGCAAAAATTCGTTTTCATAGAGAAGTTGTGTGCAAATGAATATGAACTTTTTTTAAATGATCAAGTGGAAATTTGATGTTTAAAGTTAATTTTTTAAAAACGGTGATTTTACTTATTGCGATATTCGAAAGTGAAGGGGGTGGGGGGAGCTAAATTAACGCTCGGCCCCTTCTTGTAACTGAAATATCTCGACATCAGAAGCAGAGCAAATTCTAATATTAGAGAGCAAATTAGAGCTAATTGAGAGCTAAATTTTGTCATATTTGAAATTTCGATATTCGAAAGTGGGGGTGGGCGTTAACTTAGCCCCCCCCACCATTCTAATTGGAATATCGCGGTACCATAACCAGAGCAAATTCTAATATTAGAGAGCAAATTAGAGCTAATTGAGAGCTAATGCCTGGTATCTTTGAAATTTAAATTTTCGAAAGTGGGGGGGGGGGGGGGGCAAGTTAACGCATCTCTTTTTTACAGGAATTATTTTGATCGACTTCAACATTGCGCTTATAAGAATTCTTCGATCGACTTCAACATTGCGCTTAAAAGAATTCTTCGATTTAAAAAATACCTGCTTCAAAATTTTTATTTCTATAAAACTACCAATTTTCTTTTAGCAAACTACTAAACCTGTATATGCAATAGTTTTCTTAATATAAGCCACCTCCAATCACAAAATATTTAATTAAGGCAGCATCAGCTGCTTTTTTTTTTTTTTTTTTTTTTTTTTTTTTACTATACAGAGAAAATTATTGAGATATTTTCTGCAAATTTCCACAAATATTAATAAATTTAAGAAGATTACTAATTCGGAAACCTTTTCCTATTTTATTTTCTACAATATTTATATTTACAGTATTTGTTGTAAAATGAGATATCGCCATTGATTGACCACGCACGCACACACAGCTTACTTATTCCTAGCTTTATTAACATCCATTCATATCTTTATTTGAAACAATACATTTCTTTGGATGTTAGGTATATTTTGCGACAAACAAAAGTAAAATAAACACATTTTTGCTCGCTGAAGTTCTTTGTTTCTATACTCATTTTTTGGACAATGGTCAAAAAAGGACTATAACCTTAATTGCTACCAGACCGCTTCAGTAACCTTTTTGACCCCTGAACCCGCGAAGAGGGTTATGCACGCATGAATGGGTGTGACACTCCTTATCTCGGATCCGTATTTTGATTTGTAAAAGATCCCTAAAGTCCCCTCTCTTTTTTCGGGTTGAAATTTTTTGGGGAAAAAGGAAGTCACGAACCAATGAACCCCCAAAACTAATGCGGGAAGCGCCTTATCACAATGAATCAATATACAAAATTTGAAGCAAACTAGATAATTCTGCATAAAAAACCCATTTATCTAACTTAATGTGGATTAGCCCCTCGTTCCACCCTTTACACTTAACCAATGAACCCCCAAAATTTATCAGGGAAGTGCTTTATCACAATTGAAAATATATACCAAATTTGAAGAAAGTCGGATAATTCTTCACGAAAAACCCATTTATCTAAATTAGGGTGAGCATTAACCCCTTTTCCCCCCTTTTATACTTAACCAAAGAACCCCCAAAGCTAATCAGGGAACCGCCTAATCAGAATGAACTTATATACCAAATTTGAAGCAAATCGGATAATTCTGCATGAAAAACCCATTTATCTAAATTAAGGAGGGGGGATTAGCCTCCCGTTCCCACCTTTATACTTAACCGATGAGCCCTCAAAACTAATCAGGGAAGCGCCTAATCACAATGATCCTATATATAATATCTGAAGCAAATTGGATAATTCTTCATGAAAATCCATGTATCTAAATTAGGGGGGGGGCATTAACCCCTTCCCCCCATTTATACTTAACCAAAGAACCCCCAAAGCTAATCAAGGAAGCGCCTAATCAAAATGAACTTTTATACTACATTTGAAGCAAATCGAGTAATTCTGCATGAAAAACCCATTTATCTAAATTCAGGAGGGGCGGATTAGCCTCCCGTTCCCCCCTTTATACTTAACCAATGAACCCCCAACCTAATGAGGGAAGCGCCTTGTCACAATGAAGCTATCTATAAAATTTAAAGCAAATTGGATAATTCTGCAAGAAAAACACATTTATGTAATTCAAGGGGGTATTAGCCCCCGTTCCCCCCTTTATACTTAACCAATGAACCCACAAAACTAATCAAGGAAGCGTCTAATCACAATGAAGCTACATACAAAATTTGAATCAAACTGGATAAGTCTGCATAAAAACCCATCTATCTAAATTAGGGGAGACATGAGCTCTGCATTCCCTCCCTTTATACTTAACAAATAAACCCACAAAACTAATCAGGGAATCTTCTTATTACAATGATCCTGTTTAAAATTTGAAGAAAATTTGATAATTCTACATAAAAAACCCATTTATCTAAATTAGGGGGGATTAGCCCTCGTTCCCCCTTTCTGCTTAACCAATGAACACCCAAAACTAATCAAGGAAGCACCTTATCAGAATGAACTTATATAACAAATTTGAAGCAAATCGGATAATTCTGCATGAAAACCCCATTTATCTAAATTAAGGAGAGCACATGGTGTTGTATCTGAAAATTCCATTCGAAGTCGACCGGAACCGACAGAAAAATTCCACCGGACCGTAACCCGATCCTAAAAGGCCAAATAAATTTATTCGAGTCGCAACCCGACCCGAACCAGAAAACTCCAGTTAACCCGAAATCCGACACGAACCCGACAAAAAAAAACATCGAACCGTAACCTGATCTGAACCCGACAAAATAAATTCCTTCATGTCGAAACGCGACCCGAACCTAAAAATTCGATGTTAACCAGTAACCCAACCCGAACAAAACATAAAAATTCCATCGAACCGTAACCAGATCCGAACCCAATAAAATAAATTCCTTCGTGTTGCAAACCGACCCGAATCTGAAAATAATAGTTAACTCGAAAAATAAATTTCCTCGTCACTCAACCCGAACCGAAACTGAAAATTTAAGTTAACCTAAAACCGACCCAAACCTGAAAAGTTAATTTAACCCGAAACCTAACCCAAACATGAAATTTTAAGTTAATGCGAAACACAAAGTCAACACGCAACCCAACCTGAAACTGAAAATTTAAGTTAAACCGAAACCCGAACCCGTCAAAAATTCCATCGAACAGTAACCCGATCCGAACTCGACGAAACAAATTCCTTCGTGTCGCAACCCGACCCAAACTTGGAAAACAAAGTTAACCTGAAACTTAATCCGAACCAGACAAAAAAATTCCATCGAACCGCAACACAAACAGAAAACATTAAAATAATTTCCATTGTCATGCAACCTGAAAATTTAAGTTAGCCCGAAACCCGACAAAAAAAATCCATCGAACCGTAACCCGATCCGAACCCGACAAAATAAATTCCTTCGTGTCTCAATCCGATCCAAACCAGAAAATTCAAGTTAAACCGAAACCCGACCCGAACTCGATAAAAAAAATCTATCGAACCGTATAAACGACCCGAACCCGACAAATTAAATTTCGTCGTCGCGCAACTCGATCCGAAACTGAAATTTTAATTTAACCCAAAAACCGATTTGAACCTGAAAATTTAATTTAACCCGAAACCTAACCCAAATAGGAAAATTAAAGTTAACTCGAAACCCAAAGTCGACACGCAACCCGACCCGAAATTGAAAATTGAAGTTAACCCGAATCCCGAACCCGTCAAAAATTTCATCGAACCGTAAACCGATCCGAACCCGGGAAAATAAATATCTTCGTGTCACCCGATCCAAGCCAGAAAATTCAAGTTGACCCGAAACCCGACCCGAACCCGATAAAAAAATCCATCGAACCGTAACCCGATCCGAACCCGATAAAATAAATTCTTTCGTGTCACAACCCGATCCAAACCTTGAGTTTCGGGTTAATTTCGATTTCCAAGTTTGGGTCGGGTTGTGACACGAAAGAATTTATTTCGTCGGGTTCGGATCGGGTTACGTGTGACTTTGTGTTTCGAGTTAATTTCAATTTTCAGGTTTGGAATAGGTTTCGGATTAAATTAAATTTTCAGTTTCAGGTCGGTTTTGGGTTAACTTAAATTTTCAGTTTCGATTCGGGTTGCGTAACGACGAAAGTTATTTTGTCGGGTTCGGATCGGGTTAAGGTTCGATGGATTTTTTTATCGTGTTCGAGTCAGGTTTCGGCTTAACTTGAATTTTCTGGCTTGCATCGGGTTGTGACACGAAGGAATTTATTTTCTCGGGTTCGGATCGGGTTACGGTTCGGTGAAATTTTTGACGGGTTCGGGTTTTGGGTTAACTTCGATTTTCAGTTTCAGGTCGGGTTAAGGTTCGATGGATTTTTTTATCGTGTTCGAGTCAGGTTTCGGCTTAACTTGAATTTTCTGGCTTGCATCGGGTTGTGACACGAAGGAATTTATTTTCTCGGGTTCGGATCGGGTTACGGTTCGGTGAAATTTTTGACGGGTTCGGGTTTTGGGTTAACTTCGATTTTCAGTTTCGGGTCGGGTTGCGTTTCGACTTTTTGTTTCGAGTAAACTTTAATTTTGAATTTGGGTTAGGTTTCGGGTTAAATTTAATTTTCAGGTTCAAATCGGTTTTTGGGTTAACTTAAATTTTCAGTTTCGGTTCGGGTTGCGTGACGACGAAATTTATTTAGTCGGGTTCGAATCGGGTTGCAGTTCGATGGATTTTTTTATCGTGTTCGGTTTAACTTAAATTTTCTGGTTTGGATCGGGTTGTGACACGAAAGAATTTATTTTGCCGGGTTCGGATCGGGTTACGGTTCGATTGATTTTTTAATCGGGTTCGGGTTAACTTGAATTTTCTGGTTTGGATCGGGTTGTGACACGAAGGAATTTATTTTGTCGAGTTCGGATCGGGTTACGGTTCGATGGAATTTTTGACGGGTTCGGGTTTTGGATTAACTTCAATTTTCAGTTTCGGGTCGGGTTGCGTTTCGACTTTGTGTTTCGAGTTAACTTTAATTTTCAGGTTTGGGTAATGCTTCGGGTTAAATTAAATTTTCAGGTTCAAATAGGTTTTTGGGTTAAATTAAAATTTCAGTTTCGGATCGAGTTGCGCGACGACGAAATTTAATTTGTCGGGTTCGGGTCGTTTATACGGTTCGATAGATTTTTTTTATCGAGTTCGGGTCAAGTTTCCGGTTAACTTTTCTGGTTCAGATCGGGTTGCGTCGCGACAAAAATTATTTTGACGAGTTCGGATCGGTTTACGTATCAATGGATTTTTATTTCTCTGGTTCGGGTCGGCTTTCGGGTTAACTTCAATTTTCAGGTTTGGGTTGGGTTGCGAGACGAAAAAATTTATTTTGTCGGGTTCGGATAAAGTTACGGTTTGATGGATTTTTTTTTTTTTTTGATTCGGGTTGGGTTTCAGGTTAACTATTATTTTCAGGTTCGGGTTGGTTTGCGACACGAAGGAATTTATTTTGTCGGGTTCGGATCTGGTTACGGTTCGATGGAATTTTTATGTCTTGTTCGGGTTGGGTTACGGGTTAACATCGAATTTTTAGGTTCGGGTCGCGTTGCGACATGAAGGAATTTATTTTGTCGGGTTCAGATCGGGTTACGGTTCGATGTTTTTTTTGTCGGGTTCAAGTCGGATTTCGGGTTAACTTGAGTTTTCTTGTTCGGGTCGGGTTGCGGCTCGAAATAATTTATTTTGTCCTTTTAGGATCGGGTTATACGGTTCGATGGAACGTTTCTGTCGGGTTCGGGTCGACGAATGGAATTTTCAGGTTCGAGTTGGATACACCACCATATTTTGACAAAGAACTGGTCATTTTCTAAATATGCATAGTCATTTTTCAATTAGCTTAACGCTGCCTAGGCTCTTTGCAATGAGTCTAAAAATGTCATGCTGACTGAAAAATAAATGACCATATTCCAATTAGCCTAACGCTGTCTAGGCTCTTTGCAATAAGCCTGTAAAACATCAGGCTGATTGGGAAAAGGGAAATGATTCTCCAATTAGACCGGCTCTTTGCAAAGAGCCTAGGCTGTTTGCAAAGCGCCGGATTTCTCAATTAGCATACGACATATATATTTTTAACCTGAAAAAATATTGTGGACATACTTTTCAAAAAAGCGGTTCAACCCGAACCCGACCCGCAAGTGTCAAAACCCAACCTGAAACAATGAAAGTCAACACGAACCGAACCCTATCCGTAACGAAAAAATATACCGCCGACCCGACCCAACCCTAACTACGGGTCGGGTCAGGTCGGGTACACCGACATGATGCAGGACTCTACTGTGGAGTCCAAAAATAGCAGAATTTTCAATTTTTGCAATACCTCTTGTTCTGCAAACCCCAAAAAACTGAGAGAAAGGACTGTATACTAAATGCAAAATAACAACGAGAGTTTTCAATTTAAAACAGTTTTCATGCCGTACATAGACAATTTATTGGACCTCTTTAACCTGGGTCGGTTGGTATATATAGTCCAAAAATGAAAATAATAGTTCAGTTTATAAATTTAAAATCACATATAATTGGTTTAATTTCACTTCGAATTGTCCTAAAAAGAAGCTAAAGACTGAGTCAAGTCGGACAGTTTTATAGCGACTCTGATTCTCCCCCCCCCCCCCCAAAAAAAAAAAAATAATAATAATAATAATAAAAAAAAAAAAAAAAAAAATGGGCCCGATTCAGACTCCGACTCCACAGTCCTGGAAGAAATGGTTGTGTGGGGCCGAATCTAAAAAATGCTAAGCTTTGAGATTACTTAAGAGTAGTAGTTGGAGGGGTCGCAAAAATGCTGTGCCTAGGTCTCTGAAGTTTAAAGTTGGGTCCTAGTGACATTTATGATTTATTTCTTGAAATTTGCGCAGTAGTAACACGTGCATTTAAAAACATGACAAGATTTAATTAAATGAGATCACAAATACGAAATAAAATCAAGTAAGAGGTTTTTTTTTTTTTTTTTTGTTAAAACCCCACATGCAAGACAATTTTTATATAAATTAGGATGAAAAACAATACAGAAATGTAACAAAAGCTACTACAGATTTTTTTTAAATTTTTTTATTATATATTTTTTTAAATTGAAGAATTGAAGTTTTATATTTTTGAAATAAAAAATTCAGGCCTTCTGAGGGTTTATTCTCCCTGAAGCCCATTCAAAATACTTTTCAAGACATGAACACAAAATAAAAATCGAAAAAAAAAATTGTCTTCCTTTCCACATGGTTCCACAATATAAGGTTCAGCAGTAGAGATCCCCCCCTCCCCCCCCCTCAAATCTCTACTGACAAAAATTCCCTGTTTGCTTTTTCCCCTTTTTCTGTTTTTTTTTTTTTTTTTTTTTTTTTTTTTTAAATTATTAGAAAAGGTAAAATGTCATTTTTTTATTTTCAAAATAATGTGAGAAAAATAAATTTTAGTCAATTAAATATGTATATCCAAGGCGGGGCAGTTGATCTCTGCTGCCCAAGCTTAAAGCTTCTGTGGTGCAAGCTTTTACAGCATGAATATAGATAAAATCAACCTCAAGGTATTAAGCATATTCAACTTTACATTTGTTACAAGTAAAATTTTGTCTGATATGCAAAGACTACTGAAATTTATTTTACCATATACCATTATAAATTTCATTATAACACCCTAACATAAATTTCTCAATTTATTAATCAACATTATAGAATTTAAATGACCTTCCTTTTCAATTGAATTTTAATACACCACAAATAATAAAATGTTAAATTGATTCTATAATAATGTAGTACCTGAAAAAAAGACAATATGATTCTGATATTTCATCGAACACAGAAAAATCTCATGAATTTATTTTAAGATCATAGGTATGATACTGACGTCTTCAGTGTTGAATTCAGACATTTTTCTCCGGGAGGGATTTCTGTGGCTCCGGGAGGGGGGGATATTATAGAGTTCCGAGGTGGAAATTGCACTTTTTGAGCATTAAAAGCATAAAATCTAAAATCTTTCGGGGGGGGGGGGTGCATTTCAATGCTCCAGAGTTGGAACGTTCCCTTCGGGCCACCCCCTGAATTCAACACTAGATCTCTTACAGAATTAAACAAATAAACAAGGAATTGAATTTAGAATAAGTAAAAAACTATTTAAGAAACAGTCTACAAAAAATAAGTTTTCAGTAAGATAATATCTAACTTAGAAATGTCTGGCACATCAAAATATTTTTTAGTTTGGGGATATTTTTCTCATAAAAAATAAACTGAGCGAGAAATAAGATAATACGCATTTTATTTATCAGGCCACGCGGCTCCTTAAACATGCTATTCGATTTGATAATCCTGCATTATAAATATATATACACATCAAATCCAAAATATAAAAAAAATCACATAAATATTAGTAATTACCATTGCGAAGTTAGAATTACGTAGAACAGTTGTCCAACATTTAACAACATGGCTAATGGCGCGCCCATCTTCCTTGAAATTCGTGATTCTCCTCTGTTATCAATCACGTGACGCAACACCTTTCACACGTCAGCAGAGAGAGAGACTGCGCAGTAAGTCTGGCAAATGCAACATTCCATCCTTCGGAAACTAATCCGATATAAATAGATTATTTTTACGACTGTAGAAAAACTTTCCGTTGCGATTCGGAATATTTTTTTTATCGGCTGCTTTCCGTATTGTAAAGGAAATTTATCTTTTACGAAGCTGAAAAGGGTTTGAAATTTTTTACAGTGGTAGAGATTGGCCTCAACTATCCAATGAAAAAATATCTTTTAAAAACATTGAAATGCAAACGAGATATTAAAAAAATTCTCCTATAGAATTGATATTAGCGAGTGGGTGTTTTCACGCCAGTGAAGTAATTATTTTTAAATGAAAAAAATAAACAGACTTTTCCATATTAATTTTGTTTTTTAATAGTTAAAACTTCTTCAGATTTTGGCCAATAATTGAAAAATCTTCAGTAGCATTTGGGCCCGTGCCCCCAATTCCTTGCCGTAAATCACGCACTTATTACAGACAATACCCAGAACAGTACTCCAATTCTAGTGCAGCCCTCTATAGATTTTTATATACTCTAGATAGTATGGTAAAATTTAGTTTAGTAAGAAAACATATAACACAGTTGAAAATTAACCTTCAGCAGTTCCTACCAATAGTCGGAAACATACTTGAATGAATTCTCTGTTTATTACCTAAATTTTTTTACACCCGTCGCATGTTAGCTAAAGTTTAATTGTGACAAAAATACGCTGTAAACTCCTGAAATGACACTTCCAGAAACTATCATACATAAGCGGCCCTGTATCCAGTTTGCGTAGTATTTTATTTATATTCTACAAAATCTCTTAGTATACTAAAATTTTATAGTTCAGCTTTAAAATGCATAACTCAATTAAAAAAAACCTTTAAGAAATTTCCATTCATTCATAGTTATACTTACGAATGAATTTGTGTAGCTGTATATGATCTATAGCATTTACACATACCAAATAGTTTGCAAAAATTAAGTTAAACGTATGTCTAACTGAAAGCGCACTTCGAGCACTTATCGCTTATAGACAATACTTCGGTTACAAGTTACAATACTGTATGCGAACTCTTTTGTGTGTCCCTGTAAATGAATGATAAATGCTTGCAGATCATGCAGATCATAGAATACAACAGGTATCTTGTAGTAAACTTAAGTAATGTATATCAATTTCATTATATTTGAAATAGTGTAACGTAATTAAAATATGCACTCTAAAATTGGAAGGAGTGAGAAGTTGACTCTTTGGAAGAGTGAGAGGCATTTTCACTCTTTTAGGAGTGAATTTTATAAATATGCACTCTTTAAAGAGTGGAACTTTCCACTCTCTTGAAAAGAGTGAAATATCTCACTCCGTTGTCGAGAGTGACTGTTCACTCCGTTGACAAGAGTGAGATATTTCACTCCGTTGAAGAGTGAGGAAAAACAGTTTTTTCCAATAAAATCACAAGATGGCGCCAGCTGACGGATGAGAATCCGAGTAATCTCCGTTATCGAAACGAAACACATAAAATGAAATCCTTTATATATAGTAGCACGATTTAAAAAAAAACTGAAATAGGCATTGAAATAATAAATGAATCGATAGAATTATGGACAGGAAATATATTTTATGCTTTACAAATTGCAGGATTTGCCAATGCTAAGAAAAGTGCAGGGAAAATAAATATTTGAAGTAAATTTATGCTTAGCTAAAACACAATTTTGCTTCTATTTTATAAACAGAAATTTAATATCTCTGAATGCTAATTATTTTCCTCTTTATTTAAATAACCTATTCTACATATTTTATATCATTTCTAACCTCTTTATGAATATAAACAAAATATAACTATACAGATTAAATTTTCTGTTATTTTTAGCACGTTTGAAATTAAACATAAGAGAAATGAAAAACGTTGCATTTAATCACTGATTTTATAACATTTATTATAGAAAAAAAAATGTGTCGGAAATAATCTTAGGAAAAATTTAACAGCTATAATTTAAGGAAAAAAAAAACGTTTTTTACCCTGACTAAAATTTTCCCCCTAAAAATTAGTTTTGAAAAGTAAATTTGGGGGCCCCTTTGTATTTCAGTGAGTAAACTTCGGCTTCACGGGCCTATTTGGTAAACAGGCCCTGGGCCTCGGACAATCTTAATCGGGCTCTAATTATGAAATAATTATTAGCAAGAAAAAAATGAATGAATAAATAAATAACTGCTTTGTTGTAACGGAATTTTTGTCATAGCGGAAATGTACAGACGGGTGTTCGCACATTTTTTAGACGATTTCGGCGTTGTTGTTTTTAACGTTTACAATATGAATATTGCTTTCTGAAATAATCTGTATGATAATCTTGTTTCTTGATTCTAATTCTGCATAATGCTTTCGATGGATATCGATGGATGTTTTCGATGTAAGATAAATTTGCGATAGTCATAAATCCTTATTTGAAACTTCGTTTTCCGCCTTGAAATGGGCTCTTTTTTTCCCTGTTTTTTTTTTTTTTTTCATCTGATATATTTTTACTATGTATATGTACTGATTTTTGGAATAGCACTTTCCAATCAATTGTTATGTTTATTTCGCACTAAAAAGTTTTTATATTATGCGCTTTGCAATCATTTTAGACTTTGGAATTAGCATACTTCTGTTCGGAAGAAGAAGAAAAAAAAAAACGCAAACGCATCTTCCCATTCACAGCTTTTTTAGCATGCGCAATCTTGAAATAAGAATAAATTTGAAAGTATCAGACGATAATATAAATTACACATAATAAATTGTTGTCAGAATTTTTTCCTCTAAAAGAATTCCATCTTTTTAAATAATTTATCAAATTTGTCTAAAATATGTGCGAACAGTCTCTGTATTATATGATACAAAAAGAAGGTTTCAGTTTCTTATTTACACAGTTGAGAAACACCGTAGATATTTATGATTTCTACACAAATTTAATAAGTGTGTTGGAATATCACAAAAGAAACAAAGCTAAAATAATGTAATAAGAACTTGTTAAATTGTAAGCGGCTGTAGCAAGCTGTAGGTACCAGTTCTCGTCCGAGCGCAGAAGTCAAGCAGCAGCGAGCTCGGTTACTAGTTGGGAGGGTGACCGCCTACGAACAAGCGTGTGTAAAAAATGAGTTTCTCTTTTTTATTCAAGAATTTTAGTCACTCCTGAGAGAGTGACTATTTACTCCTATCAGGGGTGAAAAAACTCACTCCTGAAAGAGTGAGTATTCACTCTTTCAGGGAGTCAAGAATTTCACTTTTTCCTAGAGTGAATAGTCACTCTAAAGAGGTTGGGCAAATTTTGACTCTGCGATAGAGTGAATATCCACTCCTCCGGAGTGAATAGTCACTCTTTCTTATTTAGAGTGTAGATTTCAGTATCTACACAACATTACTAAAAATAATAAACATCAATTCTTAAATCTAAAATAAATAATAATGAAATAACTTTCTAGTATTGCTTAATTTCAGATTGACTTTAACTTCTATAGCAGTTTTCAATTTTTAAGTTCTAAATTTAATTTCTTAAGCGCAATGCGATGCCTCTATACGATTGCATCCTGTGGTGATATGCTGGAATAGGATTCAGAGCAAGTATTTTTTCGGCTCATTTGATTCCTTTTTGATATATTCCGATCTTTAATTTATTGATATATCAATTTTTAATATTGTTTACTTAATTTTTATTTGCTCTTTCTCCCGTTTCAACATTTACATTAGACTACATTTATTTTTATTGGGGGAGAATTCATTAAACATTTACTTAAAACGTTAAAAATTTTGATAATTATCGCATTTTTTTTAAATGTTATTATTCATTAAAATACTGAGTAATTTTTTGTATTTAACTCTGGATTGCTTTCCTAACAAAACTTACGTTATCTGTCGTTGTATCTGTGAGATTCCCTGACGTAATTTCCATAATTATCTACTTTATATAGCGATATTTTGGGAGAATGTATTAAGTGACTAGAAGTGTATGTTCTTTTGCCTTTAATGACAAAAACTAAAAAAAAATATACGAAATTGGCATCTCCAAAGACGCCTTTGCAACCAAAAAAATGTCAATGTATCTTATAGATGCAAAGACAGTAATCGAGTGTTAAAAGATCTCGTCAAAATTAGATTTTTTTTTTCTTGTAAAATTAGAAATATTTACATAAAAACAATCCACATATTCCAAAGAACATCACAGCAAAATGTCAGAATCCTACTCTTATTAGCATAAAATGACAACTGTTATTTTGTAAACTTTATCAACTATTTTTAAGAATGAACGAAATTTTTAAACTCATTTATCTTACTTTTTAACACTTAACGTAGTATGTAGCATTTGAAGTTAGTTTACAGGACTCAAAACAAATCGGACTCATTACATCATTTGGACAAGTACATTTTAATAATGTTACACTACTTCAAACATTACGCAATCCATATACAATGCTGATGCACACTACAGAAGGTTTCCTATTGAAAATTATGTACGTAGCATTTATTGTTAATTTACAGGGACACACAAAAATTTCAATTACATTACTTTCAGTAGACAGTGATTGCTTGAGTTGCGATTTGTGGAATAGATATATTATTTATTGAAGCGCAAGATAACATCTTTCACAAGGAAAATAGAACGTGTAACATTTACTGTTCTTCAGGGCTACATAATAAAATTTAAACACGTAATCGCCTCTGAACAATAATTGCAAGAAGTACATATTACGACCAAAACTTGTCCAATTATGATTCTATGAAATTTATGAATTTTCAGCTTTTTTGGAACAAGAAAAAAACGCGTTTTTTTCTGTTTATAATCAGGTTTTTTTACTTTTCTTTTATTTAAATTATGTAATATGTTCCATTACCAAAATTTATTATAAATAAATTTCATGTGCTCCAAATTCACGGAAACATAGAATTTTAATCAAAGAATTCTTCAAATTAATCTAAGATTAATCATAATCAAAGAATCATTCCAAAAATCAACGCTGTGTCCGTTGGATCCAAAAGCAATCTTTGTTCATTTGTGCGTCAGTTGAATTTATAAAACTTAGTGTCTAATAATTGCAATGTATTTTTTTCTTTCTATTTTGTATAGTTTATAGTGCAATATTTTATTAGAATATACTCTATGTAAATCAGTAGTTTTGCATTTTGGTAGTCCTGTATACTTATATATGGGTCCAATGGATCCAACTAGTAATTCTTGTATAGCTTTTTTCTTCGGTAAACGGAGGGTTTAATATTATGTATATTTATCAATTTAAATAAATAAATAATTTTACTTTTTAACAAAGCAAAATAAACCTCTCTGAGTTGTTTTAAATTTGAATGAGAACCTCTAAATCGTTTATCCTCATCAATCTTGAGGCTCACATATTTAGACAGCTATTCTTTTCCTCATAAAAACTTTGATGAATTTTGTATTTTGTACCTATATTGCTGAATATTTTTTATTTAAAGTAACACGAATAAATGTCGACCGGTACTGATTTCGTTAAAAAAATAAATGTTGTTCTCCTTTGAATTTGTAAAATGCCTCGAAGATCACTTTATTAATTACTTTTATTACGTGCTTTCAAAAGCAAGTAAATTTAATAATTAGACGCTTTACACTAAAACAAAATTGAAGTATTGTAGATTATTAACTTATTTTATCCCCTTAAAGTATCAATCTCAGAAAAATGGTATTTATTCTAACTCTAGGTCTTAATCTGAGGAGGTTATACGTAAAGTCATCCTGCCCAAAGAACTATGAAAATAAGTTGAGCATGCAGTTATAGCAGAATAATTCCGATAACGCATAATAAACTGACTATTCAATAAAATATTCCAATTTAATTAAAAATTCAATAATTTATGAAATTGAAAATTCCTAAACTCGTAATAAAGTATTTATAATCCTGTTTTTTTTTTTTTTTTTTTTTTTTTTTTTAATAAAAAATTACCGGTCTATTTCTCTCTCTCTCTTTTTTTTTAATATCTGAACCAGCCCGATAGCGGGCTCATAATAATATCCGTCATGTGGACTAAATGCGATATTTAAAAAAAAAATCAATTTCAAAATTAAACATGTTGTATAGAGATCTTCAAAATGTTAAAATATGCCAATATTTCCATAATCGGGTTTTTATCATGATTCAATTACGTTCCTCAAACTTATATATTTACTATTCTCTATTACTAATACTGATACTCTCTTTGTATAATTCTCAAACATTTGAAAAATCCGTTATGACGTCAGATTAATTTTTATTTTAATTCTCTAATGACGTCATATTAAGCTGTTTTCTGTATTTACACATTCTCATACTCCTTGTATTATTAAGAAATGTTTGAAAATTTCCGTTTTATTACTAATATGACGTCATATTAATCTTTTCTTTTCAATTGGTGAAACTTTTCATTTCATTTTTATTTTTCACGTGGAAATCTTTCAATAGAAAATTAATTATTCTTGAAAAAAGTTTATTGTGGATTTTTAATTGTGGGCAACTGCTATGACGAAAATTGTTCAAATTTAATAGGTAAAGGCTGTTAGATTTTTGGTTTTTTATCTCTATATATTAAAATAATACGATTTTTTTCAAATTTTAATATTTTGAGCTTTATACCAGGTGTTGCTATACGTACACAAATTTTCATGCCTGTAAGTTATATAGTTTCTGAGAACGGCTCTATGACGGACAGATAACAGGGCGGGAGTAATAGGGTTTCGTGAGATGAACGAAACCCTAAAAAGAGCGAATATATTTACATATGTTTTTCTTTATCTCAAAAGTTTGAAATGCTTATTTCTTATAATACAAATTATGGTACTGCACGTATAATAGCTTCACAAAATACTGAATGAAAGGATAGGGAAAATTTCATAAATTATAAATATAACTATTTGTAAAATGAACTAAAATCTAGGAGATATTTTATAAAAATTTAAATGTTTTTCCAAAAACGCATTATAGTAAATATATATTTCTTTACATTAAGTTTGCAATTTTAACGTAAAAAATTTTAGATTCCGTTTACAAAATTCTCTATATTATTTCCAAAATTTTCAAGAAATTTCGTAAAGAAATCCTGTGCGCAGAATCAAAATTAGTATTCCGAGATAAAAAAGTTTAACATTTGTAAATATATAAATGCGCAGATTTATTTTTTAAACATAATGGTATAACATAAATTCCCTATCAACATAATCAGAACTGAAATTTCCTAAGTTTAACACTTTATGTCTCATTTTTATAACTAAACAGTCTATTTTAATAACTAAAAATTCATTAAATATTAATTTTAATGATTCTGAACTTATAAATTTATTTTGTATAACAATATTTTGTATGCACTTTTTAATCATTTTTAACACAATCAACTGATTGGTATATAATTCATACTAGTAGGAATTTTCCCATCTGACTGAAAGAATGTTCAAACTGAGACTTGATCCCAGAACCTTTGGCTTTTATTGCCAATCCTTTTCCAATTGAGTTATCTGGACGACATCCCAGCCAATACAATATTTGCTCTGAACAACCATTTGGTTATGACATCTGGACTGTTATTTGAAACAGCAAAGCAAAATAAGCCGCAAGGTAAAGGTACTCCAACAAACTATAGATAAGTAATTACACTTTTTAATAATTTTTAACACAATCAACTGATTGGAAAATAATTCAATATTAATATAACTGTGTTGGCTGGGATGTCATCCAGGTATCTCAATTGGAAGAGCATTGACAATTAAAGCCAAAGTTTCTAGGTTCGAGTCCCAGCTTGGACACATTTTCGCTCAGATAGGAAAATTACTACTCGCATATTTGTATAGTTTAGGAGATATGATTGTTTTGCTAAAACATGCTCTTTCTAAGAAAATCCACGGGTGAAACATATTTTGAAAAAAAAAATATATACTCGGTTGCATGCCTGACGACGGAAACTAGTAAATGGTTAATATAAAAATAAAATAAAAATCCGTTTTTTGACATGAAATGCACTTAATTAAAAAATTCTAGAGGTTTAGAAAACAATGTAATTTTAATTTTGTGCAATATCTATTTTAATTTTCGTAAATTCTGATCAGTCTTTTCATAAAAGCTGTTAGCATAAAATCTTATTAGCTTAGCAAGAGGTCTATTCTGTAAAGAATATTAAAACCTGCATCATACGACTCCCGTCGCGATAAAATATATTTATGTCATTAGTTGCCATTATTCTCCATTGCATAATTCAGCGATTCTTAGGCTGTATAATCCCGCACAAAATGTCATCACGTAATCTTAAAATATGATAAATACAAAAGAATATTAAATTACTAAGTCTGCTGTTTTTTTATTATATTATATATGTATGTATGTATGACGTCGCAAAATTTTGAAAGCCTAAAATTTAAGTGGGATGTAGCAAGTAGCATATTCGGCAAAAAGAACAAAAAAACCATAGAATTTTAATATTCGTGATATAATTTTGGCAGTATTATAGATTTCAGTGTGAAAATGAAAGCAAAATCTAACAAAATTTTTCATTAAAATGAATGTTTCATAATTTTTTGATATAAGGTTATGTATTATACGACATGCTTTTAAATAGTGATTTAATCGTTTCATATTTTGCATATGTATTACTTAAATCTTTGATTCGTTTATATGTTTGGAATATTTTTTTTTGTTTTATTTCATTTTTCACATATTAACATTTGAAAAATCTACTGCCACTTAATCTAAAAGCCACATGTGGCTTTAAGAAACGCTTCATATCGACAAAAATCATTGATACAATTGAACCATATTAAAATGAGCTAAATAAACCTGTATTTCTGATTTGGAATACGTTTTAACATTCCGCAGACAAAAATAATTCAAACAGGCAGTCAATATAGATGCTAAATTATATTAAAAGAATCAAAACGTCTTAGAAAGTAGGAAAAAAATTTATCGGTATTCAAAAATCATTGCATATCATATCAACCCATCACCTTTTGTAATCCTTAAGAAAAAACATTATTTTGCTACATAAATGTTGCAAAACACAGTATTTACTCGTGTATAATGCGCACATTTGTTCCAAAATTTTAGGTCTAAAAACCAGTGTGAGCGCGGAATATTTCCTACAAGTATATGAAATCGTTCATGCTATCATTCAGTCATATAAAGATATTGCAGTAAAATTTTAGAAATATAGAAGTAATAAGTAAAATAAGTTAAATGATTGCCCATTTACGTGCTCTGGTTTGTTTATTATGAGAAAATACAAATTAATTACATACTTCTGTGTTACCTGTAAAAATCTCTGAAAAAAAAACAATGATTTTATTTTATCTTGAATTACCATAACTAAAAAATAAAGTCAAAACTTACCAAAGTAAAAATGCATAATAATTTGTTATTTGATTATGGTTGCACAACTAAAACAGTAGAAAAATAAAAATATATATATACTTCGAAAATTCCCTACATGAAGTTAATCAAAACTGTCAAAAGCACTTTACTCAACGCGGCTATTGCTACCTTTGCCAATATCGTGCTTAACATTGTCTACATTTTCATCCATCATATCATCTTTTCCATTCATCTTTTCATTTGATATTCCTGTTCCTTTAAAATTTAATGACCATCATTACAGGGACAGAGTTCCTAGCTTTGAGAATCCGTGCACAGACGATAAACAGTGGCAAGCGTTTGATTCTCGGACTTAATGTGCTTTCATGAGGCGCCGACGTCTTCTAATGTATTGTAGTTGCAGTTATTGTCAGAATTATTAATCTCATTCACAGGATTTCCCAAAATAATTTCTTTCAACGAATAAAAAACCAAAGAAGCAAATGTCTAGTAAGCGGAACTTTCAACGCAGCAGAAATAAAAATTAGAAAAGAATGATTTCGATACGCTAATGGGTGCGTCGCTGGAAGGTTGTGAACTAGCGATGACCATCACGAAACCGCACATTTCGCCACTGACTACCAGCCCCTTTTTTGTTTCTCATCCGGTACTAAGTCCTTGTGAATAATACTTATTTCACATCCTGAATCTTCTAACCCTTTCGCTCTTTGTCCATTTACACTAACGTCAATTTTCTCCAGTTTATTTAATTTATCCCCAATGACATTAGTTCTCCTTTCCCCTTTTGCTACGATTCTTTCCACAATAGCTCCCTTTGGGAATTTTTTACTCTCAATCGCGGAAACTTTATTTACCCCAGCTTTCGATTATCTCCACTTATTGCTATGACTATTTCCCTCATTATTTACTTTCGTACAAAAACGTTGGTAATGACCCCTTAAGCCACATTTAAAACACCTGGGCGTTGACTCATCGTTAGATTTCTTATACTCTGGTTTTCTCCCCGAAAATGAACTGACTTCATTATTCCCATTTTGTCTCCAGTTACCGCCAAATTTACTATCCCTTTTCCCTCTAGAATCTTCGTTTTTCGTATATCTTTCTTTACCCTTAAAATTCTTATGGGTTACTGCATAAGATTTGTGTTTAGCTTCGAAGAAATTATCGCATTTGTTAGCAATTTTCGAAGCTCCTAACTAGTTACTTTGTTTCGTTAATCCGATATGCGCAGAGGTTTCATCGTCTAACGAATTTACCAATTTATCGGTAATGATTAACTGATTCACCTTTTCATATGTGTCAGTACCCCGAATCTTACAATAATTTTCCCCCGATGCTAGTAACCACGATACAAATAATACGCGAGTCTCATTTTGGTTCCTCCTAGCTTTCCGAAAATTTTCCAAACACGGCTTTGGTGTTGTCTTCTGCTCCCTAAGTACTAACTCTTTTAGCACCTCATAGCTCTCCATTTGTTCTCTAGTGATATAAATTAGCAAATTATCCGCCTTACTTCCTAACATATTTAACAAAATTTCAGCCTGGTGGTTTTCCGGTATATTTTTAGTTTTAAACGCCCGTTCCAGAGTGTTAAAAAATAAGTTCAATCCCTTGGTCCCTTCTGGTACCTTGATCGATAGAGTTTTGATACTTTTAATCAGTTTTTCTATGCTAGATTAATTGTTATGATCCCTATCCCCATTATTATGGTTGACGGACCCCTGAATTCTTAATCGTTCCATCTCTAACTCATGGTCCATTCTCAATTTTCTTTTTTCGAACTCTAACTTTTCAGATTCCACCCTTTCTGCTTTTTATAACCCTTCAGCTTCCACCCTTTCTGCTTTTTCCAACCTTTCAGCTTCCGTCCTTTCTGCTTTTTCTAACTTTTCGCCTTCAATCCTTTCTGTTTCTCCCTTTCAGCTAAAATAGAGTTAGCTAACTCCCTAATGCTTTCTTACTCATACCCATCGCTTTTGATAATTTTGTTCTTAAGGATTATCCTTGTATCCCCTTCTAAAACTTCCACCCCTATTTCCTGGGCCACTGTCTGGAGATCAACCTTTTTAAATTTTAGTAAATAAGCCATTAGTTTCTGTTAGTTAATTAATGTTACTTTATACTTTATTAACTTAACTTTCCCAGCACATTTACTGTAACACAGTTGCTTTAACACTACTATTCTTTAATTTGTATAAAAATAATGAATTTACACTTTTCATATCCCAATATACTTTCATTTGAACATTGATACCCCCAAAAGATACTTTTAATAGTAATGCAAAACAATTTCAATAAAGACACTAATGCAAGAAAATATAGAAGATAGTATCGGTTCAAGACTATTTGGATAAGATTACTGATGCAACATTATTTTGAATATAAGAGCACAGACGTCAATAAGTTTAATCTAGAATATTAATATTAATTATACTAAATAAACAAAATGCAAACAATTTATACTTCATTACTGGTTCTTACCAAAAATTTTGCCTTCATTCGGCTCTTAGATTTTTGATGGACACCTGTTACCTGTTACACACCTTCTACGATTGTTGGTCACACACTACCTGTTGACACTATTCGGTACACACTGTTGGCACTTATCTTTTGTTTCATTACACGAATTCACACACTACCTGTTGACACTACTCTGGACACACTGTTGGCACTTTTCTTCTTTCCCGTTGCTGTTTTTCGTTTTTTCTGGATACTGGGCCTCTGTAATTCAGCTCCATCGCTATTCTTCCGTCTTTCCTGGCTACTGGTTCTGGCGGTTTCATCCCGTCGCTGCCAACATTGTTATATTTTGTTGCCTTTTGCCGTCACCGTAGTTCTTTGCCTATCCTTGAGACCTTAGTCGTATGGTATTTGCTGCCACCACCTGTATTAACTGATACCGGACACGTTGTGAAAAGAAGTTCTCACTTAAATAATCAACTAATAATTTATTGATTAAATTAGCATGAAAAAAATGTTACAGTGATAGTCCTTATTGGTCCATATATGTTGTTAGTACTTGTCGTATGCGAATGTCGAATGACAGTCTTGCTTCGTTACGCTCAACTGTTATAAAACATTCCGTCTACGCTATATTTCATCCACTCCACACCAACTGTCCGATGCACTTTCTCTCTGCGGTCCGCCCGTCTACGAAAACTGCTTTCTCTCTCTCTCAGGACACTTTGTTCCTACACTTTCCACTGCTCGCTGGGCTCTGCCGTAATACCCTCTCCTCTTCACGCTGGGCTCTGCCGTAATGATTCTGTCCAAATTGGTCTAAAATCACCCGTGGTGTAAATCTCTCCATCATTATGAATCAAGTACTTAATCTATCCCTAAGGAAGTATTTTCCTTCGATGTATTTTAGTATTAAAAAACCAAACCGTCATTTTGATGCTTGAAATCTTAACTACTTGAAACCGGTAATCATTGAAACCGCCCCCCACGTAATCATAACCCATTAGTGAATGCAATCAGGATGTGAATAGGTGAGCGTTTCAAATCAACAATCAATCTTTTCTCCGTTTTTTGTTCTTCCGGTACAAAGACTTCGAATTTCTCTAACTATTTATATAAAGAATTAAAAAGAAAGTCTGAAACTGGTTTGTTTTGTTTTTGAAATAAAATATTTTAACATAAAAATAGTCAATTACATAAAATAAAATAACGTTTTATTTATTCAAATATTTTTCCCTCTCAACAATACTAAATTTTCCGATATGTTCACTGTTTTCGTTTTTATAACTAAAAGCATGAAATTTGCGGACATAACTATGCAAGTGATTTGGAAACAAATAGCTATTTTCAGTTACCGATAAATTTATTCCATCTTGAATTACAATCGATCGAAAATCGACTTTCATACTATTTTGTGAAAGGAAATTTGTCTTTATAAAAAAAAAGAATGAAAAAACGGTATTGGCATAATATAACTGGGCTTTAAAACTTGGGGGGGGGGGGGGGGAGGAGTCTCGAGACCTTTTTGTAAAAAAATTATAGCCCTCTCCTTAAATAAAAACTTGTCAAAGCCCTAGGCTTCCGATGAATTTTTAAAATGGTAGGGGTTACGGAAGTGGTTGAGATAAATATGTTCAAAGCGTTCTGTCAGGATGGCAACAAATGATAGAAGTTTGTAAATAATAAAAAACTCTAGCTAAGATACTGATTGGAAATGTCTCAGAAATTTTGCTGTGATGCATTTTAGGATACACAGTATAATTTTAGCTTAAGAATTTAAAAATTTATATTGTCCTTTAATTTCAAAAATTTTGAACTGTACCCCTTTACACCATTTCAAATGAAGAAAAACTGGAACGAAACTCGTAGGTTATAGATTATGAAACATTTTCCAACATTATTTGAATACTGTTAAGAAATTTCCTTCTTTCATACAATGCGATGAGACATTTAAATAAGCAATTTAAAACACAGAACGCAGTTAAACATCCATTTTTAAGAATTACTACCCATAGCAGATAATGTATGAGAATCTTTTTGTGCAACCTTGCAGGGCCGTACAGAGAGACCGTGGGCCCTGGTAATGATTCCCATGATTCCCACCATAAGTATGATACAATTACACCTGCTTAGAGGGAAACGCAAAAAAAGATGGACAATTCCGTTTTAGACACATTATTTTCATTTTAGAAGGTAAAATTGCATGGTATTTTTTAACAGAATCGTGATTTTTTTCCAGTTTATAGTAGGATTCTCCTATAAGCAGGCTGTATTAGAAAATAAATTCTGAATAGTATTTTTTAGAAAATCTATGGAGTATTTGCTTACAATTTTATTATTTTTCTCTTGCAGTATGGTTTATGATGCATTTGTAACACTTTTTTTCATCTAAAGATTTTTTTTAATTAAAATTCTGAAAATATCATTAAATTTTAATTTAATTTGTCAATTAATTTTGAATAAAAAAGTTAAAAGTATAAAAATAAATAAAATGCGATAACTTTACATGTTACTTTACCCAACTTTCAACCTAATTCCTGTTCGCGCATCTGAAATCATCCACTTTAAAAAAATTTTAAGCGGAGTGGAGGGAGATAATTTTTTTATTTGTTGCGCACAGCTGAGAAGCAACCAATACAGCTTTATTCTCACATTTGTTTATAAAATTAACCAAAGTACTCACTACTTATAAATATGCTTCACTTTGAGAAAGTTATAATAAATAGTAATTTTTACGAAACATTATTGGTACTATTTATTAATTTCTGTGTTTAAAGTGTTTATTGAAAACTAATGGTTCTATTTTAATCAAATATGTCAAATTATTTTAGCTTTTGTGCAATTTCAGATTTTAAAAAGTAATCTGATCTGTCACAACTGATACATTTCAAAATATCAAATTCCTTGATGGGACAATTGCTTCCCCTCTAGCCAATTGCTTCTTTGACAATTGCTTCCCTTCTCCAAATAGCGCCCCAGCATTAAAAGTTTCTTTCACTTTTGAACTGTTAATTTTAATCGTAGATTACTTAAGCTATATAATATAAATGGTACCATGACGTACCAACGTAATAAAAATATATTCATCATCGATTTTAAGTCAGTAATATTTAATATCTAAAAATGTATTTAAGCACATCCCAGATAACATTTTGACTTTGCTCTTGGGCTAAAAATATAGCAAGAGGAGATTTATAAAAGGCTATCTATCTGCCATCTGTTTTTTTTTTTTAATGGTCAGAAGTTAGAAGAAAAAAATAGAAACTGTGATATAATATATATTTTTAATAATACCACCGAAACTATTTTTGTTGCAATAGAGATTTTGGATATAAATTATTCAAAATACTTTAATATTTTGCATTGATCTGAGCAATTTTCAAAAAGTTAGAAAAATAGTAGTAATAAGGGACATACAGACAAATATGAGGAATATTTTCTGTAAAAGTTAATTACCACTAATAAATAAGAGACAAACTCAAGGTGGATCCACTCCTTAGAATTTCCAAAGAGTATGGCACCACATTTAAATAAGAAATCTTTGCCTAATATATATATATTAAGTTTAAAAATCTTTCAGCGTTTAGTTGAATAATTTGTAATTTTTTTTCTACTATTAAATAAGCCGAAAAAATCTGCACGAAAATTGTGGTAGAACTGTTACGTACTCTGTAAACTTTCATATAAATTGTTTACAAAATTTAAAATTCAATACCCTGTTAAAATTATTATATAAAAAATTCCTTTTATTAATATTCCATTTACAAATCTAGTTTATTAAAATATTCCCTTTCTTAAAAATATTCCATTTCTGTCCATATTTAAAACATTTTTTATCCTAATGTATACTTAAATTCAATTTTTATTTCTCGGCAAATAAGATGTAAAAATCACATTTTATAACAATATTTCTTCTTAAAAAACCTATTTTCTTAAATTCTTTATTATAGTAAATATTTCCTATTTATTCCCGTATTTAAATCTCTTTTATTTCTTTTAATCTGTGTAAATTTCACTTTTTCCCTTTCCTAATAGTCTAAAAATTCATTCTTTTAAATTGTTTTGTTATCGAGAAACTTATATCCTCAGTACGCAAAAGCCGAAAATTATTCTATTAATTTCCCGCGTTTTTTAATTTCTATAATGTTCTAGCAAATTCTTTTCCTGCCAAAAGCATAGGTATTTCTTCAATATTAGTTTATCGATAAAAGATACTGCGCGGCGAAAGTTGAACATGCATTGGTTAAAGTAGATCACGTGTTACGAAATGCTTCTTGTGCGCTCCTAGCTTAAAACGAACTGACGGACGCAGAGAGGGAAATATTTTGCCGTTGAAGTGAGTGTTTAGATAAAATGTTGCTGGCATTAGTATGTTTCAACATAGAGACTTGCTAAGATTATAGTTATAGGAGAAAGCATTCCCTCTGAAATTAAGATGAATGGATTTAAATGAATGGATTTGAGTGCCATTGTGTTCCTCTTTTCCTCTATCTACATTTTTATTCGGCTGCTGATGCTTAAACTTCGTAGTACGATTGCATTCATTTTTGAGATGTGTGCCATATTTGTTCATCTACTGCTGGGTGGAGCTAAAAAAAATAGCAGAATACAACATGTATGTATACGAAACAACATAAAATCTTTATCCTTCTACTAATATTCATAAAATTATGTTTGTTTCAAGGTTTTAAAATGTTCGACTTTTAAGAATATATATTTAATTTTATTGAAAAGACAACAGACTTTTTTTTCAATAAAAGTTTTTTTTTTAATAGAATACTTCTAAGTACCTTTAAAGCCTGTAAGTGCCTAAAAAATAATAACCCAAGTGGTTAAAGTGACTAGAAATGTTTGAAATGACAAAAATATTTAATTGTTATTATTTTTATTGGTCCGATAGGTAAATTCTTAAGATTACGGTCTTACGAGCCGCAAACGTCAAATATTTGATACGTACACATGAATACGATCCCTAATCCCGGCTCTCTTGGCCGGCCCATGAAGACATTCTAGCAAATTCAGACTTAAATTCTTTTAAATTGTATTATTTGTAAGTTAAAATTTTTACGTAAATATAATAATACCTAAAATAATACGAGCCTACTTTTGCTAGTATTTTAATCCAGGACCGAAGCGGGCCCTCTAGGAGAGCCGGGCCCCGGTAATTTGTACCCGCTCTACGCCCCTCTGTACTGGCCTGCAACCCTGTATAGGATCTATAGAGCGTTAAACATACTACATAATGAAATAAAATTTCAATGAGCTGGAAAACGTATAAAACAACTTAAAAAGTTTTTTCTAGGGAAATGTTGCTTACACTACATAATGACACTACATTGATGTATCAGTATACTTTAGAGCAACAATGCATATGAATAATGCAGCAAAATTTGATTGAGCTAAACAACGTGTAAACCGTTGAAAAGTGCATTTTCAGAAAACCCTTCCACAGACGTTAATATGATTTTTTTTGGCGGGGGGGGGGGAGGCGCTGGGGGAGTAAACCTGTATTTTATACGCTGTATACACATCACGTAGTATACTAACATTAAATTCAGCTTGAAAACTCAAAACTAAAAATGCACTTACAGCACTTACAGCACTTACAGCACTTACAGCAATTACCATCCATAGGTGACGATATATCTAATTTCTTTTATGGAGTTATATGAATTTATTTCGATTCTACAAGCATCTCTTAGAATAATAAAATATATTTCAGCTTGAAATGCCTAACACAGTTGAAAACACGCTTTAGGAATTAACTCCCATATAGTGGAATGCTTATGATTTCTTTCGTGCAGCTCTGTATATGATCTATAGAATTCATACGCACGACGTAATGCGTTAAAATTTAGTTACATTTAAAAATGCATACAAGAGCTGAAAACGCACTTCCAGCAATTATGGTTTATACTTTAATAAGCGAACTACATATATGCTACTTACTTCATACTCTATAGAAAGTTTACTGTAGCCCACCTCATTGACACGTACCAATTCCATCCTATTTGATGTTTCATAACATCACTAAAATGTATACTGCAGATGATTTTTCCCATTGACCATAATGTAAACGAAAACATTTGTCTATCCCTGTAAACGAGCTTTAACAGCTACCTACATCATTTTTAATATCAATAGGGAATATATAGCCTCGATAACGTATATCTAAATCGTGGAATTCAAGTCTATTTACGAGAGTCAGAGTTGGGACAAACTGCCAAAAAGACGGAGGGACAAAGATCAGGCACAAATACTTTTGAACTATGTTGGAAAATGCTAAAAACTATATGGATTATATTTCTTTTTAAAACTTTATGTTATTAAACATTTCCTAATGGTTCTTGAAACACAATATTATGAGTTTTATCAACAAGATAAGTTAATTTTTCATAAACAGCTTAATTTGGTTTCCAAAAACAGTTACATCATAAGCTTCAAGTCTAGACAGTTTCAAATATTATTTGCTTAAGCAACTTAAAAAAATACATACCACACCAAGACTTTCATGCTTTAACAAGTTAAATTACATTTAAATAATAGTAATAAAATGAACAGTAATAATAATAAATTAATTTTTTACAAATTTTTCATGAAATTTCTAAATAATTTAAAATTAATGATTATTATAAGGCGGTTCTCAAAAAACTATTTTCCCCGCTCAATAACGCGAAACTTCTGACACACTTAATGACTTATTTTACATACTTGCTTAATGATATTTGGAGGTATCATTATTAAAGTGGTTTGCAATCAAACAGTTTTTTAATTTTCCGATAAATGAATTACATCTTGAGTTATAAGCTATTATTGTCTCAGGACGGCAGATTTATTTTTTAATTCCTGCGCTGTCGCGTCCCGATATTCGATGCAGAATGACCACTTTGACAGCATTTTCTGAAAAATCTTCTGCCTTTATCGAAAAATGAAAAAAAAAATACAGTTCGATTACATAGTTTTTTAATAAGAGCACTTGCCAATTTGATATGTTTGCGAATAAAAATAAATTAAAAAATGTTTCCGAAATAATCTAGTTTGGATTTGAGAAGAGCTTTAATAAAAACCATTCTCCTAAAAGTACATATATATATGTATTCATTTTCATGTATATCAATTATTACTTAGAATTATAGATAAGTTTTCCGTAAATTGGACGACACTTCTTGATATTTGCCCTTAATATTGCATTTGATAATTATAACTTGGATAATTATTCTTTGTGTTTCATATGGATTACCATTTTTTTAAAAATAAATAAGTTCACATATTTGAGAAATATGGACGGGGTTGGGGGAAAAATAATTCATAAGGAACACTCTACTCATTGTTGATATTTTATAACTATACTAAATTAGTAACATTTAGTTAATAATTTGATCAGATTTAAATCCTACTCATACAGGTTAAGATGAATTCAGATACTTTATCAATACAAAAAATTTAAATCAAACACTGATTTAAATTTGTTTATTTTAATTTTACACATTTTCAAAGTTGTCTTCCATTTAAAGACGCAATAAAAATATTATTAATACTTTTAAAATATTAAATACAAATTTTTATACAATTTGTAGTATCTTGATGAAAGAATGAAGAAAAAATTGTCATGTTTCAGGTACATCTGTCTCGGTTTCTCTAATATTATCGGATTCTATATAAAAAATAAAACTTCGTCTGAAAATAATTTAAAGTAACTAATTACAGTTCGTCCTGTAGAAAATTTAAACTATTTAAACTATTTATAATTTAAGCATCATTAGTAACAGCTATGTCTTATGTTAAAAAAATAAACTGCTCTACTCAATGAATTCTTGACTATCTTTTCAAGAATCTTTTTATTTATAATAATAAATAAATATTCAATGAAATTTCATTAATATGATTTATTCTCCCACATCTATTCAAAACATTTTTCTTGACATCCTTAGTATCTACAATACCTCATTTTTCTGTCAATGCTCTAAATTAGAAATTTGTGTTCTTTTCTGATTAAATTGAAAATTTCAAAAGAAAATCTTTTATATAGATTTTCTGGAATGATTTCACATTTGATTTTACTTTTAATATTGTTGTTTTCTATATTAACTGTCGCTCTGCATTTGTCTGTCAAACATCTGCAGTATTTTGATACTTTCTATTAAATTGGAAGAGGTAATTTTCATAACTTAAAAGCAAACCTCCACGCTCACTTTTAATATAACTAATTTCGGCCATTCTTAAACTAGAAGCACTTACTACACTTGCGGGTTCCAGTACAATAACTAACTGGATGGCATGCTTCATACTGTACAGAAGACATTTCAACGATTTTTATCAGATCGCGAGCATTAAGTATAATTAATGAGAAAAAAACTGCTCCTTCTTTCATCAGTTAAATAGTTTTAGAAGTGTCATATGCACCTGTTAACCATTTGTGATTATAGCAACCACATGTTTCACAGAAAAATTCTAAATACTCTGAGAGGAGAAAAATAATAAATAATATGAAAAATACTGATGCTTTTAAAATAGCTATACAGTATATGCCGTCTATACAAATAGCTATTTAAAACAAGCACTTATACTTAAAAAAAGGCAGAATACAATGAGAATCGTCATGTCATTATTGTTTTTTATTAAAATATTTTAAAATAATTCATTTTCACAGAAACAGTAATAAACAATAAGTCTATTGTATATATGAATAAATATATTTCGTAAAAGATTGAACATTAAAATCAGACAACGGCAAAATGTTGCAACTAAAGAACAAGAAAAAAAATTCATGCTTCACGCATAGATGAAACTATTTCCAACACATTAAGAATATTTAAACGCAATTTCACCTTTTGATACGATGAAAGAAGAAAATGCATAATACAGTTGAAAACCAAATTTTAAGTATTACCACCCATAGGCGGTTTTGTATTCAGAATTATTTGTGCAACCCTTAATTTTTATACAGGACCACAATGCTAGAATTTAATTCCGAGAAAATGCATAACACTGTTTAAAATTAAGTTTCAGCAATTTCCGTCCATAGACTATAATGCATTGATATTGT
This sequence comes from Maratus michaelseni, assembly GCA_963931845.1. Taxonomy (NCBI): domain Eukaryota; kingdom Metazoa; phylum Arthropoda; class Arachnida; order Araneae; family Salticidae; genus Maratus; species Maratus michaelseni. The sequence continues at coordinate 204,134,987 of OZ007599.1, read as the reverse complement.
TTTCTGCAGCCCTGTGTACAATCTACAAATATCTACATATACCCGACAATATGCTAAAATTTATTTCAGCTATAAGATGCATAACACAGCTAAAAACTCACTTCCGACAATCACCATCCATAGACGGTAATGTGTCCAATTTATTTAGAGCAAGCACATATATATATATGAGTTTATTTAGATTTTATAAACATTTTTTAGAATAATCTTATAGTTTAGCCGAAAAGTAAATAACACAGTTCAAAACACCATTTAAGCAACGCACGTCCACAAACAGCAATATCTACAAATTTTTTGTACAACCTATATGCTATAAGCTGCAGATTTTTTTTTTTTTTAAATTAAGTAATATACTATAATTTAGTTAAGCTTAAAAAAGCATAACACAGCTGAAAACCTATTTCCAGCAATTACCGCTCTTGGATAGTACTGTAATCGAATTATTTTATGTCCTTGTAAATGACCGATAAATCTTATGCATACCATGTTCTTTAGAAAGCTTGTTGTAGTATACGCAAACCAAATTTGTTATGTTTGAAGTAGTGTAATATCATTAAGGTATACTGCAAACATTCCATAATGTAACGGAGTTTGTTTGCGTGTCCCTATTTACGAACTGTAAATGCTACAAACTGCATTTTCAATTGATAATGTCCAATATTAGACCTCAATATCATATATACCAATTACACGAAAATACAAATAAAGTATATTTACGAATATTAGAGAAAGGGAGGATAATAGACAGAGATTAACTGAAATGAATGTAAAAAATGTCCTTTGCAGTCGTTTTTTTCCCTTTAAAAATTATTTGTTTAGAACAATTTCCAGATTCAGTTTTTCTTTCTTTCTTCTTCTTTTCTTTCCCTTTTTTTTTTTTAAAATCTTGTACTTGCTTGGACTTGAAAGTAGTTCAAATAACTTTTTTTCTCTATTCCTGTTGCTCCCCTTGGTTCGATTTTGCCAATTAACGAACTTGACCGAGATTTTATGGCCCTTGATTTTATGTATCAGTTTGGAAGAGATTTGTGCAGAATTGTTGCAGTTATCGCGTCCATAAAAAAGTGACATAGATAGATAGATAGATAGATAGATAGATAAAGTTTTGAACTGGGGGTGGTTTCGGGTTCTGGGAGTCATGATCGGCGTAGATCTGCAAAAATTTTTCAAAATTTCCAATTTAGGGGAGAATGCAATAGGTAGTATTTCTTACGAAATCTACCTAAAAAGAAAAAGCAAAAATTATAATTTTTTTTAATAAATTCACTAGCTCGCGCTTTCTGCCATGCTTAAAAAAGCTATGAGTTTTCTATAATCGGGTTCGGTGCTCACGGCAAAATAACGTATTGTAAGAGTTTTTTTTTTTTTTTTTTTTTTTTTTTTTGAAAAATCATGAATTGCAGTCATGAAAACTACTTTATCGAAAATGTAGTTAACTGCAACTACAACTACTTTATTTAAAAAGTATCGACTACAAACTACTTTTCAAAAGTTGTCACTACTTCGTTACTTTCAGATTTTGCCAAAATATTCAATTTATACTCGAAATTAAAGACACGGATTAAATAAAACAGTGACTCCTCGTTATATCGCGTCTGCCCGGTACAATTAAATAAGTGCGATATAAACGGGTCAATTAAAGTTTTAAGAAATATAACATGCAAAAAAGTTTTGTGTTTGTCTCCAAAATGTTAGCTTATACACCTATTATAAATTTCTAAGCGAAATTTTGAGAGATGCATAATACAATCAATACTTCAATACAGTTACTTAGAAAAATCCGGAGTGGTTCCACTTGACTTTTCGAATATTTTACAGAATACTGTTAGTTCAAATAAATAGTAATATAACAATAAATAAATTTAAAAAAAATCCTAATTTTACAAAGGTGGAAGCTCTGGGGACCAGAAAAAGCGAGAAAAATTTAATATACACGCAATTATCCACACATACATATGAAATTTTGTGGGAAAATTTCACCTATGTTTTGCTAAAGTATCTTATTTTTTAAAAGGAACATAACACTTTTTTGCTGAAAAAGTACAATTTCCGGAAATATTAACAGATTGGGAGCCATAAATAACTGATAAGAAACTGTTTCTCTTTGATCACTTAATGGTTTTAGAAATGTCAACTGGACATCGTTAAATGTAATTAACGGTCACTAAATCGTTTTTGAGGGAGAATCTTTTTATATATATATATATAAGCAACTCAAAAATGGCGTAATTTTGGAGATCAGTTTTTGGGATCAATGTTTAGCTTTCATCCTACTTGTCAACCTTGTCACATTGATTATCTACCTTTGGTTAGTAGTAGGGATCCTACATTAGAGAGAGATTGGACATTGCGTCACCGGCAGATTTGACAAATCCGCCATTTTAGTTACGTCGTATGTATACGCTGGTATTGCTTTCTAAAGAAAATTTGGATTTTAAAGATTCAACATTTTAAATATAGTATCAAGACTTAGTACACTATTAATAGGTAATTTTCTTTTGTTGTTTATAGTTACTTTTTAATATTTAGTAATGTTTATTTATTTTGTAACATATTTTAAATTGTCAGAGTTCAATTGTTGAGTATGCGGTCAACTTTAAACAGTTTCATTAAATAATAACTATCGAAATGAGTAACACAAACAAAGCAACTTCGTTTCTGCATCTCTTGTTTTACATTTTAAAACTAATTTTGATTTAAATCTTTTTGTAGTGAGTGAGCAAAACGTGTAAATAATTTGGAGTTTCGAAGTTTGACACAGTTGGAGGTAATTGAAAAACGTTATTGGCGATGAATTTCTGTTTACATTTTGAAACATTTATTTTAAGAACGTAATACAGAATAAAATTGTATATAGTGCACTCTTTTTAAAATATGAAATTGTTTATAAATTATAAGGAATAATTGAATAAATTGTTAAACTGTTCATTTTTTACTAATTTCTTTTTTACATATCCGCGGAATTTGAGAGCACAAGACGTAAGCATTTAAATTTTCCGCATAAAAAAAATATCTATGTATAAAAGCGCTGACTCTGACAATTGCAAAAATATATAAATTCACAATATATAAACCTCTATATAAATAAACATTACTAAGCATTGTGTAAATTTTTTTATTCAGTTTCTCGGAATGTATTTTTTTTTTTTTTTTTTTTTTTGCATATTTAGATATACTTAGTATTATAAAGTGTATTATTCTAGAAAATTGAAGCTTTTTAATTTCATACAACCAATTAGTTTCTTTAAAACTATCTAAATTTATTAATAAAGAAGGTATATTAGGAATAAGTTTAAAAAATTTATACTTTTCTGAATATTTCAGTTTTTTTTTAAAAATTCTTGTTGCTATTAAATGATATATTTTTAACCTTATAAAATTAAAAGAGTTCCCTCTAAGAAATTTTATGTATTTACTTAAAAAAGTAACCTAACTAATCTATATCATGAGTCATGACCATTTAAACAGAGAAAAGTAAAAAATAAATACCCACGCTACAAAAAATTACATTATGTGGCATTTCTTGTGTTATGCATAAATTAAAATGTTTATTTTAAGTGAAAAAAAAAACCCCAAAAACTTGAATATTTGTTTATAATAAAATTCGAATATTTTAAGCATAATGTAAAGTCCCGAAATGTTAACCCTGCAATTCAGCCGAATAAAAGAAAAAGCATTTTCTGAGAATTCTTATTCCTTAAAACGGAATTGTGCTTATGTTTATGTTCTGAATGACTCTGTGAAGGCATATGAAATGAATTTCTGGTGATTTTAATAGAATAAAAAGTGTTGGACGCGGATGAAAATGCATTGCGTTCTACGGCGTTCCACCTGCTTTGTAACTAATATGGCGGACTTTCCGTCAATGTCCAATCTCTCTCTAATGTAGGATCCCTAGTTAGTAGGGGTCACAGCGGGAGATTTTAGCTCAATCTGGATTCTACCGCTTTAATACCCTCTCCTCTGCAGGCTGCGCTCTGCTCTTCTATGCCTCTACTCTCTCCCAGGTCACTCTGTTCCTACACTTTCCACTGCTCGCTGGCCAATGACTCGAGTCCATTAGACCTTACTAGACCCCACATTGGCAACCTTTTCGGTGACCGACATCACAGGTGGAGGTGGTAGATTTAATCCGCCAAACTGGATTTCTCCCGACAAAATCTACTTGGATTTTCCCCCATTTTCCCGCCGAAACTTTATATTGCGTCTGTGCTCTTGTTGTTTCGCTAGAGATTGACTAATATTTTAAATTCCAAACAGTTCTTTTAAGAACTTATTATTTAATTATAACTATAATAATAACTATAATAAAGGTTGAGAGTCTACAGCTGTGTTTATAGTTTGTTAATTTTCGAAATAATTTGGAATGTTTCTCTTGGGGGAGGGGGGGGGGGGTAATTATTCTTTTTGTAAGATTTCTCATGTGAAATTGAGTTTATTACCTAAATATTGATTATTTATACATTTTTTAAAACCCATTGATATTTTACTTGGCAAAAGCATGATAACTATAATTGTACACTGTAAAAAATAAAAGTGAGTCTAACGATAAATTGTGAATAAATGTCAAGACTATAATTCAGGGTAAAATAAAAAATATAGGCAACATCAGAGTGTTGAGTCAAAATTCCAGCAAGAAAATACAAAAGAATAATAAATATATTAACATGGTTCTCAAATGACTTTTTCAACAATGCGAAACTTTCTGACTCAATTTTAAACGAAAAGGCATAAAATGGCAGGCCTCACTATTGAAGTGATTTTGAAATTTTTGATCAGTAAATGAGTTGAGTTCTATTGTGCTGTCCTCTAAAAAAAAACCCGCTGTACTACTACATCAAATATTTCACTAAAGTCATTTTTTTTTGTTTTGTTCTGTTTTTCTGCACCATTTTGAATAATAAAAATAGTTAAAAATACCTAAGGAGTGCATATTTAGTTTTAAAATAATTTAAACTAACAATTGCAGCATTCTTTCAAAACATGAGCTTCATTTTTACAGATTTTCTTATTATAATAAAATTTTAGAATATCTACATAATTTTTTAATTGTTTTTAGGTTAAACCATTAATAGGTGATAAAATGTGTGATGAGTTGACAGGAATCAACTAATCCCTTACTTATTGAAAAGGGATAATCTCTCTGGAATGAAAATAATCTGATAGATTGATCTCTTGTGAGAAAGAATTCTATTGAATGGTGAAATATCATTGTCACTTTGAGATAAGTCCAGCTAGAATGCAGGCATTGTATTGAAAGCTATACTCTCTGAATGAATAGATAAGAATTGTAAAGTATTGTTCTTGTGGATACAAAGAACTGGACCCCTACGAAATGCAATGTTTTCTGGGAAATTCCTGGAATGCAAGGAAAGCCCCTGGGAAGTGAAATTGCTGACGGCAGTTGAAGGTGGAAGGAGTTGAATGTTGAATCAGTTGGTTGTGAAACAAGCTAGAGTGAGGTTCCACTTTGGAGCGGACGTCAGAATCGGAGTTTGGCTGACCATGTAAATTTACAGCATGGATGCTTATCATATTTTTTCATTTTTACTTTTGTTTTCTTTTTTTAATGTGTTAATTTAAAATAAAGTTTTTTCGTTTCAAACGATAAATGGAATTTATTAATTATATATACAACGTCTCACGCTACCACAGCAATAGTATATATAATTAATTGGTGGCAGCGGTGGGATATGTAATCTAGAGTAAATTAGATTACGGATCTATGTTAACCTGATTAAACAGATGAAGAGCCAGTGAAAAACGGACGAGCAGAGTTGTGGAGTCTTGAAGCCTAATTGGAGTCGTGGATTTTTCTTGGAGTTCTAGCAAGTAGAGAACTGGTAAACGAACTTTATCGACTAAAGCTGTGAGGTGTATGAACAGTCAACTATAGACTTGGTGCTATTTGTGTGTGCTTCAAATTATATCAGTGGAATGAAGATATGCGGTGTGCCATCTAAGTTGTCTACATACGGATCTAAGGTGCAATTAGTGCCTCATCAGTAAATTGAGTGTCTTCAAATCTTCAAAAATCTGTGTGCGTGTCATCTTTAAAAGTGCTTGGAAGCCTGGTATCAGTGTGGAGGAAATATCTGCATCTGGAGGTAAGCTCTTTTATGAAATCTTCTATAGAGGTCTGTTTTAAATTGAATTTTGTGTATAAATTTTAATTTTGGGGAACAAAACTCTATGTGAAATTTAAGAATTCTAGGGAAGCTATTAATTTGGTATTTAAATTTTAGTTAGAATTTTTATGTTTGTTGATTTTCTGGTATCTGTTTGGTATAATATTGGGTTAAGAAAATTATATACTTATGTATATGTTAAAATTTACTTGGGGTATAGTAAATTGTTATTGATTAATTGAGATTATTAATCAGGGTATTTTAATCATAATTTTGTATAAAGCTTTTGAAAATAAGAGTTTTGTTTATATACATTTTATTTCTTACAGTAATAAAGTTATAGCTTAATTTTATGGGTATACTGTGGATGATTATGATTAATGTTTCAAAATAAATTGATGTTATACTGTACTGTTGGGTATAAAATTTATTTTGGGGGATATACTCAGTTTGAAAGACGTCACTGTTGCATGAGAATTTGCTATATTGAAATTGTGTCGTTTTTGAATACATTATTATACGTATAGGGAAGAAAATTCTATTTCTGTATTTATTGTATTATTGTGAATTGAATATATCTGATGTTTTGAAATTTATTATATTTTGAGGGAAAATATGGCAGACTATTTAGTAAAATATAATAAAAACGTCTTGCTATTATTAGCAGAGGAATTTGAGACCAGTGTGTCAAAAACGTGTAAAAATCAAGCTATAATTCAGGCTATCGTTAGTGCTGAGGATTATAAAGAAAGTTACGCAAAACTTCGCTTGCAATATATTCTTGAACAGGAGGCAGAGCGGAAAGAACAGGAAAAACAAATTGAAAAAGATCGTAAAGAACAAGAGAGACAAATTGAAAAAGATCGTAAAGAAAGAGAGAGGCAAATTGAATTAGATAGGATTGCGCAAGAGGAAAAAGATAAACTTAGGAAATTTGAATTAGATAAACTTGAAAAACAACTTGAGGTAGATAAACTTGAAAAACAACTTGAGGCAGATAAACTCGAAAAACAGCAACAACTTGAATTACAAAAACTTGAAAAAGAACAGCAATTTGAATTAGAAAAATTGCGTATTCAAAATTCTGCGGCTGTTGTTAGTGTTTCATCTAATGAATCAAATGTAGATTTTCATAGAACTCCTAAGGTAAATTTAAAGGATTTGGTTCCGCGTTTTGATTCTAAATTAATTGATATAACTCTTTTCTTTATGATTTTTGAAAGGCAAGCCGAGAAAGCTAAAATTTCTCAGGAAGATTTGGTCAGTCAATTAATTCCTTTATTACCTTCTGACATTGCCGAAATTATAGTTAAACAACCGTCAGACAAATGTGATGATTTTCAACATATAAAGAAAGTTTTGTTAGATAGGTTTAGGCTGAGTACAGGCGCCTTAAAACAAAAATTTGAAACTCATCAAAGAAAATCTGGTGAATTATGGGTGGATCTGATTTATGAGTTAAGGGGTTATCTTGATAATTGGTTAGAGTCATTAGAAGTGAGGGATTTTGAGTCCTTAAAAGAACTAATGCTCACGGAACAATTGAAAAAAGTGTCCCTTTTGAGATAAAAGAAAAATTTATGGATGATTGGGAGGAAATAAAGATTGCTTCTAAACTCGCGGAAAAATCGGATAAGTTTGAGAGTATAAGAAGGGAATTTAAGAGGTCGGATAGAAAACCTTGGGAAAATAAATCTTTCCAGGATAAGCAAAAAGACAATTTTAATTCTAAAAGTAGGAATGAAACTAAACCTAAATCGGAAATTGAGAGTTCAAAAGAGAGGGGGGAAAACTGACCAATTTAAGAAGGACAATGCTTTCGAAAAGCAGAGACAAGTCCAATGTTACAATTGTTTGGAAGTGGGCCACATCCCTCCAAATTGTCCGGAATTGTTAAAAAGTAAAACTAATTATGAAGATAAAAGCATAGCTTGGATCATTACTAGTGATGGGAAAAGTGAAAATAATAGGGAAGGTGTGGAAACCGAATTACCTATGGTTGATTTATGCGTGAATGGTAAGAAAGTAAAGGCGATTAAGGACACAGGTGCACAAATTGCGGTTTTTGATGCTAATGACATTCCGTGGAGTGCTAAGAAAGTGGGAAATGTCTTTCTTATACCGGCCCTCGGAAATAGACAAAAAGCGGATTTGGTGTCAGTGCCGGTTGCTTTGATGGAAGGTGAAAAAGAGTATGTTGAAAAAAATGTGGTGGTTGCAGTTGTGAGAAAACTAAATTCTCCGCCCCTTATAACACCAGCTGTTTATGAATTATTAAAGTTAGGAAATATGGATAAGCAAAATTCAGTGTGTAAACAGGTGGAAAATCAGAGAGAATTAAATGGGCAGGGAACCTTCAGATTGTCTAGCGATCATGAGCAAAAAATTGTTAGAAAAATGGTTGGAAATGAAATCTGTGAAAGGGATAGTAAGTCTGTTAATGAGATGGAGGTAAATTCACCGGAAGACGTGACTAATAGGTATTTGGAAAAAGGGTCTAAATTGATCGATACAAAAGAGGGTGCGTCTAAAACGGATAGTGATAAAAGGTCAGTTAAAGGAGGTCAATTTCGGGAAAAGAATTCTGAGCATGATGAAAATATACCCAGGTATTTTGTTGATAGTATGGGATTTATACATGTTAGAAATAGAATTAGAAAGAAATTGAGTTCACCGATGACTGTGGTCAGTAAATTTAACTCTTGGATGAAGGTAAATAATAGAGAAAATTGGGGGGCTAAAGGCCAAGAAAATGGATATGGAAATTCAAAGTTAAAAAGAATGGAGCATTCTGTTTTTAAAACGGATCACAAAGAAAGATTTATTAAAATCAAACAAGATTTAGATAGGAAAAATCATGATTATGAAGTTGTAAGGCGAAAATTATTGTCGAAAAGATTTTCTGATAGAAGTAATTCAGATATTGGTTTTCAGGAGAATTCTCTAAATTAAGTTTTATTCTAAATTTGGGAGTACTCATTATTGTAATATCTGTATTGTGTTTATTTATCATTTAATGCTTAATATTTTCGAAATGGTAAAACTTCATTAATTTAATAATTGCATAATTTAGTATGCATTCTTTTTGTTTGTAGAAGCGTCTAAATTTAGGCTTTTAAGCAAGTTTTTAAGAGAATTGTTTTAGGCATTGTGTTGTATATAGATTTATTCTTTCTTTTTATTATTTTTTTTTTGTTAGAATCATGTAAAGTGTAATCTGTATTTGGTATTATATGTATGTGAAGTATTTCAAAATTGTTTCTTAGGGCATCAATTGTATAAATTATTCCTGGAATTATACTTAGGTATTGTAGTTATGGGATTATAGTAAATCCTGTTGACAGTGTGGTCTATCAAATACTGAGTATGGGAATGTGTTTGTTTTCTATAGGGATTTTTCATGTGTTATTCAAAATTCCTTTGTGCTTTGTTGACCTCTTTAGAAATTGATTGAAGGAGCTTATTCTATTAGTGTATATGCCAAATTTCTTCTAGAAAATTTTCCTTAGGGGGAGGTGTTGTGATGAGTTGACAGGAATCAACTAATCCCTTACTTATTGAAAAGGGATAATCTCTCTGGAATGAAAATAATCTGATAGATTGATCTCTTGTGAGAAAGAATTCTATTGAATGGTGAAATATCTTTGTCACTTTGAGATAAGTCCAGCTAGAATGCAGGCATTGTATTGAAAGCTATACTCTCTGAATGAGTAGATAAGAATTGTAAAGTATTGTTCTTGTGGATACAAAGAACTGGGCCCCTACGAAATGCAATGTTTTCTGGGAAATTCCTGGAATGCAAGGAAAGCCCATGGGAAGTGAAATTGCTGACGGCAGTTGAAGGTGGAAGGAGTTGAATGTTGAATCAGTTGGTTGTGAAACAAGCTAGAGTGAGGTTCCACTTTGGAGCGGACGTCAGAATCGGAGTTTGGCTGACCATGTAAATTTACAGCATGGATGCTTATCATATTTTTTCATTTTTACTTTTGTTTTCTTTTTTTAATGTGTTAATTTAAAATAAAGTTTTTTCGTTTCAAACGATAAATGGAATTTATTAATTATATATACAACGTCTCACGCTACCACAAATGCGTCATTTGCAGCTGATTACATCAGGTGTAAGGGTTTTTTTTTTTTTTTCTGATAACATGGGTTACTTTTTAGAAAAGTGGTTTTTTTTTTTCAAATAAGAATTTGTGATTAAGCAAGAGCTTAATTGTCTGCCATTTTGTAATAAAGTGATAAAATGTAAAATACTCAATATTAAAATCATCGAACAAGCTGTAAAAATTTAGCTATGTTTAATTTTTAAAATTCTTTATTATACTTTATATAAAGAAAATTTCAAAATTTATTTTGTTAAGAGGACAGTACAATAAGTGATTCCTGTCATGTGACAACATTTTTCTTCTTTCAAGTGCTGCGGCATCGGAAATTCGGTTCAAAATGCTGACGGACTTTTCTGAAATATCTTCTGCTTTTATTGAAAACATCTTTTGATTACAAACTTTCTAAATAAGAACACCTGCCAATTTCATACATTTCCGATCACAAATTAATGAAACAATTTCCTGACGGCTCGGCCTACAGGCACAGGTAGATTTTGAAAATACAGATAGTGGTGCACCTGTTAATTGGGAATTGCAGAAGAAATGACCTTTTTGCCATGATGCGGCAGTTTAGACCACCCACTTCAAAATCTACTTGTGTCTGTAGACAGGATTTTTTTTTTCGGGCTATAAGAGTTTATTTTATAAAAGAAACTTGTCAAAGTAAAAGTTGTAGATACTATTAAGAGGATTTATAATAAATTTAAGCAGATTTGATATTTTGTGAATTGACGAAGTTTTGAATTCTTTTCTTCTTAAACCCTACCCCCCCCCCCCCCACCCCTTGAGGTCATTTTAAATGATATCAAAAATCTGTCATACATAAATTTTCGGCCCTTTTTCTAGAAGTATTAATAACTTAAATGGATTCGATACGTATCATAATTAAGAAGTTATGGGGATTTTTCTGTTTTCACCCCTCCTCCCCCCCCCTTTGGTTCGATTTTGCCCATTATCGAACTTGACCAAGATTTTATGCCCCTTAATTTTGCGTATCAGTTTGGAAGAGATTTGTGCAGAATTATTGAAGTTATCGTGTCCATAAAAAAGTGATCTAGATAGATAGATAGATAAAAGTTTTGAATTGGGGGTGGTTTTGGGTTCTGGAAGTGATGATCGGCGTAAATCTGCAAAAACTTTTCAGAAATTCCAACATAGGGGACAATGTAATAGGTTGTATTTCTTACGAAATCTACCCAAAATCATAAGTAGCCATTTTGTATTTGAGAAGGTTTTATAGCATCTAATTATGACAGCAAGTATTGTTTAGAAGTCAACATCTTCAGTAGTTGCCTGTGGTTATTATTTTCAATAATTGTAAAGAAAAAAAAAACACTTGAGAGTTAAACTTAATTTTTTATAGCATTCAAAAGTTGAAAATTATTTCTTCTCAGAAACTTATGCAAAATTATAGTTATTTTAACAGAGAAACAATTACACAAGTTCTAACTTAGTAAATATGAAATATCGTGGAATTTTTATTTTTCATACAAAAAAAAAAAAAAAAAAAAAAAAAAATACTGTGTATTTGTATTTTTTTTTCTATACATGCATATCTATCAATGTTTTCCTTTTGATTAAAAATATTGTAATACATTTATACTTTCAATTAAAAAAAAAAAAAAAAAAAAAAAAATATATATATATATATGAAAGATTGCAAAAAATATGCATTTAAATTGGAACATCAAAAGCAAAACAAAAATTCTGGATCGCAGCAAAAATATGTTCTATAGAATGTACTGTTAAATAAAGACAGTGTGTGATTTCAAGTTTTCAAAACCTATAAAATATATTATCAAATCAAATAATATTTTATAACATGTCACTGCCAACTTTCCACAAATTCTCCACTTTTGTAAGAAAAAAAAAAGATACTGTAAATACTGTTCGATTTTCTGTTATTTTAATAATGCCTGCAAAATATAATGCATTTTTAGAATTAAAAAAAAAAAATCTGACATTAATTTGTTACATTTCGTGAAATGATTGTGTCAAATTGAAGCTTTTCAAGCAGAAATCTCGAAATAATTTGTGTTATCGTACTTAATATTTTATATCAATAATAAAAAAAATATAATTTAAGTAACATTTATTACAAGGACAAAGCCATTTTATAACATTAAAATAAAATACAGCAGCAAAAACAGAAAAAGAAAATCCATCCAGAAGATTAAACAATCCTTTTTTCACCATGGGTGGGACTCTCATAACTTATTTCTATCCTTCCTCTTTGAGATTAAATCCTAGAAGGAGCAACAGTTTCGTTTCGCTTTGGTTTGTTTACGTTTATTTTTATTGCGAGAATGAAATCGAAGTTGCCAAGAAAGCGATCACCGCCAAAACAGACAGCTTTTAAAGCGCCAATCCGAGCTGATCCTGGAACCGGATTTTCAACAATATAACAAAGAGATGTGGTCTCTAGTAGATTATTTCTCTGGGCTCGAGTCACACACTTCACGCCACTCTCCAGATCAACTCCAGAACCAGTCGTTCTTCCTTCACGAGTTTTTTCACAACTGTAGAAACATTTCTCTAGAACATTCCCCTTTCTATTATCCTCTCAACCCAATTCGCTAGGAATCCAGTGCTCATTGTATCCACATTCCAAAACCTGATTAGTCCAAAACCGGATTAATTAATTTCGAAGAATGTGTGATTGATGTTGAAGATTAAGAAATGTATACCTCATTGTATAACAAATAGGACTGACTACATATGAAAAAAAAAACCTTCGACTTAGAAAACGGCATTTAAGATATTTTAACATAATTTTAAATTAATTGTAAATAAAAGAACAGATTTTGTGTTTCCGTGAAGATATATAAAACGACAATGAAGGTCTTAATAACTTTTTATGCACATCTAAATGAATTTGGATTTATGATTGTGTGTCTCGGGCCACACATAAAAGGTCGCCGGGCCACATGCGGCCCGCGGGCCGCAGTTGAGTATGGCTGCCTTAACCCTTTCAAGGGCGGTGGTCACAAATGTGACCACTTAATTTTAAATCTGAACTGCCAAACGGCACCCTGAATATTTCAATAAGATTTTACTTTTATTATTGAACGCGAAGAAAAGCAGGTATTTATTTTTTTAAAAATACGTTTGTAAATTCTGGTGTCAATCAATTATTTCACCATTTTGCGTGAAAAATTGCTCGCGCCGGAAAGGGTTAAAGGGTATTAATTTTAATTAAAAAATGCCACATTCACACCGGGATTTTAAAATAAATTTTTTTTTTTTATAGTGTAATAAAAGCTTTTGCTAGATTTCTAAAAATTTGCTTGTAAATACTGGTGTCAATCAATCATTTCAACATTCTCTAGTCTAAACTATTTAAACTTTTTATTAAAAAATGCATGCTAAATTTGATGCACACCCTCTTCTCCCTTCCTCCTTTGCCAGTTTATATTTTATTCAGACATTACATACACTTATAATATATTTACCAAGAATCAGTTAAAACTCACATTTACATTGTAAATGTATAAGAACTCTTAATACATTTTTAATTCAAAGTTTCGATACTTTAGAAGATTTTACTTTTTATAAACAATATAATTAACAAAAAGTACATTTTTTAACAATATACGTTGAAATACAGTTTATTTTCAGTTATTTTAAAAGCAAACGTTTTAGGAAATTTTGATTTAAGACTTAACTATAAAATATAGCAGGATGATAGAATAAGATTATAGATGATAGAATAAGATTTAATAGAATATCGGTAATAGAATATGGGTAGAGTTGTATGGGCTCGAGCCGCACCAGTAATTTCTAAAATGTACTGTCTCTCTCTCTCTCTCTTTTTTTTTTCCCCCTCAATAAGAAAAAAGTTTTTAGTGTTTTTATTTTCAAATATGGTATGGAATTTCGAATGTGTCATTTTTCAGCAGATATTTTTTTTCTTGAATTTTGCCATCATTATTTCTTTTTCTTTTGTTATATGTATAAACGACATTAGTAAAACTCTTTCTCCTTGTGTTCTATTTTTTAATTAAAATAAAATGCTAAAAGTTTGAACATTTGATATAAAAAACAAAAATAGGAGAAAAGAAAATAATTTTCGAAACTCTACACCTATGGGCATAAAATACACTATATTGCCAAAGGTGACCGCTCACTTGCGATTTTATACGTTTTGTTAACTATCTAGAAAAATACATGAGGAATTAACCTGAAACTGCAGGTGTGTAAACAGTATAGTATAGGTTATATATTTCTGCGAAGATTTTTTTCACGAAACCCCATAGAGGACTGTCAACAAATTGAAAAAAAAGAATATTTTTTGGATAACCCTGTAAAAACTAATGTAGCAAAGGCGTTCAAACTCGAGATTATTAATAAATGGCTTATTGTAATATACTGTGTTCATTTTTATGAGGATAGCACGTATACTCGTAGAGAAATTAAGATTTTTATAAAAACAGTCCCAAATTTCGCCTAGTTTTTTGCTTATAATTTGCAGAGTTCTTAATATAAAATAAAGTTCTTTTCAGAAAATATGACAAACAACATTGTACATAATACTCTGCAATCAGAATTAAAAAATAATAAAAATTGGATGAAAAATGAGCAGGTTTACTAAAAACTGTTTCCCTGCGCATGCGCGAATGCAATCAAAATATAATATGCATAATGTATTAGCTAAGTATATAGAGCAACTTTTGTGAAAGTCTCAAAATCATAGCTTGAAAATTCTGAACATTATCATCGATAGAATAAGCTCGAAATCCGTTGTTCCCAAAAAGAAGAAAAAAGATGAGGGGTTGTATCAAATATCTGTTGATTAGTGCCAAGATAGCGTACACAATATTGCACGTACTACTATATTTGGATACAGCCCCTCATATTTTTGCTTCCTTTTGGGAACAACGGATCTCGAGCTTATTCTATCGACGATAATTTTCAGAATTTTCAAGCTATGATTTTGAGACTTTCACAAAAGTTGCTCTATACACTTAGCTAATAAATTATGCATATTATATTTTGATTGCATTCGCGCATGCGCAGTGAAACATTTTTTAGTAAACCTGCTCATTTTTCCTCCAATTATTATTTTTTTTAAATTCTGATTGCAGAGTATTATGTACAATGTTGTTTGTCATATTTTCTGAAAATAACATTTTCTTTATATTAAGAACTCTGGAAATTATAAGCAAAAAACTAGGCGAAATTTGGGATTGTTTTTATAAAAACCTTAATTTCTCTACGAGTATACATGCTATCCTCATAAAAGTGAACACAATATATTATAAAAAGCCACTTATTAATGATCTCGAGTTTGAACGCCTTTGCTACATTAGTTTTTACAGGGTTATCCAAAAGATATTCTTTCTTTTTCAATTTGTTGACAGTCCCCTATGAGGTTTCGTGAAAAAATCTTCGCAGAAATATATAACCTATACTATACTGTTCACACACCTGCAGTTTCGGGTTAATTTTTCATGTATTTTTCTAGATAGTTAACAAAAGTCTAAAATCGCAAATGACCGGTCACCTTTGGCAATATAGTGTATATGCACGCATAGGTTAAAAGACCAGGAGACGATTGTATGCAGACACTGCAGAATTGCAAAATTCTCATTTTCTTCATTCCCGAAATACATTTATTTATTTCTATTTGCATGTAATCGGGGCCTGACTAATGCAGGGGCATGCGGGGCAACTTCCCCGGCCCCCCATTTGAGCCCCCACCCCTAGGTTTAATCAAGATTTTTGTTAAGAAAATGCCAAATGGTTAAAATTGTCGTAAAGAGACCAAAATTCTTACATTTTCAAAGACTTGGGAAGGGAGTGCGGCCCTTGAATTCCCCTCCTTGCTGCCCGTACCCCAATCCCCCCACGAAAGAAAAGGAACGAACAACATCACTAGAAAACTAATATTATAAAATTTTATACAAAAGTACTTTAGTGCATGAAAAATGCAGTAACAACATATAAAGTGTTGAAATTCGTAACAATTAGTATAAACGTATTGCCTGCACTTGCTTTTCCATATTATGAAATCAACCAAATGCATGTTGATACAATGCAAAGATAAAATTTAATAATGAGGTAGAAAATTTTGTTATGACATAACATATAGCCAAGATTGATTGAAAGACGTGACCGTATCAAAAGTCACATGAGCCCTTATATATTTATACAAACAAAGTAGTGTATTCTATCACCTGTTAAAGATTTGACCATCTTTCTTGTGATACCCTGTATACAGATGTGAATAGTACTTGGTTCTCAATTTATGAATACATACAATAGATATGAAGTTTAGTATTAGTTACTCCAGCAGAATTCACTAATAATTTCTATGGATAGATAAGGGGGCCCCCCAGAATGATGCTTGCCCCGGGCCCGGCTCCAGATAGTCTAAGTCGAACCCTGCATGTAATATATCATTCTATCGCCAGAAATGATCTTAATAAACTATGGGTTGAAAAGTCCTAGTGTAAAGAGAAAGGAGAATAATTAGAAATGGCCGAAGGCCAATTCTACGTTCTTTATTAAGGTCACTAAAATTTTTCGTACATAGAATTTATTTCTCCCCATTTTAATGATTGACATCTTTGGAATAAGGTGTTAGAAGATGAAGCATTAAAACGTTTTAAAAAAATATACCTAAATTTTAATTCGGTATATAAAAATGTTATTATTTTTTTTTAAATTATCATGCTTTTTAAAGCAAGTTCCTCATTGGGAATCCTTTTGAACAATTATGAGAGTTGTAGTGCTGCCATCTATGGTTAATAATCTAAATCAAATTTTAAACCGAGAAGCTTCATAAAAGTGAATTTTTCTTCTTGGAAAGGATTTCAGAAACTAATTCTTCGAGATATTTTTACTAACTTGAAAGATTATACAAAATATATATTATTCATTAAATAACTTCAATGCACAACTACTTTCAATCTTTATACTTTTTGTTACTTCTATTTAAAAGAAAATATTTGTTTTATTTAATTGCAAAATTTCTACAATTAAATAATGCGAAGATATGTATTAAAAAACAGCGGTAACGAAAAAAAGTACTAAAAATTAGTGCCATGCATGCAGCTATTTAAAAAGCCATTTAAGAGCCGCCACTGACCACAGTCAAACACAAAAGTAATTTTGTTGATGTTTATTTTTATTTTTTTGTAATTTTATTCCGGATATACTTCCAATGTCTGTTAAAAATACACAGTGATGCAATTTTGTAATTGACGAACAAAATTGGAATTTGCAAGTAGATAATTTATTATAAATAAATTTAACCCTCTCGCAAATGATTTTTTTTCCACAAATCATTCTTGGAATTTACTTAATTAAAATTCTTATTCAAGATTGTGTAAAAGAAAAAATAAATATTTGTTATATATATGGCATATGAGGCTTGGAATTTTAAAAGATATCATTCAAAATCATGGGCGCATGCTATAGTGTGCATGACAGGGCCGGCCCCTCCCCAAATCTTTGAAAATAGTAACATATTGAAAAATACTAAGAGAGTGTACCAACTATTTTTCATTGCACCCTCACCCTCTAACGAAATTTAATCGAAAACTGATTTCAAAATGCGGTTTTATATCATTTAAGTTATCACCTCATATGATGTTTAAATGCGCCGAATTTTAATTGCTATATGTTTTTTCCATTTATATCGTACACAATAATCTTTTAAACAGTTAACTAATTAATATAAAGTTTAAACGATACGTTTTAGGAAGGGGTTTGTGTCCTACCATCGTCGGTACCTTTTCTTTGAACGTTTTATGATTTTGAATATATTTTACAAATAAATTTCATTAAGAATGACAAAAAAAAGTGGTTAAGATGCAGCTTATATATAAAATAAATTTAGTATTTAGATTCTGAAGCTGTTAAGAAATTTGTTTATTTTAATCAAATGGATATGAGTTTCAAGGTTAAATTTATTAGTATACTTCGGTGCGTCCGTGCCCGCCAAGGTAACAGATGAATATTAACCCCTTAAAGGATGGTGGGATATAATATATCCCGCTTGATTTTAATTAAAAAATGCCATATACACACCAGGATTTTAAAATAAAATTTTTCTTGTATAGTGTATGCGAAGAAAACCTTTAGATAAATTTCAAATAAATTTGCTTGTAAAAACTGGTGTTAAACAATCATTTAAAAATTGTAGTTACAGAACTGAAAGGGTTTTAAAGTTATCGAGAAGTAAAATAAAAGATGGAAGTAAGGACACAAATTGATTCCCACACCGGGAATCGAACCCGGGCCTCCTGGGTGAGAGCCAGGTATCCTGACCACTAGACCATGTGGGACCAATAAGTCAGACAAATATATCCTATACGTACGTAAATATGCTCTTAAATTGGAGCACGGATAAATAATTTGTTTTGGGACGGAGAAAGATAGATATTTGCAAGCTGCAAGTTTTTAGATCATTGACATTAAACGTACTTAGGTAATGGATACATCAAATATTTTTTATAACATTATGATTCAGTTTGTGTTTTAAAGTACTGTCGGAATATAAAGATTAAAGGCAGTCAGTTTTAACCATCCACGTATATGGTACACGTACACAGGTATCAGAGTCTGCGGCAGTGGCGGCTCGTGGGTTATTTAAATGGGGGTTCACAGTCACAATAAAAAATTACGAAAATAAAATATGTAGTTACGACTTTACATACAGGTTGAAATACCTTTGTATTGTCGCTAGTTAAAAAAAATAAATATAAGAAATAAACACGCACTCATTGGAGAAAATTTTGTATTATCAGGCTCGGACTGACCCGGCCGGCGGCCCGAGGGCCGGTGCGCCCTCAGCCACGGAAAATTTCGCGCCCCTAAGTCGCTCCAATATTTTTCCACACACATATATTCTGATTAGTGTACTACATTTTGAGAATTTGCTTAGGGATAATCACCAACTAATAGACAGATAGCAAAAAAGAGAGATTTTTATATTATCATAAAGAAATGGAAGATACTTCGAAGGATTTGGCAGAATCGGAAACCAAAGCAGACGTGTTTGCATATCATTCAGGATAGAAAACGTGCACCTAGGGAAAGTTTTAATAGCCCTGGCACACCGTGGCTACTAAAGCT
The DNA here is from genome assembly GCA_963931845.1 of Maratus michaelseni. NCBI lineage: Eukaryota > Metazoa > Arthropoda > Arachnida > Araneae > Salticidae > Maratus > Maratus michaelseni. Next base: position 204,115,669 of record OZ007599.1, on the reverse strand, counting down.
CACGCCCATGTGCTACTCCCGCGCCCTGAGAGAGATTTTTTTAATCGGTTCTTAGGATGCTATTTTTTAGGAACAAATATTTTCGTACTCTCCATTGTAGTACCAGAGAACCTTGCGTCCTTTTTAAGCCGCCCCTGAATGGACCTATCGCCTGCAGGATTACAATCCCCGGAGGATTTCTTTCAATTATGAAACTTAATTTCCCTTTATCTCTAATTATGATAAGAATCTTGCAAATCTTTGTCTTCGTGAGCCCCACCAGTGGCTGAGAGGTTCTGCTCTCGAAGCTGGTAGACGGGAGGTGCTGGGTTAGATAAGGGGCCCACCCCAGAATGATGCTTGCCCCGGGACCCAGATAGTTTAAGTCGAACCCTGCATGTAATGTATCATTCTATCGCCAGAAATGAACCTGGTGAACTATGAGTTGAAAAGTCCTAGTGTAAAGAGAAAGGAGAATAATTAGAAATGGCCGAAGGCCAATTCTACGTTCTTTATTAAAGTCACTAAAAATTTCGTACATAGAATTTATTTCTCTCCATTTTAATGATTGACATCTTTTGAATAAGGTCTGCAGAAGATGAAGCATTAAAACGTTTTAAAAAATATACCTAAATTTTAATTTGGTATCTATGGCAATGTTATTATTTTTTTTTTTTCAAATCATCACGCTTTTTAAAGCAAGTGCCTCATCGGGAATCCTTTTGAACAAGTTCTGCTCTCGAAGCTGGTAGACGGGAGGTGCTGGGTTCGATCCCAATCGCGCCCGTCGGCCTAATCGCTCGGAGTTTTCGTGGTTTTCTTCGAGCCGTGGATTTATCCATGTGTAAATACGGGTTAGGTTCCCTTAGAAAGACCCCCACGAAGGGCACTCCCCCCGGGCCTATATCCCAAGTGTAGATAATTGGCCGTCAATAATCAACCCATCCCAACCCTCTAAAACGCACTAAAAGTAGGTTATTAAGCAAAAACTAACGTCTTTAGTGGATTTTTGCAAATTTTACCCTATATTCCCGGCTCCGTATCTTTTTCCCTATTTGGACAATTTACAAACATGAATACTGCATGAAGTATGAGAGTTGTAGTGCTGCCATCTATTGTTAATAATCTAAATCAAATTTTAAACTGAGAAGCTTCATAAAAGCAAATTTTTCATCTTGGAAAGGATTTCAGAAACTAATTCTGTGAGATATTTTTACTAACTTGAAAGATTATACAAAATATATATTATTCATTAAATAACTTGAATGCACAACTACTTTCAATCTTTACACTTTCTGTTACCTCTATTTAAAAGAAAATATTTGTTTTATTTAATTGCAAAATTTCTACAATCAAATAATGCGAAGATATGTATTAAAAAACAGCCGTAACAAAAAAAATACTAAAAGTTAGTGCCATGCATGCAGCCATTTAAAAAGCCATTTACGAGCCGCCACTGACCACAGTCAATCACAAAAGTAATTTTGTTGATGTTTATTTTTATTTTTATTTTTTTGTAATTATATTCCGGCTTTACTTCCAATGTCTGTTAAAAATACCTAGTGATGCAGTTTTGTATATGACGAATCAAATTGGAATTTGCAAGTAGATAATTTATTATAAATAAATTTAACCCTCTCTCAAATGATTTTTTTTTTTTTTCACAAATCATTCTATGAATTTACATAATTAAAATTCTTATTCAAAATTATGTAAAAGAAAAAAATAAATATTTGTTTTATATATGGAACATGAGGCTTGGATTTTTAAAAGATATCATTATAAATCCTGGGCGCATGCTATAGGGTGCATGGCAGGGCCGTCCCCACCCCAAATCATTGAAAATAGTAACATATTGAAAAATACTAAGAGAGTGTACCAACTATTTTTCATTGCACCCTCACCCTCTAACGAAATTTAATCGAAAACTGATTTCAAAATGCGGTTTTATATCACTTAAGTTAGGAACCTCATATGATGTTTAGATGCGTCGGAATTTTAATTGCTATATGTTTTTTCCATTTATATCGTGCACAATAAATTTTCAAACAGTTAACTAATTAATATAAAGTTTAAACGATACGTTTTAGGAAGGAGTTTGTGTCCTACCATCGTCGGTACCTTTTCTTTGAACGTTTTATGATTTTGAATATATTTTACAAATAAATTTCATTAAGAATGAAAAAAAAAATTTAAAGATGCAGCTTATATATAAAATAAATTTAGAATTTATTTAGATTTTGAAGCTGTTAAGAAATTTGTTTATTTTCCTCAAATGGATTTGAGTTTTAAGGTTAAATTTATTAGTATACTTCGGTGCGTCCGCGCCCGCCAAGGCAACAGATGAATATTAAGATCTTAAAGGGTGGTGCGATATAACATATCCCACTTAATTTTAATTAAAAAAATGCCACATTCACATCAGGATTTTAAAAGTGTACGCGAAGAAATGCTTTTTCTAAAGTTCAAATAAATTTGCTTGTAAATACTGGTGTCAGTCAATCATTTCAACATTTTAGCAACAGAACTGAAAGGGTGTTAAAGAGTTAAAAAAGGTATAAAACCTTCATCTCCAAAAAAACAGGAAATTCCCACACCGGGAATCGAACCCGGGCCTCCTGGGTGAGAGCCAGGTATCCTGACCACTAGACCATGTGGGAGCCAGTCAGATTATAAAATATGTCCTATATATACATAAATATATGCTCTTAAATTGGAGCAGGGATAGATAATTTGTTTTGGGATGACGGAGAATGATAGATAGATGCAGGGGCGTAGCTACCGTGGAGCAGTTGGAGCAAACTGCTCCAGGCGCATGAATCCCGAGAGCGCAAAATTATAAAATAACAAAATAAAGATTTGTAAAAAATTATGCATATCTTCTTTCATTATATTAATAAATATTATGGATGGATCAACTGTTACACTCAGCATATTCCTATGATATTTTACCCAATTTTCATCCTGAACTACTTCGACTGGAAAAATATTTTTGTACTTAATTAAAAGAAATTACTTCTATTCGCGGTTGCATACCATACCGTAGCCTTAAGTAACTTTTCCATCACTGTTTCAGCCTGCCTGATTCTTTTTTTTTTCTTTTAACTTAGCCGTTAGTTGAAGTTTTTCAAATGCTAAGTTATCTATACAGTGTTCTCAGCGGTCACATTATCGGCTACCACACTTTTCAAACAACAAACTTCCTGGCATATTTCTGTTGCAAACGGTGTAGAAATTTGCCATGATTATATTACTGCCAGGAAATATCCAAAAAATTGATAGTTGAGAAACATGTTTAAGCAGCAACATTGCTTTATCTATTTAGCTATTTTATCGATTAAAAAAAACAATAATTTGACTAATTGGAGAAATTTATACCATTTTGGAAACAAAAAGCGAGAAAAAGACAATTTTGAATGTTTTTTATTTCTTTTGGCCAAGATCGACAAAAATTGGAGGTGGAAATAAAATTGCATTCTTTATGAGATTTTGAAAATAGGACACATTTCAAAGGCAGAATTGATAAGCATTTTCTTCCCAAAGCAGAGAAAAAATTAAGTATCAAACAAGTGTCCCTCAAAAATTATTGATTGTAGTTAATTAATTACCATCACATGGTTACAATGAAATCTTCGTCTTCTCAGATGTTGGATACTTCATTAGAACTTGTTGCAGAATTTTACCCTTTTTATCAAGATGGAAACCATGGGTATGCCTTAGTTGTCTTCTACTATGTATGAAAGGCTAACAAAAATTAAAGAAAATTTGTTATGGATTCTATTCTTCCGAAAGTGAAGCATTCAATATATTTTCCATATTTTCAAATCTCTCTATTCTAAATTTCACACATTAATAATCAATGAACTTTGAAATTATAAAATGTAGGGGGAAAAATAACAAAAGCGAAAAGCTGTGACGCCGGTCATTGTTTATGGTAGCTGTCCAAAAGTGAACTGCAGTTTTTTGGAGACGACATAAAAGTCCGAAGTGAAAAAAAAAATAAAACTTAGCCGCTTTAATGAAATTTTGAAGAATATATAAAATATCAACTCTCATCGCGTAGTCCAATGGATAATTTCCTCAAAACCATTATCTTCAAAAATGTAGTTCGAATAGCGGAAATGTTTCAAAATTGACCTTCATCCTATTTAAACCCTTTATATCAAAGTAGTTTTTTTTTTTTTTAAGGTTACGAAATTTATATTTGTTTAGATTTTTAAGAAATATAACAAAAGACCTATATTTAGTAAACCTATATATATAGTGAAATTTTCTCTATCCACTATCAAGTAAAACAATAAAAGTTCCATTTTTGCACGATCAAAACTTTACACATTATAATAACTTAAATTTTGTGAATTTTCAGAGTTTTTGGCACATTATGTAAAAGAAAAAAATAAATATTTGTTTTATATATGGAACATGAGGCTTGGATTTTTAAAAGATATCATTATAAATCCTGGGCGCATGCTATAGGGTGCATGGCAGGGCCGTCCCACCCCAAATCATTGAAAATAGTAACATATTGAAAAATACTAAGAGAGTGTACCAACTATTTTTCATTGCACCCTCACCCTCTAACGAAATTTAATCGAAAACTGATTTCAAAATGCGGTTTTATATCATTTAATTTAGGAACCTCATATGATGTTTAGATGCGTCGGAATTTTAATTGCTATATGTTTTTTCCATTTATATCGTGCACAATAAATTTTCAAACAGTTAACTAATTAATATAAAGTTTAAACGATACGTTTTAGGAAGGAGTTTGTGTCCTACCATCGTCGGTACCTTTTCTTTGAACGTTTTATGATTTTGAATATATTTTACAAATAAATTTCATTAAGAATGAAAAAAAAAATTTAAAGATGCAGCTTATATATAAAATAAATTTAGAATTTATTTAGATTTTGAAGCTGTTAAGAAATTTGTTTATTTTCCTCAAATGGATTTGAGTTTTAAGGTTAAATTTATTAGTATACTTCGGTGCGTCCGCGCCCGCCAAGGCAACAGATGAATATTAAGATCTTAAAGGGTGGTGCGATATAACATATCCCACTTAATTTTAATTAAAAAAATGCCACATTCACATCAGGATTTTAAAAGTGTACGCGAAGAAATGCTTTTTCTAAAGTTCAAATAAATTTGCTTGTAAATACTGGTGTCAGTCAATCATTTCAACATTTTAGCAACAGAACTGAAAGGGTGTTAAAGAGTTAAAAAAGGTATAAAACCTTCATCTCCAAAAAAACAGGAAATTCCCACACCGGGAATCGAACCCGGGCCTCCTGGGTGAGAGCCAGGTATCCTGACCACTAGACCATGTGGGAGCCAGTCAAATTATAAAATATGTCCTATATATACATAAATATATGCTCTTAAATTGGAGCAGGGATAGATAATTTGTTTTGGGATGACGGAGAATGATAGATAGATGCAGGGGCGTAGCTACCGTGGAGCAGTTGGAGCAAACTGCTCCAGGCGCATGAATCCCGAGAGCGCAAAATTATAAAATAACAAAATAAAGATTTGTAAAAAATTATGCATATCTTCTTTCATTATATTAATAAATATTATGGATGGATCAACTGTTACACTCAGCATATTCCTATGATATTTTACCCAATTTTCATCCTGAACTACTTCGACTGGAAAAATATTTTTGTACTTAATTAAAAGAAATCTATTCGCGGTTGCATACCATACCGTAGCCTTAAGTAACTTTTCCATCACTGTTTCAGCCTGCCTGATTCTTTTTTTTTTCTTTTAACTTAGCCGTTAGTTGAAGTTTTTCAAATGCTAAGTTATCTATACAGTGTTCTCAGCGGTCACATTATCGGCTACCACACTTTTCAAACAACAAACTTCCTGGCATATTTCTGTTGCAAACGGTGTAGAAATTTGCCATGATTATATTACTGCCAGGAAATATCCAAAAAATTGATAGTTGAGAAACATGTTTAAGCAGCAACATTGCTTTATCTATTTAGCTATTTTATCGATTAAAAAAAAACAATAATTTGACTAATTGGAGAAATTTATACCATTTTGGAAACAAAAAGCGAGAAAAAGACAATTTTGAATGTTTTTTATTTCTTTTGGCCAAGATCGACAAAAATTGGAGGTGGAAATAAAATTGCATTCTTTATGAGATTTTGAAAATAGGACACATTTCAAAGGCAGAATTGATAAGCATTTTCTTCCCAAAGCAGAGAAAAAATTAAGTATCAAACAAGTGTCCCTCAAAAATTATTGATTGTAGTTAATTAATTACCATCACATGGTTACAATGAAATCTTCGTCTTCTCAGATGTTGGATACTTCATTAGAACTTGTTGCAGAATTTTACCCTTTTTATCAAGATGGAAACCATGGGTATGCCTTAGTTGTCTTCTACTATGTATGAAAGGCTAACAAAAATTAAAGAAAATTTGTTATGGATTCTATTCTTCCGAAAGTGAAGCATTCAATATATTTTCCATATTTTCAAATCTCTCTATTCTAAATTTCACACATTAATAATCAATGAACTTTGAAATTATAAAATGTAGGGGAAAAAATAACAAAAGCGAAAAGCTGTGACGCCGGTCATTGTTTATGGTAGCTGTCCAAAAGTGAACTGCAGTTTTTTGGAGACGACATAAAAGTCCGAAGTGAAAAAAAAAATAAAACTTAGCCGCTTTAATGAAATTTTGAAGAATATATAAAATATCAACTCTCATCGCGTAGTCCAATGGATAATTTCCTCAAAACCATTATCTTCAAAAATGTAGTTCGAATAGCGGAAATGTTTCAAAATTGACCTTCATCCTATTTAAACCCTTTATATCAAAGTAGTTTTTTTTTTTTTTTAAGGTTACGAAATTTATATTTGTTTAGATTTTTAAGAAATATAACAAAAGACCTATATTTAGTAAACCTATATATATAGTGAAATTTTCTCTATCCACTATCAAGTAAAACAATAAAAGTTCCATTTTTGCACGATCAAAACTTTACACATTATAATAACTTAAATTTTGTGAATTTTCAGAGTTTTTGGCACATTATGTAAAAGAAAAAAATAAATATTTGTTTTATATATGGAACATGAGGCTTGGATTTTTAAAAGATATCATTATAAATCCTGGGCGCATGCTATAGGGTGCATGGCAGGGCCGTCCCACCCCAAATCATTGAAAATAGTAACATATTGAAAAATACTAAGAGAGTGTACCAACTATTTTTCATTGCACCCTCACCCTCTAACGAAATTTAATCGAAAACTGATTTCAAAATGCGGTTTTATATCATTTAATTTAGGAACCTCATATGATGTTTAGATGCGTCGGAATTTTAATTGCTATATGTTTTTTCCATTTATATCGTGCACAATAAATTTTCAAACAGTTAACTAATTAATATAAAGTTTAAACGATACGTTTTAGGAAGGAGTTTGTGTCCTACCATCGTCGGTACCTTTTCTTTGAACGTTTTATGATTTTGAATATATTTTACAAATAAATTTCATTAAGAATGAAAAAAAAAATTTAAAGATGCAGCTTATATATAAAATAAATTTAGAATTTATTTAGATTTTGAAGCTGTTAAGAAATTTGTTTATTTTCCTCAAATGGATTTGAGTTTTAAGGTTAAATTTATTAGTATACTTCGGTGCGTCCGCGCCCGCCAAGGCAACAGATGAATATTAAGCTCTTAAAGGGTGGTGCGATATAATATATCCCACTTAATTTTAATTAAAAAAATGCCACATTCACATCAGGATTTTAAAAGTGTACGCGAAGAAATGCTTTTTCTAAAGTTCAAATAAATTTGCTTGTAAATACTGGTGTCAGTCAATCATTTCAACATTTTAGCAACAGAACTGAAAAGGGTGTTAAAGAGTTAAAAAAGGTATAAAACCTTCATCTCCAAAAAAACAGGAAATTCCCACACCGGGATTCGAACCCGGGCCTCCTGGGTGAGAGACAGGTATCCTGACCAATAGACCATGCGGGAGCCAGTCAGATTATAAAATATGTCCTATATATACATAAATATATGCTCTTAAATTGGAGCAGGGATAGATAATTTGTTTTGGGATGACGGAGAATGATAGATAGATGCAGGGGCGTAGCTACCGTGGAGCAGTTGGAGCAAACTGCTCCAGGCGCATGAATCCCGAGAGCGCAAAATTATAAAATAACAAAATAAAGATTTGTAAAAAATTATGCATATCTTCTTTCATTATATTAATAAATATTATGGATGGATCAACTGTTACACTCAGCATATTCCTGTGATATTTTACCCAATTTTCATCCTGAACTACTTCGACTGGAAAAATATTTTTGTACTTAATTAAAAGAAATTACTTCTATTCGCGGTTGCATACCATACCGTAGCCTTAAGTAACTTTTCCATCACTGTTTCAGCCTGCCTGATTCTTTTTTTTTTCTTTTAACTTAGCCGTTAGTTGAAGTTTTTCAAATGCTAAGTTATCTATACAGTGTTCTCAGCGGTCACATTATCGGCTACCACACTTTTCAAACAACAAACTTCCTGGCATATTTCTGTTGCAAACGGTGTAGAAATTTGCCATGATTATATTACTGCCAGGAAATATCCAAAAAATTGATAGTTGAGAAACATGTTTAAGCAGCAACATTGCTTTATCTATTTAGCTATTTTATCGATTAAAAAAAAACAATAATTTGACTAATTGGAGAAATTTATACCATTTTGGAAACAAAAAGCGAGAAAAAGACAATTTTGAATGTTTTTTATTTCTTTTGGCCAAGATCGACAAAAATTGGAGGTGGAAATAAAATTGCATTCTTTATGAGATTTTGAAAATAGGACACATTTCAAAGGCAGAATTGATAAGCATTTTCTTCCCAAAGCAGAGAAAAAATTAAGTATCAAACAAGTGTCCCTCAAAAATTATTGATTGTAGTTAATTAATTACCATCACATGGTTACAATGAAATCTTCGTCTTCTCAGATGTTGGATACTTCATTAGAACTTGTTGCAGAATTTTACCCTTTTTATCAAGATGGAAACCATGGGTATGCCTTAGTTGTCTTCTACTATGTATGAAAGGCTAACAAAAATTAAAGAAAATTTGTTATGGATTCTATTCTTCCGAAAGTGAAGCATTCAATATATTTTCCATATTTTCAAATCTCTCTATTCTAAATTTCACACATTAATAATCAATGAACTTTGAAATTATAAAATGTAGGGGAAAAAATAACAAAAGCGAAAAGCTGTGACGCCGGTCATTGTTTATGGTAGCTGTCCAAAAGTGAACTGCAGTTTTTTGGAGACGACATAAAAGTCCGAAGTGAAAAAAAAAATAAAACTTAGCCGCTTTAATGAAATTTTGAAGAATATATAAAATATCAACTCTCATCGCGTAGTCCAATGGATAATTTCCTCAAAACCATTATCTTCAAAAATGTAGTTCGAATAGCGGAAATGTTTCAAAATTGACCTTCATCCTATTTAAACCCTTTATATCAAAGTAGTTTTTTTTTTTTTTAAGGTTACGAAATTTATATTTGTTTAGATTTTTAAGAAATATAACAAAAGACCTATATTTAGTAAACCTATATATATAGTGAAATTTTCTCTATCCACTATCAAGTAAAACAATAAAAGTTCCATTTTTGCACGATCAAAACTTTACACATTATAATAACTTAAATTTTGTGAATTTTCAGAGTTTTTGGCACATTATGTAAAAGAAAAAAATAAATATTTGTTTTATATATGGAACATGAGGCTTGGATTTTTAAAAGATATCATTATAAATCCTGGGCGCATGCTATAGGGTGCATGGCAGGGCCGTCCCACCCCAAATCATTGAAAATAGTAACATATTGAAAAATACTAAGAGAGTGTACCAACTATTTTTCATTGCACCCTCACCCTCTAACGAAATTTAATCGAAAACTGATTTCAAAATGCGGTTTTATATCATTTAATTTAGGAACCTCATATGATGTTTAGATGCGTCGGAATTTTAATTGCTATATGTTTTTTCCATTTATATCGTGCACAATAAATTTTCAAACAGTTAACTAATTAATATAAAGTTTAAACGATACGTTTTAGGAAGGAGTTTGTGTCCTACCATCGTCGGTACCTTTTCTTTGAACGTTTTATGATTTTGAATATATTTTACAAATAAATTTCATTAAGAATGAAAAAAAAAATTTAAAGATGCAGCTTATATATAAAATAAATTTAGAATTTATTTAGATTTTGAAGCTGTTAAGAAATTTGTTTATTTTCCTCAAATGGATTTGAGTTTTAAGGTTAAATTTATTAGTATACTTCGGTGCGTCCGCGCCCGCCAAGGCAACAGATGAATATTAAGATCTTAAAGGGTGGTGCGATATAACATATCCCACTTAATTTTAATTAAAAAAATGCCACATTCACATCAGGATTTTAAAAGTGTACGCGAAGAAATGCTTTTTCTAAAGTTCAAATAAATTTGCTTGTAAATACTGGTGTCAGTCAATCATTTCAACATTTTAGCAACAGAACTGAAAGGGTGTTAAAGAGTTAAAAAAGGTATAAAACCTTCATCTCCAAAAAAACAGGAAATTCCCACACCGGGAATCGAACCCGGGCCTCCTGGGTGAGAGCCAGGTATCCTGACCACTAGACCATGTGGGAGCCAGTCAGATTATAAAATATGTCCTATATATACATAAATATATGCTCTTAAATTGGAGCAGGGATAGATAATTTGTTTTGGGATGACGGAGAATGATAGATAGATGCAGGGGCGTAGCTACCGTGGAGCAGTTGGAGCAAACTGCTCCAGGCGCATGAATCCCGAGAGCGCAAAATTATAAAATAACAAAATAAAGATTTGTAAAAAATTATGCATATCTTCTTTCATTATATTAATAAATATTATGGATGGATCAACTGTTACACTCAGCATATTCCTATGATATTTTACCCAATTTTCATCCTGAACTACTTCGACTGGAAAAATATTTTTGTACTTAATTAAAAGAAATTACTTCTATTCGCGGTTGCATACCATACCGTAGCCTTAAGTAACTTTTCCATCACTGTTTCAGCCTGCCTGATTCTTTTTTTTTTCTTTTAACTTAGCCGTTAGTTGAAGTTTTTCAAATGCTAAGTTATCTATACAGTGTTCTCAGCGGTCACATTATCGGCTACCACACTTTTCAAACAACAAACTTCCTGGCATATTTCTGTTGCAAACGGTGTAGAAATTTGCCATGATTATATTACTGCCAGGAAATATCCAAAAAATTGATAGTTGAGAAACATGTTTAAGCAGCAACATTGCTTTATCTATTTAGCTATTTTATCGATTAAAAAAAAACAATAATTTGACTAATTGGAGAAATTTATACCATTTTGGAAACAAAAAGCGAGAAAAAGACAATTTTGAATGTTTTTTATTTCTTTTGGCCAAGATCGACAAAAATTGGAGGTGGAAATAAAATTGCATTCTTTATGAGATTTTGAAAATAGGACACATTTCAAAGGCAGAATTGATAAGCATTTTCTTCCCAAAGCAGAGAAAAAATTAAGTATCAAACAAGTGTCCCTCAAAAATTATTGATTGTAGTTAATTAATTACCATCACATGGTTACAATGAAATCTTCGTCTTCTCAGATGTTGGATACTTCATTAGAACTTGTTGCAGAATTTTACCCTTTTTATCAAGATGGAAACCATGGGTATGCCTTAGTTGTCTTCTACTATGTATGAAAGGCTAACAAAAATTAAAGAAAATTTGTTATGGATTCTATTCTTCCGAAAGTGAAGCATTCAATATATTTTCCATATTTTCAAATCTCTCTATTCTAAATTTCACACATTAATAATCAATGAACTTTGAAATTATAAAATGTAGGGGAAAAAATAACAAAAGCGAAAAGCTGTGACGCCGGTCATTGTTTATGGTAGCTGTCCAAAAGTGAACTGCAGTTTTTTGGAGACGACATAAAAGTCCGAAGTGAAAAAAAAAATAAAACTTAGCCGCTTTAATGAAATTTTGAAGAATATATAAAATATCAACTCTCATCGCGTAGTCCAATGGATAATTTCCTCAAAACCATTATCTTCAAAAATGTAGTTCGAATAGCGGAAATGTATCAAAATTGACCTTCATCCTATTTAAACCCTTTATATCAAAGTACTTTGTTTTTTTTAAGGTTACGAAATTTATATTTGTTTAGATTTTTAAGAAATATAACAAAAGACCTATATTTAGTAAACCTATATATATAGTGAAATTTTCTCTATCCACTATCAAGTAAAACAATAAAAGTTCCATTTTTGCACGATCAAAACTTTACACATTATAATAACTTAAATTTTGTGAATTTTCAGAGTTTTTGGCACATTATGTAAAAGAAAAAAATAAATATTTGTTTTATATATGGAACATGAGGCTTGGATTTTTAAAAGATATCATTATAAATCCTGGGCGCATGCTATAGGGTGCATGGCAGGGCCGTCCCACCCCAAATCATTGAAAATAGTAACATATTGAAAAATACTAAGAGAGTGTACCAACTATTTTTCATTGCACCCTCACCCTCTAACGAAATTTAATCGAAAACTGATTTCAAAATGCGGTTTTATATCATTTAATTTAGGAACCTCATATGATGTTTAGATGCGTCGGAATTTTAATTGCTATATGTTTTTTCCATTTATATCGTGCACAATAAATTTTCAAACAGTTAACTAATTAATATAAAGTTTAAACGATACGTTTTAGGAAGGAGTTTGTGTCCTACCATCGTCGGTACCTTTTCTTTGAACGTTTTATGATTTTGAATATATTTTACAAATAAATTTCATTAAGAATGAAAAAAAAAATTTAAAGATGCAGCTTATATATAAAATAAATTTAGAATTTATTTAGATTTTGAAGCTGTTAAGAAATTTGTTTATTTTCCTCAAATGGATTTGAGTTTTAAGGTTAAATTTATTAGTATACTTCGGTGCGTCCGCGCCCGCCAAGGCAACAGATGAATATTAAGCTCTTAAAGGGTGGTGCGATATAATATATCCCACTTAATTTTAATTAAAAAAATGCCACATTCACATCAGGATTTTAAAAGTGTACGCGAAGAAATGCTTTTTCTAAAGTTCAAATAAATTTGCTTGTAAATACTGGTGTCAGTCAATCATTTCAACATTTTAGCAACAGAACTGAAAAGGGTGTTAAAGAGTTAAAAAAGGTATAAAACCTTCATCTCCAAAAAAACAGGAAATTCCCACACCGGGATTCGAACCCGGGCCTCCTGGGTGAGAGACAGGTATCCTGACCAATAGACCATGCGGGAGCCAGTCAGATTATAAAATATGTCCTATATATACATAAATATATGCTCTTAAATTGGAGCAGGGATAGATAATTTGTTTTGGGATGACGGAGAATGATAGATAGATGCAGGGGCGTAGCTACCGTGGAGCAGTTGGAGCAAACTGCTCCAGGCGCATGAATCCCGAGAGCGCAAAATTATAAAATAACAAAATAAAGATTTGTAAAAAATTATGCATATCTTCTTTCATTATATTAATAAATATTATGGATGGATCAACTGTTACACTCAGCATATTCCTGTGATATTTTACCCAATTTTCATCCTGAACTACTTCGACTGGAAAAATATTTTTGTACTTAATTAAAAGAAATTACTTCTATTCGCGGTTGCATACCATACCGTAGCCTTAAGTAACTTTTCCATCACTGTTTCAGCCTGCCTGATTCTTTTTTTTTTCTTTTAACTTAGCCGTTAGTTGAAGTTTTTCAAATGCTAAGTTATCTATACAGTGTTCTCAGCGGTCACATTATCGGCTACCACACTTTTCAAACAACAAACTTCCTGGCATATTTCTGTTGCAAACGGTGTAGAAATTTGCCATGATTATATTACTGCCAGGAAATATCCAAAAAATTGATAGTTGAGAAACATGTTTAAGCAGCAACATTGCTTTATCTATTTAGCTATTTTATCGATTAAAAAAAAACAATAATTTGACTAATTGGAGAAATTTATACCATTTTGGAAACAAAAAGCGAGAAAAAGACAATTTTGAATGTTTTTTATTTCTTTTGGCCAAGATCGACAAAAATTGGAGGTGGAAATAAAATTGCATTCTTTATGAGATTTTGAAAATAGGACACATTTCAAAGGCAGAATTGATAAGCATTTTCTTCCCAAAGCAGAGAAAAAATTAAGTATCAAACAAGTGTCCCTCAAAAATTATTGATTGTAGTTAATTAATTACCATCACATGGTTACAATGAAATCTTCGTCTTCTCAGATGTTGGATACTTCATTAGAACTTGTTGCAGAATTTTACCCTTTTTATCAAGATGGAAACCATGGGTATGCCTTAGTTGTCTTCTACTATGTATGAAAGGCTAACAAAAATTAAAGAAAATTTGTTATGGATTCTATTCTTCCGAAAGTGAAGCATTCAATATATTTTCCATATTTTCAAATCTCTCTATTCTAAATTTCACACATTAATAATCAATGAACTTTGAAATTATAAAATGTAGGGGAAAAAATAACAAAAGCGAAAAGCTGTGACGCCGGTCATTGTTTATGGTAGCTGTCCAAAAGTGAACTGCAGTTTTTTGGAGACGACATAAAAGTCCGAAGTGAAAAAAAAAATAAAACTTAGCCGCTTTAATGAAATTTTGAAGAATATATAAAATATCAACTCTCATCGCGTAGTCCAATGGATAATTTCCTCAAAACCATTATCTTCAAAAATGTAGTTCGAATAGCGGAAATGTTTCAAAATTGACCTTCATCCTATTTAAACCCTTTATATCAAAGTAGTTTTTTTTTTTTTTTAAGGTTACGAAATTTATATTTGTTTAGATTTTTAAGAAATATAACAAAAGACCTATATTTAGTAAACCTATATATATAGTGAAATTTTCTCTATCCACTATCAAGTAAAACAATAAAAGTTCCATTTTTGCACGATCAAAACTTTACACATTATAATAACTTAAATTTTGTGAATTTTCAGAGTTTTTGGCACATTATGTAAAAGAAAAAAATAAATATTTGTTTTATATATGGAACATGAGGCTTGGATTTTTAAAAGATATCATTATAAATCCTGGGCGCATGCTATAGGGTGCATGGCAGGGCCGTCCCACCCCAAATCATTGAAAATAGTAACATATTGAAAAATACTAAGAGAGTGTACCAACTATTTTTCATTGCACCCTCACCCTCTAACGAAATTTAATCGAAAACTGATTTCAAAATGCGGTTTTATATCATTTAATTTAGGAACCTCATATGATGTTTAGATGCGTCGGAATTTTAATTGCTATATGTTTTTTCCATTTATATCGTGCACAATAAATTTTCAAACAGTTAACTAATTAATATAAAGTTTAAACGATACGTTTTAGGAAGGAGTTTGTGTCCTACCATCGTCGGTACCTTTTCTTTGAACGTTTTATGATTTTGAATATATTTTACAAATAAATTTCATTAAGAATGAAAAAAAAAATTTAAAGATGCAGCTTATATATAAAATAAATTTAGAATTTATTTAGATTTTGAAGCTGTTAAGAAATTTGTTTATTTTCCTCAAATGGATTTGAGTTTTAAGGTTAAATTTATTAGTATACTTCGGTGCGTCCGCGCCCGCCAAGGCAACAGATGAATATTAAGATCTTAAAGGGTGGTGCGATATAACATATCCCACTTAATTTTAATTAAAAAAATGCCACATTCACATCAGGATTTTAAAAGTGTACGCGAAGAAATGCTTTTTCTAAAGTTCAAATAAATTTGCTTGTAAATACTGGTGTCAGTCAATCATTTCAACATTTTAGCAACAGAACTGAAAGGGTGTTAAAGAGTTAAAAAAGGTATAAAACCTTCATCTCCAAAAAAACAGGAAATTCCCACACCGGGAATCGAACCCGGGCCTCCTGGGTGAGAGCCAGGTATCCTGACCACTAGACCATGTGGGAGCCAGTCAGATTATAAAATATGTCCTATATATACATAAATATATGCTCTTAAATTGGAGCAGGGATAGATAATTTGTTTTGGGATGACGGAGAATGATAGATAGATGCAGGGGCGTAGCTACCGTGGAGCAGTTGGAGCAAACTGCTCCAGGCGCATGAATCCCGAGAGCGCAAAATTATAAAATAACAAAATAAAGATTTGTAAAAAATTATGCATATCTTCTTTCATTATATTAATAAATATTATGGATGGATCAACTGTTACACTCAGCATATTCCTGTGATATTTTACCCAATTTTCATCCTGAACTACTTCGACTGGAAAAATATTTTTGTACTTAATTAAAAGAAATTACTTCTATTCGCGGTTGCATACCATACCGTAGCCTTAAGTAACTTTTCCATCACTGTTTCAGCCTGCCTGATTCTTTTTTTTTTCTTTTAACTTAGCCGTTAGTTGAAGTTTTTCAAATGCTAAGTTATCTATACAGTGTTCTCAGCGGTCACATTATCGGCTACCACACTTTTCAAACAACAAACTTCCTGGCATATTTCTGTTGCAAACGGTGTAGAAATTTGCCATGATTATATTACTGCCAGGAAATATCCAAAAAATTGATAGTTGAGAAACATGTTTAAGCAGCAACATTGCTTTATCTATTTAGCTATTTTATCGATTAAAAAAAAACAATAATTTGACTAATTGGAGAAATTTATACCATTTTGGAAACAAAAAGCGAGAAAAAGACAATTTTGAATGTTTTTTATTTCTTTTGGCCAAGATCGACAAAAATTGGAGGTGGAAATAAAATTGCATTCTTTATGAGATTTTGAAAATAGGACACATTTCAAAGGCAGAATTGATAAGCATTTTCTTCCCAAAGCAGAGAAAAAATTAAGTATCAAACAAGTGTCCCTCAAAAATTATTGATTGTAGTTAATTAATTACCATCACATGGTTACAATGAAATCTTCGTCTTCTCAGATGTTGGATACTTCATTAGAACTTGTTGCAGAATTTTACCCTTTTTATCAAGATGGAAACCATGGGTATGCCTTAGTTGTCTTCTACTATGTATGAAAGGCTAACAAAAATTAAAGAAAATTTGTTATGGATTCTATTCTTCCGAAAGTGAAGCATTCAATATATTTTCCATATTTTCAAATCTCTCTATTCTAAATTTCACACATTAATAATCAATGAACTTTGAAATTATAAAATGTAGGGGAAAAAATAACAAAAGCGAAAAGCTGTGACGCCGGTCATTGTTTATGGTAGCTGTCCAAAAGTGAACTGCAGTTTTTTGGAGACGACATAAAAGTCCGAAGTGAAAAAAAAAATAAAACTTAGCCGCTTTAATGAAATTTTGAAGAATATATAAAATATCAACTCTCATCGCGTAGTCCAATGGATAATTTCCTCAAAACCATTATCTTCAAAAATGTAGTTCGAATAGCGGAAATGTTTCAAAATTGACCTTCATCCTATTTAAACCCTTTATATCAAAGTAGTTTTTTTTTTTTTTAAGGTTACGAAATTTATATTTGTTTAGATTTTTAAGAAATATAACAAAAGACCTATATTTAGTAAACCTATATATATAGTGAAATTTTCTCTATCCACTATCAAGTAAAACAATAAAAGTTCCATTTTTGCACGATCAAAACTTTACACATTATAATAACTTAAATTTTGTGAATTTTCAGAGTTTTTGGCACATTATGTAAAAGAAAAAAATAAATATTTGTTTTATATATGGAACATGAGGCTTGGATTTTTAAAAGATATCATTATAAATCCTGGGCGCATGCTATAGGGTGCATGGCAGGGCCGTCCCACCCCAAATCATTGAAAATAGTAACATATTGAAAAATACTAAGAGAGTGTACCAACTATTTTTCATTGCACCCTCACCCTCTAACGAAATTTAATCGAAAACTGATTTCAAAATGCGGTTTTATATCATTTAATTTAGGAACCTCATATGATGTTTAGATGCGTCGGAATTTTAATTGCTATATGTTTTTTCCATTTATATCGTGCACAATAAATTTTCAAACAGTTAACTAATTAATATAAAGTTTAAACGATACGTTTTAGGAAGGAGTTTGTGTCCTACCATCGTCGGTACCTTTTCTTTGAACGTTTTATGATTTTGAATATATTTTACAAATAAATTTCATTAAGAATGAAAAAAAAAATTTAAAGATGCAGCTTATATATAAAATAAATTTAGAATTTATTTAGATTTTGAAGCTGTTAAGAAATTTGTTTATTTTCCTCAAATGGATTTGAGTTTTAAGGTTAAATTTATTAGTATACTTCGGTGCGTCCGCGCCCGCCAAGGCAACAGATGAATATTAAGATCTTAAAGGGTGGTGCGATATAACATATCCCACTTAATTTTAATTAAAAAAATGCCACATTCACATCAGGATTTTAAAAGTGTACGCGAAGAAATGCTTTTTCTAAAGTTCAAATAAATTTGCTTGTAAATACTGGTGTCAGTCAATCATTTCAACATTTTAGCAACAGAACTGAAAGGGTGTTAAAGAGTTAAAAAAGGTATAAAACCTTCATCTCCAAAAAAACAGGAAATTCCCACACCGGGAATCGAACCCGGGCCTCCTGGGTGAGAGCCAGGTATCCTGACCACTAGACCATGTGGGAGCCAGTCAGATTATAAAATATGTCCTATATATACATAAATATATGCTCTTAAATTGGAGCAGGGATAGATAATTTGTTTTGGGATGACGGAGAATGATAGATAGATGCAGGGGCGTAGCTACCGTGGAGCAGTTGGAGCAAACTGCTCCAGGCGCATGAATCCCGAGAGCGCAAAATTATAAAATAACAAAATAAAGATTTGTAAAAAATTATGCATATCTTCTTTCATTATATTAATAAATATTATGGATGGATCAACTGTTACACTCAGCATATTCCTATGATATTTTACCCAATTTTCATCCTGAACTACTTCGACTGGAAAAATATTTTTGTACTTAATTAAAAGAAATTACTTCTATTCGCGGTTGCATACCATACCGTAGCCTTAAGTAACTTTTCCATCACTGTTTCAGCCTGCCTGATTCTTTTTTTTTTCTTTTAACTTAGCCGTTAGTTGAAGTTTTTCAAATGCTAAGTTATCTATACAGTGTTCTCAGCGGTCACATTATCGGCTACCACACTTTTCAAACAACAAACTTCCTGGCATATTTCTGTTGCAAACGGTGTAGAAATTTGCCATGATTATATTACTGCCAGGAAATATCCAAAAAATTGATAGTTGAGAAACATGTTTAAGCAGCAACATTGCTTTATCTATTTAGCTATTTTATCGATTAAAAAAAAACAATAATTTGACTAATTGGAGAAATTTATACCATTTTGGAAACAAAAAGCGAGAAAAAGACAATTTTGAATGTTTTTTATTTCTTTTGGCCAAGATCGACAAAAATTGGAGGTGGAAATAAAATTGCATTCTTTATGAGATTTTGAAAATAGGACACATTTCAAAGGCAGAATTGATAAGCATTTTCTTCCCAAAGCAGAGAAAAAATTAAGTATCAAACAAGTGTCCCTCAAAAATTATTGATTGTAGTTAATTAATTACCATCACATGGTTACAATGAAATCTTCGTCTTCTCAGATGTTGGATACTTCATTAGAACTTGTTGCAGAATTTTACCCTTTTTATCAAGATGGAAACCATGGGTATGCCTTAGTTGTCTTCTACTATGTATGAAAGGCTAACAAAAATTAAAGAAAATTTGTTATGGATTCTATTCTTCCGAAAGTGAAGCATTCAATATATTTTCCATATTTTCAAATCTCTCTATTCTAAATTTCACACATTAATAATCAATGAACTTTGAAATTATAAAATGTAGGGGAAAAAATAACAAAAGCGAAAAGCTGTGACGCCGGTCATTGTTTATGGTAGCTGTCCAAAAGTGAACTGCAGTTTTTTGGAGACGACATAAAAGTCCGAAGTGAAAAAAAAAAAAAAACTTAGCCGCTTTAATGAAATTTTGAAGAATATATAAAATATCAACTCTCATCGCGTAGTCCAATGGATAATTTCCTCAAAACCATTATCTTCAAAAATGTAGTTCGAATAGCGGAAATGTTTCAAAATTGACCTTCATCCTATTTAAACCCTTTATATCAAAGTAGTTTTTTTTTTTTTTAAGGTTACGAAATTTATATTTGTTTAGATTTTTAAGAAATATAACAAAAGACCTATATTTAGTAAACCTATATATATAGTGAAATTTTCTCTATCCACTATCAAGTAAAACAATAAAAGTTCCATTTTTGCACGATCAAAACTTTACACATTATAATAACTTAAATTTTGTGAATTTTCAGAGTTTTTGGCACATTATGTAAAAGAAAAAAATAAATATTTGTTTTATATATGGAACATGAGGCTTGGATTTTTAAAAGATATCATTATAAATCCTGGGCGCATGCTATAGGGTGCATGGCAGGGCCGTCCCACCCCAAATCATTGAAAATAGTAACATATTGAAAAATACTAAGAGAGTGTACCAACTATTTTTCATTGCACCCTCACCCTCTAACGAAATTTAATCGAAAACTGATTTCAAAATGCGGTTTTATATCATTTAATTTAGGAACCTCATATGATGTTTAGATGCGTCGGAATTTTAATTGCTATATGTTTTTTCCATTTATATCGTGCACAATAAATTTTCAAACAGTTAACTAATTAATATAAAGTTTAAACGATACGTTTTAGGAAGGAGTTTGTGTCCTACCATCGTCGGTACCTTTTCTTTGAACGTTTTATGATTTTGAATATATTTTACAAATAAATTTCATTAAGAATGAAAAAAAAAATTTAAAGATGCAGCTTATATATAAAATAAATTTAGAATTTATTTAGATTTTGAAGCTGTTAAGAAATTTGTTTATTTTCCTCAAATGGATTTGAGTTTTAAGGTTAAATTTATTAGTATACTTCGGTGCGTCCGCGCCCGCCAAGGCAACAGATGAATATTAAGATCTTAAAGGGTGGTGCGATATAACATATCCCACTTAATTTTAATTAAAAAAATGCCACATTCACATCAGGATTTTAAAAGTGTACGCGAAGAAATGCTTTTTCTAAAGTTCAAATAAATTTGCTTGTAAATACTGGTGTCAGTCAATCATTTCAACATTTTAGCAACAGAACTGAAAGGGTGTTAAAGAGTTAAAAAAGGTATAAAACCTTCATCTCCAAAAAAACAGGAAATTCCCACACCGGGAATCGAACCCGGGCCTCCTGGGTGAGAGCCAGGTATCCTGACCACTAGACCATGTGGGAGCCAGTCAGATTATAAAATATGTCCTATATATACATAAATATATGCTCTTAAATTGGAGCAGGGATAGATAATTTGTTTTGGGATGACGGAGAATGATAGATAGATGCAGGGGCGTAGCTACCGTGGAGCAGTTGGAGCAAACTGCTCCAGGCGCATGAATCCCGAGAGCGCAAAATTATAAAATAACAAAATAAAGATTTGTAAAAAATTATGCATATCTTCTTTCATTATATTAATAAATATTATGGATGGATCAACTGTTACACTCAGCATATTCCTATGATATTTTACCCAATTTTCATCCTGAACTACTTCGACTGGAAAAATATTTTTGTACTTAATTAAAAGAAATTACTTCTATTCGCGGTTGCATACCATACCGTAGCCTTAAGTAACTTTTCCATCACTGTTTCAGCCTGCCTGATTCTTTTTTTTTTCTTTTAACTTAGCCGTTAGTTGAAGTTTTTCAAATGCTAAGTTATCTATACAGTGTTCTCAGCGGTCACATTATCGGCTACCACACTTTTCAAACAACAAACTTCCTGGCATATTTCTGTTGCAAACGGTGTAGAAATTTGCCATGATTATATTACTGCCAGGAAATATCCAAAAAATTGATAGTTGAGAAACATGTTTAAGCAGCAACATTGCTTTATCTATTTAGCTATTTTATCGATTAAAAAAAAACAATAATTTGACTAATTGGAGAAATTTATACCATTTTGGAAACAAAAAGCGAGAAAAAGACAATTTTGAATGTTTTTTATTTCTTTTGGCCAAGATCGACAAAAATTGGAGGTGGAAATAAAATTGCATTCTTTATGAGATTTTGAAAATAGGACACATTTCAAAGGCAGAATTGATAAGCATTTTCTTCCCAAAGCAGAGAAAAAATTAAGTATCAAACAAGTGTCCCTCAAAAATTATTGATTGTAGTTAATTAATTACCATCACATGGTTACAATGAAATCTTCGTCTTCTCAGATGTTGGATACTTCATTAGAACTTGTTGCAGAATTTTACCCTTTTTATCAAGATGGAAACCATGGGTATGCCTTAGTTGTCTTCTACTATGTATGAAAGGCTAACAAAAATTAAAGAAAATTTGTTATGGATTCTATTCTTCCGAAAGTGAAGCATTCAATATATTTTCCATATTTTCAAATCTCTCTATTCTAAATTTCACACATTAATAATCAATGAACTTTGAAATTATAAAATGTAGGGGAAAAAATAACAAAAGCGAAAAGCTGTGACGCCGGTCATTGTTTATGGTAGCTGTCCAAAAGTGAACTGCAGTTTTTTGGAGACGACATAAAAGTCCGAAGTGAAAAAAAAAATAAAACTTAGCCGCTTTAATGAAATTTTGAAGAATATATAAAATATCAACTCTCATCGCGTAGTCCAATGGATAATTTCCTCAAAACCATTATCTTCAAAAATGTAGTTCGAATAGCGGAAATGTATCAAAATTGACCTTCATCCTATTTAAACCCTTTATATCAAAGTACTTTGTTTTTTTTAAGGTTACGAAATTTATATTTGTTTAGATTTTTAAGAAATATAACAAAAGACCTATATTTAGTAAACCTATATATATAGTGAAATTTTCTCTATCCACTATCAAGTAAAACAATAAAAGTTCCATTTTTGCACGATCAAAACTTTACACATTATAATAACTTAAATTTTGTGAATTTTCAGAGTTTTTGGCACATTATGTAAAAGAAAAAAATAAATATTTGTTTTATATATGGAACATGAGGCTTGGATTTTTAAAAGATATCATTATAAATCCTGGGCGCATGCTATAGGGTGCATGGCAGGGCCGTCCCACCCCAAATCATTGAAAATAGTAACATATTGAAAAATACTAAGAGAGTGTACCAACTATTTTTCATTGCACCCTCACCCTCTAACGAAATTTAATCGAAAACTGATTTCAAAATGCGGTTTTATATCATTTAATTTAGGAACCTCATATGATGTTTAGATGCGTCGGAATTTTAATTGCTATATGTTTTTTCCATTTATATCGTGCACAATAAATTTTCAAACAGTTAACTAATTAATATAAAGTTTAAACGATACGTTTTAGGAAGGAGTTTGTGTCCTACCATCGTCGGTACCTTTTCTTTGAACGTTTTATGATTTTGAATATATTTTACAAATAAATTTCATTAAGAATGAAAAAAAAAATTTAAAGATGCAGCTTATATATAAAATAAATTTAGAATTTATTTAGATTTTGAAGCTGTTAAGAAATTTGTTTATTTTCCTCAAATGGATTTGAGTTTTAAGGTTAAATTTATTAGTATACTTCGGTGCGTCCGCGCCCGCCAAGGCAACAGATGAATATTAAGCTCTTAAAGGGTGGTGCGATATAATATATCCCACTTAATTTTAATTAAAAAAATGCCACATTCACATCAGGATTTTAAAAGTGTACGCGAAGAAATGCTTTTTCTAAAGTTCAAATAAATTTGCTTGTAAATACTGGTGTCAGTCAATCATTTCAACATTTTAGCAACAGAACTGAAAAGGGTGTTAAAGAGTTAAAAAAGGTATAAAACCTTCATCTCCAAAAAAACAGGAAATTCCCACACCGGGAATCGAACCCGGGCCTCCTGGGTGAGAGCCAGGTATCCTGACCACTAGACCATGTGGGAGCCAGTCAGATTATAAAATATGTCCTATATATACATAAATATATGCTCTTAAATTGGAGCAGGGATAGATAATTTGTTTTGGGATGACGGAGAATGATAGATAGATGCAGGGGCGTAGCTACCGTGGAGCAGTTGGAGCAAACTGCTCCAGGCGCATGAATCCCGAGAGCGCAAAATTATAAAATAACAAAATAAAGATTTGTAAAAAATTATGCATATCTTCTTTCATTATATTAATAAATATTATGGATGGATCAACTGTTACACTCAGCATATTCCTATGATATTTTACCCAATTTTCATCCTGAACTACTTCGACTGGAAAAATATTTTTGTACTTAATTAAAAGAAATTACTTCTATTCGCGGTTGCATACCATACCGTAGCCTTAAGTAACTTTTCCATCACTGTTTCAGCCTGCCTGATTCTTTTTTTTTTCTTTTAACTTAGCCGTTAGTTGAAGTTTTTCAAATGCTAAGTTATCTATACAGTGTTCTCAGCGGTCACATTATCGGCTACCACACTTTTCAAACAACAAACTTCCTGGCATATTTCTGTTGCAAACGGTGTAGAAATTTGCCATGATTATATTACTGCCAGGAAATATCCAAAAAATTGATAGTTGAGAAACATGTTTAAGCAGCAACATTGCTTTATCTATTTAGCTATTTTATCGATTAAAAAAAAACAATAATTTGACTAATTGGAGAAATTTATACCATTTTGGAAACAAAAAGCGAGAAAAAGACAATTTTGAATGTTTTTTATTTCTTTTGGCCAAGATCGACAAAAATTGGAGGTGGAAATAAAATTGCATTCTTTATGAGATTTTGAAAATAGGACACATTTCAAAGGCAGAATTGATAAGCATTTTCTTCCCAAAGCAGAGAAAAAATTAAGTATCAAACAAGTGTCCCTCAAAAATTATTGATTGTAGTTAATTAATTACCATCACATGGTTACAATGAAATCTTCGTCTTCTCAGATGTTGGATACTTCATTAGAACTTGTTGCAGAATTTTACCCTTTTTATCAAGATGGAAACCATGGGTATGCCTTAGTTGTCTTCTACTATGTATGAAAGGCTAACAAAAATTAAAGAAAATTTGTTATGGATTCTATTCTTCCGAAAGTGAAGCATTCAATATATTTTCCATATTTTCAAATCTCTCTATTCTAAATTTCACACATTAATAATCAATGAACTTTGAAATTATAAAATGTAGGGGAAAAAATAACAAAAGCGAAAAGCTGTGACGCCGGTCATTGTTTATGGTAGCTGTCCAAAAGTGAACTGCAGTTTTTTGGAGACGACATAAAAGTCCGAAGTGAAAAAAAAAATAAAACTTAGCCGCTTTAATGAAATTTTGAAGAATATATAAAATATCAACTCTCATCGCGTAGTCCAATGGATAATTTCCTCAAAACCATTATCTTCAAAAATGTAGTTCGAATAGCGGAAATGTATCAAAATTGACCTTCATCCTATTTAAACCCTTTATATCAAAGTACTTTGTTTTTTTTAAGGTTACGAAATTTATATTTGTTTAGATTTTTAAGAAATATAACAAAAGACCTATATTTAGTAAACCTATATATATAGTGAAATTTTCTCTATCCACTATCAAGTAAAACAATAAAAGTTCCATTTTTGCACGATCAAAACTTTACACATTATAATAACTTAAATTTTGTGAATTTTCAGAGTTTTTGGCACATTATGTAAAAGAAAAAAATAAATATTTGTTTTATATATGGAACATGAGGCTTGGATTTTTAAAAGATATCATTATAAATCCTGGGCGCATGCTATAGGGTGCATGGCAGGGCCGTCCCACCCCAAATCATTGAAAATAGTAACATATTGAAAAATACTAAGAGAGTGTACCAACTATTTTTCATTGCACCCTCACCCTCTAACGAAATTTAATCGAAAACTGATTTCAAAATGCGGTTTTATATCATTTAATTTAGGAACCTCATATGATGTTTAGATGCGTCGGAATTTTAATTGCTATATGTTTTTTCCATTTATATCGTGCACAATAAATTTTCAAACAGTTAACTAATTAATATAAAGTTTAAACGATACGTTTTAGGAAGGAGTTTGTGTCCTACCATCGTCGGTACCTTTTCTTTGAACGTTTTATGATTTTGAATATATTTTACAAATAAATTTCATTAAGAATGAAAAAAAAAATTTAAAGATGCAGCTTATATATAAAATAAATTTAGAATTTATTTAGATTTTGAAGCTGTTAAGAAATTTGTTTATTTTCCTCAAATGGATTTGAGTTTTAAGGTTAAATTTATTAGTATACTTCGGTGCGTCCGCGCCCGCCAAGGCAACAGATGAATATTAAGCTCTTAAAGGGTGGTGCGATATAATATATCCCACTTAATTTTAATTAAAAAAATGCCACATTCACATCAGGATTTTAAAAGTGTACGCGAAGAAATGCTTTTTCTAAAGTTCAAATAAATTTGCTTGTAAATACTGGTGTCAGTCAATCATTTCAACATTTTAGCAACAGAACTGAAAAGGGTGTTAAAGAGTTAAAAAAGGTATAAAACCTTCATCTCCAAAAAAACAGGAAATTCCCACACCGGGATTCGAACCCGGGCCTCCTGGGTGAGAGACAGGTATCCTGACCAATAGACCATGCGGGAGCCAGTCAGATTATAAAATATGTCCTATATATACATAAATATATGCTCTTAAATTGGAGCAGGGATAGATAATTTGTTTTGGGATGACGGAAAATGATAGATAGATGCAGGGGCGTAGCTACCGTGGAGCAGTTGGAGCAAACTGCTCCAGGCGCATGAATCCCGAGAGCGCAAAATTATAAAATAACAAAATAAAGATTTGTAAAAAATTATGCATATCTTCTTTCATTATATTAATAAATATTATGGATGGATCAACTGTTACACTCAGCATATTCCTGTGATATTTTACCCAATTTTCATCCTGAACTACTTCGACTGGAAAAATATTTTTGTACTTAATTAAAAGAAATTACTTCTATTCGCGGTTGCATACCATACCGTAGCCTTAAGTAACTTTTCCATCACTGTTTCAGCCTGCCTGATTCTTTTTTTTTTCTTTTAACTTAGCCGTTAGTTGAAGTTTTTCAAATGCTAAGTTATCTATACAGTGTTCTCAGCGGTCACATTATCGGCTACCACACTTTTCAAACAACAAACTTCCTGGCATATTTCTGTTGCAAACGGTGTAGAAATTTGCCATGATTATATTACTGCCAGGAAATATCCAAAAAATTGATAGTTGAGAAACATGTTTAAGCAGCAACATTGCTTTATCTATTTAGCTATTTTATCGATTAAAAAAAAACAATAATTTGACTAATTGGAGAAATTTATACCATTTTGGAAACAAAAAGCGAGAAAAAGACAATTTTGAATGTTTTTTATTTCTTTTGGCCAAGATCGACAAAAATTGGAGGTGGAAATAAAATTGCATTCTTTATGAGATTTTG